>JAQPPZ010001781.1:600000-1154054 GCA_028583015.1 Wollemia nobilis
CTTGATTGATAGTACAATAGGTTTAAAAAGGGTTCCCAAACCTATTACAAGTAGGGTTTTGAAAGGCACCCAAAACTTAGATCTAGCAATAAGACATCAAGAAAGACTGAGCTGGATTCCATGAATCAAACCCAAAAATCCAATGAAAAAACCTCCTAGCAAATAAGTTGTAGATTGTTATCAAGAAAATACAAGATATTTTCCCATTGTCAAACCACCATATGCTCTAAATTTAAAGCAATGAAGAAAAACAACAAAATAACAAAAATGCTACCGATTAAAAATAAATTTACAAATAAAACTACCCAAACTAAAGCATTTTTCACCTAACATGAAAGGAGAATAGAGGAATCATGTCATCACAATCAACAAATCTATCCAACAAAGCACATAACAGGAGAATCCATAGCCAATTTAATAAAACAACATTAGAAATACCGGCCAACAAAGTCCACAACATAAAAACCATCCAAAAGATCTTCACAAGAAATTTCATGAAACCCGTAAATCTCACTAAAACAAACTAAAAAAATTTCAAGATACAAGAAAAAGAAGATAACAACATTCCACATTCCACACCGCACCTGCGAGGGAGAAGGTAAGATCCTGAAGAAATAAACCTTAAAACCCAACTATACAATTGTTAAATGTATACTATCAGAATTTTCTAGCAAGACAAAAGAACATTTTTTTTGGTTGAATATGTTGAATTTAGGCTTTTAGATAAGAATTAAAAACCTATCAATATAATATTTTTTAAAATTAAAATAAAATTTTATGTTTCTTTAATAAATCATTATTGTCAGCTGCCGCCATTTGCTGTGTAACTTCTCTTGGTTATAAAGCCAGTGTCGTATAGCACAAGTGTGGTTCTTCAAAGAATCTAGAATGTACCACCAGTTTGTTTTTCGAAGGAATCGAAATTCGTCGCTTCTTTGCTAGAAGCCCCATCTAAGATTAAATTCGGTGAACATAGTGGTTTTTATTTTTCATTTTCCTTTGTGTTCTTGTTGAAAGAACTTAACATGAGGGTTCCCTTACTTATTGTAGAATATATTATTTTTATTTTACTTTAACAAACTTTTATGTAAATATGTTTTAAATTATAACAACATCAACATAGCAAATTATACAAGTTACACTTGTTTAATACATTGTAACAAATCAACATCCATCTCTTATTTATTTTTATATTCATTTTATGTCCTATATTTTAACTTGTGCTTTCTTGTGGTTTGCTATTACAATTTTAATGCTTGTTCAGGTCAAAAGCAAATGTTTCCATAGAAGCATGAAAATAATTTTATAATCTTTTTTTTCAATTTTCTAGCTTTTGTTTCAATTGCAGTTGTTTAATTTCTTCAAATAGATCCGAATGAACTCCACACAAGGATTAGTAATTGGATAGAAACATTTAACTTTGAATGATATAAGAAATTTAATAATGAAGCTATACATTTTAAAATACATCTACTATCAAAGAGTTAGAAGTTATTACCTAAGAAAAGCAATTGCTTTTTTATTTTATTCTTGGTTTAGTCATACGATTATTTTTATACTATTTCAATTTACTTTATTGTTGTCCATCTAAATTTAAGAAATTATATGAAAAACCAACATAGAGATGTGACTGGACATTTTTGTATGAAAAATGCAAATTTAATTAACAAGTTATATTTTGAATAAGATAATAATATGCAAAATTAAATTTTATTGTATTGAATAGTTAATCGACAAGATAACATATTCAAATCAGACATGAATTTGCTTAATGAATTTACATCAACATACTGAATTTGGATTTTACATTTAACTAAAACAATTAAATACGTTTCAGTTCACTCTTTAATTTTTTTTGTAGGCCTATCAATTTAATTATAAGGATGTTAAATGTGTCTTGAATATTTACTTCTTAATAAATATAAAAACATCCATAATATAATAAATAAAAAAATAAATAAATATAAATTTACACAATATAAAAGATATTAAAATCCCTCTAACATAGAGGAACAAAAATATTATTTCTTATGGAATGGAATGGACCACTCCAGTACTCCATGAGCAAAGACAGTCACAACAATGAATATTAGGATTGGATGTACAATTACCAAATCACAATATGAACACTCTAAAACTAGAGGCAACGTGAAAGAATTCTGATGTGCAAGGAATTTTGTGAAATTATAAAAAATATTAAAATTAAGTGTAAGGTCACATTCAAAGAAGAATTTGGTAAATTACAAATAACAATAAATGTATGACAAAACGAACTTAGCAATAGTATTTATTGTAATAATATGTAGTATGTGGCTTTTTTACTTATATTAGACTCAGACCCCTCCAATAGTCTGAACAGGGTACGCAGGGGAATCTTGTTCTCCCACCTCCTCTTTCCAGAATCAGCATTACCATCATCATAACCATATTCACCGTAATTGCACCGCCTGCCCATCTCTCCGATCGTATCTTCACGGGGCCGCCCCATGTTTAGAACGGCCTTTTAAAATAGAGGGGGAGGGCCATTAAATTAAAATTGTGGGTTGCTCTTTTTTAAACATTATATTGATAATTATTCAGTCTTAAGCACCCGGTTATAGATAGGAAAGATTTTTATGCTTTAATGAAAAGCAGGATTATGTTCTCCGATCTTCCAATCGCGTCCATGTCGGTTTCGGTTCGGTTTTGGTAGAGAACCGGCCTGGATGATCAATTGACTCTTCACACTCTCCTTGTGAAAAGCTAGGTCTTTAAAAATTGCAAGTTGTTAATATTTATTTACAAGAATATTTTATACAAAGGATTTACAAATTAGTGCAATTATCTTACTTATAAAATATAATAAAATATTATTTAGTTTGTGTTTTAATTCTATGTAATTTCACCATAAATATTGAAGTCAACTTATTTGCATAATTTTATTTATTGATTTGTAAATTAATAAGTATTTGTTTTCATTAACTAGAATATAAAGCAAGTAGACAATGTTAAGAAAAAGTTAAAATTAACAATGAATTAAAAAAATGGAAAATGGAAATTGTAGAATATAAGAAGGATATGTATAAATAAATGTTTTTAACTATGATTTTGTTTTATGTATATAATGTTTTTATTTTATGTATATGTTATTTGAATTATAGTATAACTTTTAACATCATTAACATAAAAAACTACGAAGTTAAAAAATAATCTTCAAGTCTTATCATTAAATAGGTCAAAAATAGAAAAACCATATGGAACTTCAACTAACAACTATATATGAAAAGAAGAAAAGAAGAGGTCTTAAGCAAGGTTTCAGAGGAGGAATGCTTGAGGTTTGCGGTATTATAGTAGCATGTTAAATGATTGGAGCATAAGTAACAAGAGGAATGCCTGAGGTCTAAGGAAGCGAACTAGGGTTTCAAAGGTTAGGGTAGAGTCTTGGAGAACATTTTCATGCAAAAAATATCATCAGAGGTGATGTATCCTTTCGGATAATCTTTCAATAGTAAGGCTCATGATCGAGAATCTGGGACATAGGTACTTTGGTAGTAGATCCTCCAAATCAAAGAATCTCATACAAGGATAAGCTATGTGGAACCCAAGATAGCTTCACTGACTATCAAACACAAGGAAGGACAATCATAACCACCATAGAAAAGTGAATAAAAGAGGATTCTTTTCTTGGAAGGATGAACATATGTTTATTGCAAGCTAAAGAAATACTAGTATTGGAAATAATAGAGGAATGGATAACTAAGGATATAGTTTATAAGACAAAACACAACCTGATAGGTAAATTTATGGATTTCAGACCATCCATGCACTTCATCACACATGGATAAGGAAAAATGGCATCTGGAAAGAGGATACAAAATTATAACTCTTCCAAATAGATATTTTTTTATAGATTTCACATGATCAACAAAAATTATTTGAGGGAGGGTTGTATCATCATAGGCCAATGAGACTATTCTTGCAACCATGGAAGATGGGATTCGACCCGAGGGTGGAACCGACTGTAGTACCAATATGGTTAAGATTATTTGCCCTTCCCCTTGAATTTTGGAAATAGGAGGTACTCGAGGCAATAGGCAACTTACTCGGGCATTATCAAGGTAGATCAAGAGAAATAGTTTTAGGAGGATCGATAATGTTTGCTAGGGTTTGCATAGAAATGGATCTCAGTAAACCTCTTCCAATAGAGATAGACCTAAAAATAGGGGATTTTATCTGGTGTTAACAACTAGATTATAAGGCTATTCCATTCAGATGTCGGGTGTGCCATGCTCATGGACATCTGGCTAGAATGTGCCCAATAGTTAAGCATCATCAATTTGAATAAGAGGGGAAAAAAACAAATATTAACATGACAGATCAATCTCTTCAACAAAAGGTAAATCAAAATTAAGGGAAAGACCCAAAAAACTCTAAGGGCTTCCAAAAATTAATCATAAGGCCAAACAAAAGAAATCATCATAGTAACTAGAGACAAGGATAAAAAGTGGTAAGAACAAATAATAGATATGAGATATTCAAAAAACTAGGAAACTTGGAAACATAAGAGTATTTTCAAATAGAAGGACTAGAGGAGGACACTCAACCAGTCACACTGGTGGATATGAAAAAATAATCCAATCTAGCATCAGGGAACAAGAAAGGAGTAGAACTAGACACAACCTCTCTCATGGAAGAGGAGATTCAACGTACGAGGGATACCTTAGGAGGGGAATCAAAGTAGGAGATAGTCTTAACTTAGGAAATAGAGACGAAAGAAGGAAATAAGAATAAAAACAACCCTAATTTAGGGATTCATCAAGTGGAGAAGAAACAAAAATTGAACCAATATGTAGGGAGGAAGTCAAACAAGGAAAATATAGAGGAACAAGGAAGATATTTGAGCCAAAATGGACACATAAAATTGATGGCTCATTTTTTCTCTCCCCATTCTCAATTATTTTAATAACTTGGAATGTGAGGGGTTTTGATGGTTCAATTACAAAATAGGTAAAATGGAAAAAACTAGACTATAGTTAATTTCTATGGAGCACAAACAATTAGATTACAAAGGGATCAATGGGCAACCATCCAAACTTTCAGAGACAACTACCCGGAGGACCAATGGATTATGAGAGGAAACTTTAATGCGAAACTTAGAATAGAGGAACAACAAGGAGGTAGAGCCATGTTGAAGGAAAATGATAGGTTATTTTTAGCAATAATATGTCAAATAAATCTAATAGATATCCTAACTATGGACTGAAAGCATGAGATTCCAGAAACAAAAATGGAAAACTCCAAACACGATGCAAGAACGAAACTAAACTTGATGCTATAAATTAGAAATGCATAAAATGGAGAAAGCATAGATAAATTGGAACCCAAATGGAACGAAACAACCCTCTTATTTTATTTATGTATTTAAAATTTAGTTACAATTCGCTTCCTCCATTTTTAGGGGGGAAGAGCATCAAACTTGTCTCTTGGTCACATCAATGGAAAGTCATCTCTCTTCCGCATGCCCACATGCAAAATGGGTGGGCCAAAGTGTTGCCACCGCTGGTGTGAATGAATCATTGATCTTTGCTGCTCCTCCTACATTCAAAGAAACAACAAACTCGTTAGTAGCACCTGTTGTAAAAATGAAACGTTTGTTCTCTAAAAACAATAGAAGATGCATGCAAAAGATTGATTACAGCGATAAATAAACCAATTCTAAACAACCTGCAGATCTGACAGGAACCAGGGAACATTACCAGAGGGCCACTGCCATCAAAACAGTCAGAAAATTTGTTGTCGATTCGAATTCGCTCCTGGGTGGGATGAATTCGACTGTAATTCATCCTGGGGTAGGACGAATTCGCTTACGACAAAATGCCGAAGTGATGCTGCCCAAATTTCACATCTTGGGAGCTCTAAAAGACCTGCAAACTTAGGAGTTAGCTAATTGGGGGCATTTTGGGAAGACCCAAATGGTCAGATTTCCCCAATTTGACCTCCATCAACGAGAATTTGACATTGCTACCTGCAAGTTAGTGAGGACAACAAAAGTGACAAAACCTGATAAGATTCGATCAAAGCATTATGAAATCAAAATTACAAGCTAGTTAAACAACATAATATGGAATGCAAAATAAACAAATTACGAAAGAACAATTTGCCATGAATTCTCAATCATTCTTAAAAAGGAAGATTAAGCTCGCAGGAGTGTGGGGTGCCCGGGCAAGCCGCCCATCGTTAGAACCTAATTTTGGCACCAATCCACTTAGGATGGGCCCAAAATATATTATAATGGGTTTTCGGCGAATTGGTAGATCAATGTGGTCAAATTTTGGGTTTTGGATCCGGATTCACACTTCCAATAACCACCCAATGACCTCTCTTGTGAAAGAGATCAAGGATGTGGAAGAGGTGAATCAAAAGGTAAAGCGTGGTATCAAATTTGGCAGCACTTCATTGCTTGAAAATGCTTCCAACCTGTTCCTTTTTTGGGTAAGAAAATTCACCATTTTATAGACCTAGGGGGTCTCTTTGGAGGGGCATGCATGAGCGCCATTTGGCAGTCATGCCTTCCCATGAGGGAGGAAAGTCCTCCCTGACTTGGGCTTCCATGACTGCCCTTATGACAGTCTTATAATGTCCAATCTGCCCACCTACACGCCCATGCAAGGCAGGAGACATTAATTGACTATCCTCAACTGCCATTTGGCGTAATTTCTCTTTTTTCTCGTTGAACTTGGAATTCGTCCTACCCCAAAGCGAATTCAAAAATCGTCCTTGGGTGGGATGGATCCCATTTTGAATTCGTCCTAGGGTGGGATGGATACTGAGCAAAGTGCTTGAATGTGCCAAATTGCCTTTTGACCTTCCAAAATCGCTACAAAAGTGGTTAAGACCACTGTTTAACCTCTGAGGGCTGCCCTGGGGGCTGTGTGTGTCAAAGCGATCAGTGTTCACAGTCACATAATCGGATTGGTGTTGTTTTGGTGTTTGCATGGACATCTTCATGACTTGGACAAATAGAAGAAAGGAAGGAGAGATAGTCGAATCTTGCTTGAATCATTTCATTATGGGGGAGGAATTATTCTTGCATGCCAATAATCAAGTGAGGGTTATGGATAGGATTTATTCAGATCATTTTCTAGTAAGTATTACAATAGAAAAGATAATCATAGACTTGCAAGAACTTTTAAATTTGAGCTACGATGGCTGAAAGATGAGGATTTAGAGGACCACATATCAGAATGGTGGAAATTAGGGGGACCAAGATTTGGGAACCCCCAATTCAAACTCCACAAATAACTAAAATATGAGAGGATCCAACTAAATGAGTGGAGTAAACACAAGAAGGAACTCACTAGAATCCAAAAGAATGAAATAAAGGATCAAAAGGAGAAAATTGCTTAGGAGATAAGATAAATAACTATTACAAAATATTTGTTGCAATGTGAGGCTTAAATTATTAGGAGAGAGGAAGCTTTAGAGGAACAAGAAGATATCTATTGGAGGGGTATCAAAGCACAACTTTATTTCATAAGAAAATAATAGCTAGAATATAATAAAATAGAATTACAGGTCTTACAGATATTATGGGCCAAGTCAAACCAGTGGAAGTGAAATGAAAACTATAGCAAATAAATACTTCCATACTCTTTTTAGTAGCAACAAAAAATTGAATGCTACATGGCAAGAGAAGACACTAGAGGCAATTCTAAAACTAGTCAAACCTAAACACAATAAACTATTATTGAAGAAAATTTCTTTGGAAGAAACATTGCAGATTATACAAAAAATGTAAATAGGAAAGACCCTAGGACCAGATGGATTCCCCATTGACTTTTATCATAATTTTTGGAAAATTGTGGGTTAAGCAGTGGTGGAGGCATAGGAGGAAATTAGACAAAGTAAGAAAATGTTAAAAGCATTGAATCATACTTTTATCACTTTAATTCCTAAGGGCCCATCTATTACGATAATTGAGAACTATAGGCCTATTTCACTATGTAATATAGTATACAAGATATTTACCAAGCTTATGATAGAGAGGTTAAAACTTTTTTTTTCCAAATCTAATTTAAAGTGAGCGACATGGTTTTGTTGAAGACAGACAAATTCTATATGGAATAGTAGTGTCCTAGGAGGTAATACACATAATATCCAAGCAAAAGGACCTAGGTATATTTATCAAATTAGATATTTCTAAATATTATTATAGAGTAGATTGGTCCTTTATGCAAATGATTTTAGAAAAATTGGGCTTTGTAGAGGAGTGGAGAGACTAGGTAAAATCCTATACATAGACTACATATTTCTCAGTTTTGGTAAATGGCAGTCCATATCCCATGTTCACAATAAGATGAGGGTTGAGGCAAGGGGAACCTCTTTCCTGTTAACTTTTTATCCTTTATGCATAGGGTCTAGGGAGACTATTAAAAAAATAAATACAAGAGGGGTGGCTAAGCAGTCTGAAAATAAGTTCTCAAATTGAGATAAATCACCCCCACTTTGTGGATGATAATGCTCTTATTAGTCAAGCCAATATTCTAGTAGCAAAAAATATAAAATAATTTTTAGATGAGTTTACTCAAGCTACTGGGCAAAATTTTAATGAAAAAAGTCTCAAATAGTTTTTTTCAATACAACAAAGAGGGTGAGAGATGAAATTATATAGTTGTTGAACTTCATGGAAACTCCTTTACCCATACATTATTTAGGAGTATCTTTATCTGTAAAGGAAACAAAAAATAAGGAGTGGAAAGGGTTGCTTGATAGAATTCAAGCTAAATTGAACAATTGGACACACAAATGGCCAATCTTGGGAAGAAGGCTTACAATGATTAAAGTTGTACTACAAGATCTTCTAATTTTTAAATTTTCCATACATCAGGCTCCAAAGAAAATTCTAAAAGATATTTATAAATACATAAGAAAATTTTTGTGGTCAAGTGTAAGGGAAGAACAAAAATTAGCACTAGTTGGGTGGGAGAAGATATGTCAACCAAAAAAAAAAAGAGGATTGGGGATAAGATCAACATCCCAAATTAGGAAGGTACTAGTAGGAAAGCTATATTAGAGATGGATTACAACTACTAGAGGCTTATGGAGTAAACTATTACAAGCCAAATATTACCTAGGAGAGGCTGAGAAATACATCCCAAGACTCAGAGTGGAAGGAGAGAGATCTACCTTATGGAGAACAATGGAAGCAGACTAGGAGTTAATAAATACATACCTTTATTGGCAATTAGGGGATGGAAAGGATGTTTTTTTGGGGAGGATTAATGAAATCAATCTCAATAAATTAATCAAACATTCTCAAATATGGAGAGTTGGAAAGTAGAGCTCCAAAAGGTAGGTTGGTGGAAAGCCTCGTACTATATGAAATCATGGAATCAACATGTGCCCGACTTACTACAATGGAAACATCCTCAAGAATGGCCAATGAGGGGGACATTGGAACTAACTAGAAAAATATAAAGACATCTCCAAACACATCCAGTTCAAGATGGTTCTAAGAGGGATATAGTTGGATAGGGAGAATATAAGTTGGGAATCTATAAGGCAAAGGAGGGATACAAGGTAGTTTTTGGATACGATATTACCCCAACACCACTTCCATTGATATTTGTATGTAAAAAGGGAGGATGGCAAAAAATTAACATTTCTCATGGCTAATTAACCAATAGAAAGTGCTTGAAATCTAATAATTTGAGAAAAAATGGTTTCTACGGGTCTTCCACATGTGTTGTGTCGAAAGAGAGAGGACACCTTGAATCACCTCTTTTTTGGGTATTCTTTTGTGAAAGACATATGGATCAGTTGGTGAAGGCAGATGAGACAACATTAGAAAATATTTGAGAGTCAATAAATCTTTTATGAGAAATGGAAATAGTGTAGATTTAATACTATAAGAATGAAAATTACATGGAAGTTGGGACCTAGCTTCACATGGTGGTATTTATGGCTAGAATTAAATACACGCATATTTAGATAAGAGCACAGAACAAGGGATAAAGTATGGGAGAGGAGTATGACTAAGTTAATGGAAACACTATCCATTAGATTACATGAGGAAACAAACATATAAATGGAGGAAGTGACTACTCAAAGGAGATTTGGAATAAACATAAAATAAAAACAACAAAGGGTTAGTTGCACAAGTGAGATCTCCTCAAATAACATAGAGTGGAGGCCACCACTTAGAGAGAGGGTGAAGACAAACACAGATGGGGATTCTACTAAAAATATTTAAAAATTTGGTTTTGGCATTATCATATGAAATTGGAAAAGAAAAAAGGTATATTGGAGAGCAGAAGGTATGGGGGAGACCAAAAACAAGGAAATAGAAGGACATACAATCTTGTCAGTATTAATGATATTTTTAAATCTACATTTACATAAGCTATGGATAGAGACAAACTATCAGGTATGGGCTATATTCTTGGATCCGATAAGGCCCTTTTAGGTGCTAGGAATTGGAGAGAGAAGGAATGTGGAAGTAGTTCAAAAGATTTGGAAGGTTTTTAAAGATATTTTTATTTCTCATATCGGGCGAGATGTAAATGGGGTCGCATATTATTTAGAAAAATGGAGAAAAAAATTGGAGGAAGAGCAATATGTGGAATATTAGATGGAATTTTAGATAAGTTGGTGCCAAAGAATCCAAGGGATGCAAGAGGTGGTACAGAAAGATAGTAGACATGTTCAATATGCCAATAATGACTTCAAAACATCATGAAGATAGATGGATGGTCTACAAAATTTAGATGATTGAGAATATTTTGAATTCAATTGTGGTAATGTTGATGTGTATGGATAACTGTATTATGGTGACCTTAGGTGATGTTTTCTACAAACACACCTATACATTGTTTTTATGGCTAATTTTTGAGTCAAGAGGGATTAGAGGAGGATTTTATTTATCCCTTGTTTCTTTTCTAGTTCATTTTACTTTGTAATACAACTTCTACATATATAATATATTTTAAAAAAATAGGCCAAAAATAACTGTTTTAGAATATAAATATTCTATTACATCAGTGGTGGTTGTTTATTTGATATATTTCAAGTAGTGATCTAAAAAATACACATAGAATACTTTGATGTTAACTATTTCATGAATACAATTTACAATTGTAGAAAATATTAAAACAATGTTAATGGGGGTTGCTTATCACGTGATACTTATTTACTACATTGTAACAAATGTAAATAATTGACAACTACCATCTCTTATGCATTTTTATATTCAATTTATGTATTGTATTTTAATTTATACATTTTGATATTATAATACTAATGCATGTTCATATCAAAATCAAATGTCTTTAGAAAGCATGGAAATAATTTTATTATATTTTCTTTTTAAATTTTCCACTTGTTGTTTCGATTCAATAAATTGTCTACATGTTACTGCTAGATGTTAATGAGCTCCGAACAAGGATTTATCATTGTACTAACAACATTGAATTCACAATAATATAAGAAATTTATTAGAAAAGCTATACATTTTAAAATACATCTACTATGAAAGAGTTAGAAGTCATTATCCAAGGAAGGTAATTGCTTTTGTTTACTTTTTCCTTTTTGGTTTAATCATACAATTATCTCTATATTATTTCAATATTAATTTATTGTTGTCCACCTAAATTTATTAAATTATAGTGGAATCCAACATAGATATGTGTCTCATTACCCATATTTTATCATAGTTATAGTATAATTCCTTAGCATTGTGATTGGTCATCTTCTCTAGCATTAACCTATTAATTTTTGGACATTTGGAACATTATTATTGGTGGATGCAAAGTTCTATTTTGGAATATAGGGGGTCTAGAAACCTTCCTTTGGGTATTTCATTTATTCTTTGCTATTTTATCTAGCCTTGTGTTTTCACATAAGTGGTTTTATTAAGCATTTGAATGTTAGTACTTATCTCTTTCTTAAGGCCACTAATAAAACAACTCTTGAAGAATTCAACAAGAAGAGCTTTACTTCAATTAGCAACCTTCTCAAAAGTAATGATAAACTTAGGAACAATTCCTTAATTGTATTAGCTTAGGGAGGGTTTTAGTAAAATATTTAAACTTAGATGGCCCAAACCGACTAAGAGTTCTATCTTGAATTATGCCCACCCAAGGCTGAAAACTTGTTTTCATAACCACTACTACCAATGTAGTGCTTCCAAATAAAAATTAAAAAAATGATAAAGATCCTTTGGTCAAAGGGATTTTCATGGAGCTCATACCATTGCTTAGCCTTAATCAACCAAATTTATGGATTTGTTCCATAAAACCTTAGAAAATCTAATTTAGGAAGTCTCAAATCCATGCATCATTTTTTTCTTGTCGTCTTATTGTTCTCCTCAATAAATACCCAAGAATATTATGGTTGTTCAATGGTTTATCCCTCTAAGAATTTGGGCTATTTTTGACATACCTATTAGAATTTGGATTTCTAATCTTAACCAACTCAATATCCTGACTCATCTAGTTCTGCTTATGCTAGTAACCCTTGAGTTCTATGATGGCATCTAGTTTGGAGAGTTGTTCCTCCAACTTGTTCATCCTAGTCTCCATTGCTTGATAATGTATTTTAAGGGGTATTTACTAGAAATAGAAATGTTATTTTTAGTAGGGTATCAAAAAGGTGTTTGGATGCTATATACTAATATAATTATCTTGATGAGATTATCATCATGAGCTATATCCAAAATGGTAATTTTCACATTCTTAACTACTATTTCTAGTAAGGGTCCCAAAAAAGTGTATGGGTTCTATTTATTAAAACAACTAGATCAATGAGATTATGGCAATGGACTATATTACAAGATGATATTTTTGAATATCCCAATTTTTTTATATGTATAATAGGGGTTTTTAGGTTGTGTATCTACTTTCATACTCTTTGAATTTCAATTTTTATGTTTTGTAATTTTTGCTCCTAATAAGCTAAACATGGAATGGATGGATTTTAGGTTATGATTTGTGTACTATCCATAGCCTTATAGTATAACCATAGTAGTGATCGATAATGATTAGACTAATATTTTAGGCCACTACTCAAACAAGGTTCCACACATTCCCTTGAGTGTACTATCAACCTATCTGATTAGTACAAGAGGGTGATATTATTGAGTGTTATGCTTAGTGTACTATGGATATTACATGGCTAATTGATTTCATATATATGAAGGTTTGGCTATGGGTTTTTAAAGTGCTCTCCCAATATACACGAGGTATGTGGGATCTCAAATCCATGTATGGGTGTTGTCCGAGTCCTCGATATTGGAGCATAATCATTCCTCACTTCACTAGATATTTTATGGGAAATTTAGCTTAACCAAGAATGAAAAATTCATAATATTTTAAATGGATAGAATACCATTTCTAACCTACAAACCCAAGATTAACATTGTTCAAAATAGAATCTTACCATACATTTGAAAGAGCTTTAATACCACTTGCAATGAACCTCTTCTTTTCATGTGAATATTTCACCAAAAAATTCTTAGTGTGGAGTTGTACTAAGATGATAAATACAATGCCAAATATAATTCTAACTATGATTACACAAAGTATTGATAAAGTAGCACTAATATCATATATACAATAACATAAGAATTCATCAAATGAAACATGGAAACATAAATATCATTAATCATAGGAATTCAGGATAAGAAATACTACTATCATTAGCCACTTCAAGGCGACAACCTCTTTACAAAAAATACAAATTCTTATCTAGCCCATGTGGGTTACATCCTTCCCATTTTATAATATTTACAATAACATTTATTGACATTTTATAACAATATTCTATGACATCTTTCTATGAAAATATTCTTAATTCATCTAATTTATCATAATTATATTCATGATACCAAATAGTTACATTCATAATTCTATGACAACGAAGATTCTATGATAAAGTGTTTATATACATGATTATATTTCACAAAATCTTCTAACTTAACACATGGCCCACTTCTAACTGGATATACGGTCCACTTTATATATGATAACATGTGCTCCTATGAGTTACAATTGCTGGGTATATAACATTTACATTCAGAAAATATATATTGAAAAGATGGTATAGGAGCTTCTAGCAGTAGGAGTCATTCAACCAAGTTTTAGAACTTATTCCTCATCAATATCGTTGGTATGTAAGAAGGATGGGTATTTGCAGTTATTAGTGGATTTTCATAAGCTTGAAAAAATTACCATAATTTTTTTTTATCCCAATCATTGCTGAGTTGTTGGAAGACGTCACTAATGCTCAATTATTTTCCAAGTTTGACTTGCACTCAGGATATCATTCGATTAGAATAAGAGAAGAAGATATTTCAAAAAATACATTTGGAACTCATGAAGGTATTTATGAATTCCTAGTCATACCTTTTGGTCTCACCAATGCACCTTCCACCTTTTGGAGTCTTATTAATGCTAAATTTTGGCCCTTTTTTCTCAAATTCATTTTTATCTTCTTTGAAGATATCTAAATTTACAATAACTTGTAGGAGGAACATCTACAACATTTATATTAAACCTTGCACATCTTGGCTAATAATCAACTCTATGCAAAGCAATCTAAATGGTCTTTTAGAATACAGGAAGTAGAGTACTTGGACCACATATTTTCAAGAAAAGGGCTTAAGGTGGATCCAAGAAAAATCACTACCATAAAAAAAATGATAAAGCCCCACACTCTCAACGGTATTTGGGTTTTTATGGGTCTCACTCGTTATTATCAATAATTTGTTAAATACAATGACACCAATGTTGAGAAAGAAATCTTTTGTGTGGTCAAAACCAATTGAACAAGACTTCTTGCACGTAAAACAAGTTATGCTATTAACACTAGTGCTAGCAATGCCCTATTTCTCCAAGCCTTCGGTGATTGAAAGTGATGCTTTAGGTTCTGTAATTTTGGTAAATCGATCTATGAGAAGGAAATGATGGTCATATTACATGTAGTCAATCACTACCTTATTAGGTGACACTTTTCAATCAAAATAGATCACACAAATCTAAAATATTTGATGAAGAATCAATTACATTAAAGCCTAAGAGTATTTTGGGTTAATGGACATACACCCTCTACAACCAAACTCTCACTAATGTTTTAGTATAATGACAAGGTTTACAATTAAAAAAATACCACATGGATGTCACTCCATCAACTCCAATAATTATTTCCTTATTTCTAATTTTGAGAACAAAAATTATATTAAAAGAAAAATATATATAGATCCTATTCTAACATCATTATCAAAACTCCAATAATTATTTTCTCATTTTTAATTTTGTGAATAAAACTTATATTAAAAAGAAAAAAATGTATGGATCCTATTCTAACATCATTATCAAAACTTATCTATTGAAAGAAAAAATTACATGTAGGGATCCTATCCTATTCTAATATCATTATGTAATTGTCTAACGTGGATATATATATGTTACACCTAAAGATGTGTACCTTTTAAAAAGATCACCTTATTTCTAATTTTGAGAACAAAATTTATATTAAAAAAAAAAATTATATTAAAAAGAGACATGTGTGGATCCTATTATAACATCATTATCAAAGTTCCAATAATTAATTTCTTATTTCTAATTTTAAGAACAAAACTTGTATTGAAAGGATAAAAAACATGTGAATCCTATTCTAACATCAAAATTTATATTAAAAAAAAATTAGTAGATACTATTTTAACATCATTATCAAAGAAAAAAAATACATAAATGGATACTATTCTAACATCATTATATAATTGTCTTGTCTAACGTGGATATATGTATCTTGTGTGCCTAAGGCGCTGTTAGGGACCCAGGACTTGTACCTTATAAAAAGATCACGTGTACCTCTTATAAATATCGACTCCGTTCAAAACATGGCCAAAGTTTTTCGGCTTTGGTGTGATTTCCGTCTCTATCTGCGGTAAAACACTTTGCCATCGTGTCTATTGCTGTTAGGGACCCAACACTTGAAACTTTCAGAGAGGACTACCTCTATTTTGAGCACTGTATATCTACGGAGTGTAACTTTGGCATCCTGTCTACTCGCTACTATTAGCAGACAAATGAAGTACCATTTCAGAGTAACTCTTAAATTAAGAATAGGCGCTTAAGTTCATTGTAACAATATGTTATAATAATTAGAATTAAAAATTAAAATATAAATAAATAAATTATAAAATATTATTACTAAAAAATAATATAAGATTGTATATTTTATATAATGAATTAATTATTTTGGTACTGTGAATTATTTCGATGTATATTTTATATCATTAACTAATTATTTTGGTACTGTGAATTATTTCGAGTGACTCAGCTTACATCGGCACTTTTGAATGGTGCTTTTGGAGGTGTAATAGTGCTTACTGTAGAGTAAATTATCTTTGTTAGAGTAATATGGGGACCTTTACTGATTTTCGATTCTTTCAGTAATTTTGGAAGTTATGTTTAAGTATATTATATGATAAGAAAATTCCCTATACGTGATTATTGATTCTTTCGGTTATTTTGGAAGTTATGTTTAAGTATATTATATGATAATATAAATTATTTTAATTAATAGATAATAAAATATATTATATTATTGAGTTGTTTAAGTATATTCTGCTATAAAGTAGGATATAATGTGCCATTGTCCTGAGAGTTATTGTGAGATTTCAATAATATGCATTGTGGTTATGAGTAGATAATAACATAGGTGTTGTACGATAAATGTAGGTGCTTAGACGAATGAAAGGTAAGAAATCCTCCCTCCTGTGTTCCTTAATGGACGTAAATGTAACAATTTCAAACCGTAATGGACATAAATGTAAAAGGAGAAATCCTCTCTCCTGTGTTCCTTAATGGACGTAAATGTAACAATTTCAAACCGTAATGGACATAAATGTAAAAGGAGTAATGCACGGGATCAAGCACGCAGCTCGAGTTATGATCCCTACACAAAGGGGTTGTATTCTTTCGACGGCTAGTATTGCAGGGATAATGGGAGGTACTACTCCTCATGCTTACACAGCTTCAAAACATGGTTGACAAAGAACGGAGCAGCAGAGCTGGGGAAGTATGGTGTGAGAATGAATTGCATTTCTTTTCCTGGCATCGCCATGGATCTTTTGGTGCGATTCTTCGAGGGACGTGTAGAAGAGAATAGGAATAAGGTGGAGAAGTTCTGTAATAGTAGAGCTAACTTAAAAGGGGTGACTCTTAAAGCGGAGGATATTGCAGAGGTTGCTCTGTATTTGGCGAGTGATGAAGCCAGTTATGTAAGTGATCATAATCTTGTGGTCGATGGCGGACACACTGTTGTAAACCACGACTGGAGGATGTAGCGGTCATAAGTTCCCATATTCTAGTCCTCCCTTAAATTAGCAAAAGTAGGCATTGAGAGATGATCGTGTAATTCTCTATACTCTAATTCAATGTCACTTAATTATTGACCAGATAGATTTGTGAAATTATAATAAGAGGTTGATGCGAACATGTTTACTCGCAAGTGTATAATTATATTTTTATTACAGTATGAAGAGTATAGCATGGAGAACATTGAATAAAATTTTACTGAAACACTTCGTTAAAACATATATCATAAAGCCCATCTGAGTAAAAGGCTCAAATATCAACACAATATCGGGAGTTGCATTTCTAATATTCTATTCTATTAAGTTGAGTTTTAACAATGCAATACACCAACAAATCACAGCAAAAGCATAATCCTATTAACAACACATGAACTGAATACTCCCAAGATCAATTTTGCATTACCAAGATTTATGAATGAACCAATGAAGCAAATATTATAAATAGTCTATTAAACATTAGATCAATAAGCTACAGCCAAAGTATTTTGGTAGAATACAATGCTCACTTTCTAACATATAACACATATTATACTTCAGACTAATACAACGAACATGAACATGATCTGATAGATCAACGTTCTTTCTCTCATGGAGCTCTCATCATGAGATCTATTACATTCTACTCCATGTTGCATGATATATGCTGACTCCAATACAATCCCAATATTATATAGATGTTAGAGAACACTAGAAAACAACTTAGGAATAAACCTAATATTAAACTCATGATTAATCATCACAACCACGAAGCTAAACAAACTAAACTAACAACCTCAAATAAGAAACAACAGTCGTTGTAGTTACAAAACAGTTAAAACATAATTACTACAGTTGCTATACAAGGCAATGCTAAGTTGAGGAGATTAGATTTCAACATTCTCCCCATTGATGTTGAAAGGACTCATTTCATGAGTTATGAAGCATCACAAACTTTGAAGAAACTGATTTGAATGATCTTCTTTTACGCTTCTTCCAGGTTTGAATTAAAAAATCAAAGAACTCAAAAAGGTTTTGGCACCCACCACACTTCCGCTCTTCTTGCGAGCTATCCTCCATCATTTGTGTTTTCTCCTACAAATTATAATCGAGTGCCTCCTTTTGATGATCAACTCCCCCTCCATCAAAATTCTCTTCAATTATGGTTTTCAACAACCACTCTCTCCCATCTTCATTATGGTCTCTAAACCATTCTTGCAAGTGACCATCTTTTACATCATTACAATACCATACTATATATGAGTATGAGCTGATATTAATCAGCTCACATAGATGATTATGCCACACAACAATTTCACAAATCTCTACACAAATTTTCAAACAAAATATAGCCATGAAATGGCTAATCACAAATATCAATAGTGAATAATCCTCCTCATATTTCTTCACTATTGTTGTACATTCCTCCTTTTTCTTTTTCTCACAAATTTCAAAAACACACAAATCAACCAAGTGGTCCATCATCACCTTCTCCATAGAAAGGTCTTCAAAATTGGCATCCATGATGCTCAAGAAATGTGTTTCTCTCAATAATGATGCACAAGCTCCCAATGATGCCTTGGTAAGACATTCTCCATCACAAACAACAACCTTAAAATTGTTCATATTCTTAAACTCAATGCTCGCAAAGTTATCATTAAACAAAATAACAAAAAAAAAAATCATCACCTTTCTTTTGCTTGAAGTATTGAGTAGGTTTCCATCTTGTGCTTTCCATTTCTGATTTTGACTCTTCTACAACAAGAGTCTTCCTTTGTGCAATCCTCCTTTGTGTTGGTTTCCTTGGTGTTGTGAGACACCAATCACACAAACAATTTTTTAATGTTGCCTCTTCAAGAAAACCCACATTTTTCTTTGTTATTACTCCATATGAGTAATCTCCTTCATTTTTCACAATTGCCTGTACAAGACAATTTTCAGTTTTCTCTATCTTCTCTTTAAGAATATTTTCATTTTCTATCTCTCCAATGAGATAGTCCTTTGTGTTTTCCTCTTCAAACAAAATATTTCTCACTCTTGATGAGTGATCCTATTCAAGCATGAAGCTGATAGCTTTCACCTCTTCTTCATCTTCAACACTTGGGTAATCATCCCAAACAATCTCAACAAGTGCCTTCTCAAGACATCCATCATTCACTCTTGATGAGTGAGTTTCCAAATCTAATTTTTCAAAATTTCCATCCACTCCATGTAGATGGTCTTCAAAATACCCATCCATGCCATATGAATGGTCTTCAACACAAGAAAGCCATGTTGCTTCTTCATCATTCATTTTTGCTTTTTCAAAAAAGCAATCTTCTATTTTTGTGAACAATGCTACTCCATCATCAACAATTTATGGCTTTTCCTTTTTAATAAAAAACATCATCATCTTCATCTTTCATGTTGCATTTTTATACAAACATCATCACAACACTTTTCCACAAGTGTTTCTTTAGCATTGTCTTCAATATTCTCCTTCATGAGAATTTCAACATTTTTCAGATATTGTGCCTTCTCCATAAGATACCTTTCAAATTATTTATCAATTGTCTCCATAGTGAGACACTCGTCAAGAGCTTCATCAATAAAATCAAGTATGTTCATGTTTGATAAACATGAAACACCCACATCTTTTTCTTCTTCACCAAAAAAAAAATCATCAACACAACCCTCTTCCATGAGAGTTTCACCAGGCTCTTCTCAAATTTCTTCACAGGAACAAGGTTCCTCCTTGATCATACAATCTTCCAGATTGTCATCTATAATCTCTTCTTGTGTGATTTTATCACATCCAAAAATATCATTCAATATTTTCCATGCTTTTGCAGTTTTTCTACAACTAGTAATAAGTGGAAAAACTTTTTCTTCATAACTTTTCTGATATCAAGCAAAGCCAAAAAAATTTCATGTTGTGCTTCTTTATTCAATGTTTTCTCTTCTCCTTCAAGAGTGCTTCAATTTTTTGGTTCATCATACCCATCAACATTTATATCCCATAATCCTTTTGGCATAAAAAATATCTTCATTTTGATATTCCAAAAAATATAGTCTTCACCATCAAAATTTGGAATCTGCAATTCTTCATTCATGTTTTTGGCCATCATACCAACATCAATTGTAAAGACTTGATAAACCTCTACAAATAATCCATAACCAAACTCTAATTTCAAATGGCTCTAAACAAGGCTCTGATACCATATGTAGAATCTTAATAGATTGACTGCATGATTAGTCTATTAAGTTCATATTTAACAATACAATAACCTGAATAAGATTATTGTACACCAACAAAACACCGCAGAAGAATAATCCCATTAACAACACATAAATTGAATACTCCCAAGATCAATCTTGCATTACCAAGATTCATGAATGAACCAATGAAGCAAATGAAGTGAATATCATAAACAATCCATTAAACATTACATCAATAAGCTACAACCAAAGTATTTTGGTAGAATACAATGCTCACTCTCTAACATATAACACACATATATATTTTAGACTACACATATATACTTCAGACTAATATAATGAACATGAACATGATCTGATAGATCAATGTTCTCTTACAAATGGCTCTCATTGAGTTGTCATCATGAGATCTAGTACATTCTACTTCGTTTCATGATATATGCTGACTTCAATATAATTCAAATATTATATAGATTTTAGTTAACACTAACAAACAACTTAAGAATCAACCTAATATTAAGTTCATGATTAATCATCACAGCCACAAAGCTAAACAAATGAAACTAAAAACCTAAAATAAGAAACAACAGTCGTTGTAGTTATGGAATAGTTAAAACATGCCACAAAGCTAAACAAATGAAACTAACAACCTAAAATAAGAAACAACAGTCGTTGTAGTTACGTAATAGTTAAAACACAATTACTACAATTGCTATACAAGACAATGCTAAGTTGAGGAGATCATATTCCAACACTCATGAAGAGTGTTAAGACTCCTATTTATATGAAGCCTAATAAGGTAGAGGTTGCCACAACCATATGAATTAAAATTTTATCCGCTAAATTTGAAATAGTTACATCTTGGCACCATACATTCAACAACGGTATGAAGGGGCCTGAACCTACGCAGCAACCTAGAGTTTTTCTTACACCCTTCTTTTTTTCCTCTAGCATTTCAGACCAATTTTTTTGTTAAGGCGTCCTCTTCGGCGTCCATCAAACATGATATTTGAAAATGATTACACAACCATTAGCTTACAAATTTATGTATGATGCAACATCCACTACAAAAACCATGAAATCCCTCTTCCATGAAATATGATCTAATGTTCGTAAGTGTTATAGTTTTTTAAATTGGTAGAAGGAATTTTTTAAAGGGTTCCCAAACCTATTACAAGTAGAATTTTGAAGAATTATTTAATGTGACATGCACAGTTTACTGTGCATGTCACATTAAAATTTGGCTACCCTTTAATAACGTTAAGTTTACATCAAGTTTTTGAGTGACTATATATATATATATATATATATATATATTATTGGAATAACAAATAAATAAAAAAATATATATAAATATAAATTATCAACCATAATGAAAAGATATAGATTATTGGAATAAGACTACTCTCCAATAAAACTTCAAATGACCATCCAAGCTACAATTTGGAGCTTCAAGTAAATTATGAGATTTCGCTGTCTAGTCCTATGTTATGATACGAATATTATTGAATGAAACTTATGAATACTCTTTAAACTATTTATATGTATGTGAAAACAGACTGATATCGAATTATGAATGAGATTTCGTTATCTAGAATCCTATTTTATGATACGAATATTATTGAATGAAACTTATGAATACTTAAATATATGTAAAATTAGACTTATATGGAATTATGAGATTTCGTATAATCCTAGAGGACCACCTTTATTCCGAGCATGGACAGCTTTTTTCGTCTTTGATGCGACTTCCGTCTCTATCTACGGAGTAAAACTTTGTCATTCTGTCTCTATCTACGGAGTGAAACTTTTAAAAAAGGGCCAGGACAAACTTTTAAAAAGGGCCAGGTGTAGAATAAATATAGGTGCATGAAAGGTAAGAAATCCTCTCTGCCCCTTGTTCTTTATCCTCTTTGTATGTCCTCTGTGCCCACAGTTGGGCATACTGCTTAACAAAGGTGACTGGTTTAAGTATGTCAAGTAGTTCGGAGCTGCTGTGCAAAGGTAGCTGTTTCGTTTCTCTTCTTCCTGGTTTAATGTTTTATTATGCTGAATCTTATGTTATATGAACGATTTAACGTTTTAAGGGATAACAAAGATTTTATTTAAGATATAAAGCTATACCAAGAAGGATTCTTAAAGGGTTTTAAGAGAATTCTAGGTTCTATAATATTCATCACCCTCTCAAATGTTCGTTGAGGGTTTTTGCCCTATTTTTACCAGCTCGTAAGTTCAGTAGAATTTTTAAGTCTTTCTTATAGTACTGTTGATTTTTAGTAAGTTCAGTAGAATTTTTAAGTCTTTCTTATAGTACTGTTGATTTTTAATCCTCTACATACCCTGACATGGGATCCCTGTATTATAATTTTCGACCAGCGTCTTGCTCAGGGTTTTCAAATCCTGTAGCAATTTGCATTATAGCATGCAACCAGTGTTCTGCTCAGGGTTTTCAAATCCTGTAGCCCCTTGCATCATAGCATGCAACCCCTGCTTCAGAACATTGTCCTATACAGTGTCATACTTCAAATATTTAGGTAGTAGATGTAAACCTGTTATTTATAATGATATATTTCTATAAAAGCTTTTGCTCCACTTTAATACCTGTTCTTGCAATAGAGAAGGATAAACATTTCTGAGCAGACGCCACAAACTTTGAGAACTTCCAGCCTCCTTAGCAAGAGTATGGAACTAAGGTGCAAGAGTTTTGTAACAATATGGCCAATTTAAAGGGATTGACCCTTGCAGCAGAGGATATTTTACAGGCTGTTCTGTATTGGGGAGTGAAGAAGCTATGGCCCGTACAGCTTCCAGTTGTGGGTTACACCACTCTTACTCACTCTTCATTAATTATTTTTATATGCACAAATTACCTGATTACTTTCTTCCATTATCTTAATAAACCAAAAGATATACTGTTTGGATATCATTTTCAATTGGATTTAAACCGGAATATATACTCATTGGATGTTATGTTTTTATGTCAATAGATTTTCATTTAGGAAAAATATATTCAAAAATAAAATGTTAGTGTATTTTTTTTGATGATGAACCTTTTATATACAACATATCCGTAACATGGGGAGAGATTCTTCTACATGAGCGGATATATTAGTGTATTTTAAGAAAAATATATTATTTTATGTTAATAATATTTGGGAGATTGTTATTATGGTTGAAAGTTTAACTATATAAAATTATAGGGACCTTTCAAAACCCACTTTAAATTAATAAAAAAAATATATTTTAATTTAAAATTTTTATATTAAATAAGTCAATTGATGGCCGCACTGAAGATTTCTGAACCACCATATGAAAGCTGACTTGTACTTTAGTTTAAAATATTTATTTCAAATAAGTCAATTGATGGCCACACTCTGAAGATTCTGAACTATCCTATGAAAAGTGCCATAGATTTGGGAATCCACATTTTGGATAATATTTTATTTTATTTTTGAATTTGTTATAATGTTTTAATTAATAAATTAATATAATTTAATATTTTCTAAAAAGTGATGGTTTCAAATAATAAATTACCTGATTTAAAACTTTAATAAGTGATTAGTTCAAGCCGTATAGTTTCAGCTTAAAAGAAAAAAAAAAAATCATTTTGCAGTAACACCAATTTTGTCAATGGGATTCCATTCAATTCGTATGTGACAATTTGGGCGGGTGTCAAACTCGTTGCTGCCACCGTGTTTGTTGGCCAGATGTCAAATTAACGTTAGACAATGCCGACGGTGGCTTTTCATGGACGATCATGAGATAATCTTGAGGCTAACTTGGATTATGTATGTGCTAAATATAATCATTTTACAATTATATCAGGCCAAAACCTTATCTTATGTATATAGGTATTATATTAATATTTTATAATAATTTTTAAGTGATGCGAAGTTGTTTTAGATTAATATTTTTTATATCCTTTTAAACTGGTTTTTAAGTTTTTCATCAATTTGAGAAGTTGAAGGTTCAGGTTCAATGACTTTATCATTAAATATAGGAGCAGTAATATAAAATAATTTTACGGTCGATTCATGAATTTCGTTTCGTTTCTCTTTCTGCCGTCGCCACAGATTTTGCGGTGCGGTACCTCTGTTGGAATATTTAAACCAACACTCACGCCCGAAAGCGCTTCGGCGCAAAGCACTTCCGAAACACATTCGGAAGTTGCTTCGGCGCGAAGGTCATTTCGGCAGCCCCCGAAACAGATTTCGTCGCGAAGCAAAATTATCTCGGCCGTTGAAAACACTTCGCCGCGAAGTAACTTCAGTCTGCCCTCCGAAGCGGAAATCGGCCGAAGCAGAAATTAGGCACGCAAATCGGGACATTAATTGTCCAAGCATGCGAGTAGCTGGGGTTGTCCGGCAGTTGGTCGGAAAGCCACTTCGGCATTTAATTCTGTCAGCGGGTTGGTGAGTTTATCCCGCCCTTTGTCCTCATTCCCCGCCTATAAATACCGGGGCCATTTTGTCATTTAGTGATATGAGGAGAAGTGAGAGGAGCAGAGCAGTAGAAAGGCAGAGCAGCAGCAGCCATCAGCAAGTGAGTGGAGCAGCAGTCTCCCATCCAAGTTTTCGGTTTATCCTGCAAAGTCTTTACTTGCAGAAGTTTGTAATCGCTTCAGAAGGAAGCTATTGTAACCCGGGATTATAAGTTAATACATAAATATTTATTCTGCATATTTGGTCGCTGTGCAAGTGTTTTATCTGCAAATATTCCAGAGCTAGGGTTTGGCCCGAAGTTGGAAAACACCCGTTCGATCCAGAAAAGGAGTCGGGTTTTGTTGTTTGTGCCGAAGCATATTGCGGGTCTTAGTTTCGCTGAAATTGCCATGCGCTGCCGAACTTCGCAGCATTTCTCCCCGAAGCATTTTTACTTCGATTGATAGTCCCCCGAAGTACATACTTCGGGAGTAATTTTCCCGAAGCATTTTAGTTCGGGAGAATTCCCGCCGAACCTCCTCCCGAAGCTCCCAACTTTCCGAAGTAGAAATACTTCGGGAGTTTTACCTCCGAGACTCTTTCTTGTCGAGAAGAAATTGTCGAAGCAATTTTGACGCGATTTAAATCGTCGAAGTTCCTCCGGCATAAATTAAATCGTCGAAGCGTTTTCCAGCGACGCGATTTATCTGGAATTTGTTTTAATTCCTTCAAATTGGTATCAGAGCCATTGTTGCCGTGACGCGGAGATAGAAGCATGGCTTCCGAGAAAGAGTTCCCTGCAGTTGCAGATCCCACGATTTAATGGCAAGAACTACGATTACTGGAGCATCCAGATGAAGATCCTCTTCGGGTCTCAGGATTTGTGGGACTTGGTCGAGAATGGATACCCGGAGCCGGTAGATGCAGCAGCACAGGCCGCCCTCTCCCAAGCCGACAAAGATCTTCTGAAGGAGAATCGAAAGAAAGATCAGAAAGCCCTGTTTTATATCATGCAAGCGGTTGAGGAGACCATCTTCCCGCGGATCGCATCAGCCACCAAGGCAAAGCAGGCCTGGGAAATTCTGGCAAGTTCGTACCAGGGCACCAACAAAGTCAAGTTGGTAAAATTGCAGATGCTCAGAAGGCAGTTCGAGAACCTGCAGATGAGCGAGTCAGAGTCAATGAGCGACTTCTTCACCCGAACGACAGATGTCATCAACCAGATGCGGTTGAATGGTGAAATTGTGCAAAATCAAAGGATCGTGGAGAAAATTCTGCGAAGTCTGCCAGCGAAGTTCGACTCTGTGGTAATCGCAATTGAGGAGTCAAGGGATTTGACAATCCTCTCGATGGACGAACTCATGGGTTCCCTGCAGACACATGAGCAGAGGCTGAGCCGCTCAACTCAGTCCTCTTTGGAGCAAGCCTTCAAAGCACAAGTCTCAGTCCGAGACAACGACAGACAAGACTCCCACCACAACGCTTCTAGTTCTCAAGGAGGAAGAGGCAAAAGCAGACGTGGGAGAAGTAACAAGCAAGGAGGGAGGTCAAACCCTCATGACAGCGAGCCCAGTTGCAACTTTCATCAGCATGGAGGAAGAGGCACTGGCAAAAATCAGCAAGGAAGCTCTCAGCAGAAGGACATGTCAAAGGTCCAATGCTACTACTGCAATAAGTTCGGCCATTATGCCTCACAGTGCAAGAAGAAAATGGCGAACGAGAATCAGCAGCAAGCCCATTATACGGAGGAAACCAGAAATGCGGCAGGAGGAAATATGCTGCTGACTTGTAGTGTTGAGGAGGAGAGCAAGAAGAACATTTGGTATCTTGACAGTGGGTGCAACAACCACATGACTGGGAACAGGGAGATGTTCTCACAACTGGATGAAACAGTCCAATCTGAAGTCAATATGGGGAACAACAACAAAGTTCCCATGATGGGGAAAGGCAAAATCTCCATCCGCACCCGACACGGTGAAAGAAAAACAATTCAGAATGTTTATTATGTGCCTGGGTTGAAGCACAATCTACTGAGTGTTGGACAACTTGTGCAAAATGGACACACTGTTCAGTTCAAAGATGGTGTTTGTTCAATCAGAGACAAAGTGCATGGACAAATCGCAACCGTGTCCATGACGAAAAACAAGATGTTTCCGCTGCAGATTCAGAATGAATCTTTGATGTCTCTGAGTGTAGTTGTGAAGGATGCTACCTGGCTGTGGCATCTCATATTCGGTCACCTGAGTTTCAATGGCCTGAACTTGCTGCACAGGAAGCAGATGGTGAAGGGTTTACCCCTCATTGAGCAACCGAACCAAGTTTGTGAAGGTTGCCCTGGTCGGCAAGCAAGACAGGGACGCATTCCCTGTAGGACAGTCTTGGAGAGCATCACGGCCATTGGAGCTGGTGCACTCAGACATTTGTGGTCCCATGCAGACCACCACATATGCCGGCAACAAATATTTCCTGACTTTCATTGATGACTTCAGCCGGAAGACCTGGATTTATCCCATCAAGTTGAAGTCAGAGGCATTTGGGAAGTTCAAGGAGTTCAAGGCTCTGGTTGAGAAACAGAGCGGGTATTTTGTCAAGACTCTCATAACTGATGGAGGTGGAGAATACATCTCCAACGAATTCCACAACTTCTGCAAGCAACATGGAATTCGTAGGCAGAATGGTGTAGCTGAGAGGAAGAACAGAACAATCATGGAGATGGCACGGAGCATGCTGAAGGCAAAAAGTTTGCCACATGAGTTCTGGGCAAAAGCTGTAAGTTGTGCAGTTTATCTGTTGAACCGATGTCCCACCAAGAGTGTGAGAGACAAAATCCCGGAGGAAGCCTGGAGCAATCTGAAGCCAAGTGTGGCTCATTTGCGAGTTTTCGGGTGCATAGCATATGCACATGTTCCAGATGAGAAAAGGCAGAAGCTGGATGACAAAGCTGAAAGATGCATCTTCACAGGATACAACGAACCAACAAAGGCATACAGGCTGTACAACCCTGTGACAAAGAAACTTGTCATCAACCGAGATGTGAAGTTCCTGGAGGATGAAGCCTGGAACTGGAAATCAGAGACTGGTCAGCCTGAACCAGCAGTTGCTGAACCTGTAAACTTGGAGGAAGACAGTGTGCAACCACCTGTACCTTCAAGCAGCAATAGTGGTGCCAACAATAGCACAACCACATCATCCCGATCACCTTCACTTGCAAGCATAATTCAAAATCTGAGAACACCTGCGAAGACTCGGAGCTTGCAAGATATTTATGAGGTAACCCGTAATCAGATGGATGAAGATTATTCTGACTTTGCCCTATTTACGGAGTGTGATCCAATGGAGTTTGAAGAGGCAAGTCAGAATCGCAAATGGGTGAATGCGATGGATGAGGAGATAGCAGCCATTGAGAAGAATGAGACATGGCAACTGACAGATCTTCCAGCAGGAAGAAGACCATTGGGGTCAAGTGGGTGTATAAGACGAAGTTCAACGCCCAAGGAGAAGTTGACAGGCATAAGGCCAGATTAGTGGCGAAAGGCTACAAGCAGAAGTCAGGAGTTGACTATCATGAGGTGTACGCACCTGTAGCCCGACTTGACACAGTCAAGATGATTCTGGGACTAGCAGCTCAAAAGGGATGGAGCGTGTACCAGATGGATGTCAAGTCTGCCTTCCTGAATGGAGTGTTGGAAGAAGAGGTCTACATAGACCAGCCACCCGGTTATGAAGTACAAGGACAAGAAGACAAGGTCCTGAAGTTGAAGAAGGCCCTGTATGGGTTGAAGCAAGCACCCCGGGCATGGTACAGCCGTATTGATGGCTATTTTCAAGAGAATGGGTTCCAAAAATGCCCATATGAGCACACCCTGTACCTGAAGACAAACGTAGAGGGTGAGATGATAATCGTCTGCTTGTATGTGGACGATCCCATATATACTGGCAATAGCAAGCAACTCATTCGCGCGCTTCAGAACAACCATGAAGTCCGAGTTTGAAATGACAGACATGGGGCTGATGAAATATTTTCTTGGTATTGAAGTTGACCAATCAGCAGATGGCATCTTCATTTCTCAGGGCAAGTATGCAAAGGATGTCCTGAAGCGGTTTAAGATGGAGGACAACAAGCCTGCCATCACTCCGACAGCCACTGGCGTCAAGCTGAGCAAGACTGACAACAGTAGAAGTGTTGACCCAACTCTCTATAAAAGTTTAGTTGGAAGCCTGATGTACTTGACTGCAACCAGGCCAGATTTGATGTACGTCGTGAGTTTAATCAGTCGGTTCATGGAGTCGCCCAAAGACACTCACTGGCAAGTAGGCAAGAGAATCCTGCGATATGTCAATGGCACAAGGAACCATGGACTCCACTATGCCAGAAAGGACCAACTGGAGTTAATTGGCTACACCGACAACGATTGGGCTAGTAGCGTAGATGACAGGAAGAGCACTTCGGGAAATGCCTTCCATTTTGGATCCGGAGTCGTCTCTTGGTCCTCGAAGAAGCAGCCAATTGTGGCTCTATCTACAACAGAGGCAGAGTATGTTGTTGCCACCTCAAGCAACTCGCCAGTGCACTCGGTCGAGAAGAGTTCTGAGTGAACTATAGCATCCGCCGAAAGCAACAACAACAATATTTTGTGACAATAACTCTGCCATCGCGCTCTCGAAGGACCCAGCCTTCCATGGCCGGACGAAGCACATAGACATTCGGTATCATTTCATCAGAGAGCTGGTGAAATTCGATGAAGTACAGTTGCAGTTTTGCAGATCGAAGGAGCAACTGGCCGACATCTTCACAAAGCCCCTGAAGGAGGAGGACTTCGCCAGATTGCGAGATATGTTGGGCGTCAGAGAATGTGTGAAGTTTGGTTTAAAGGAGGGTGTTGGAAATATTAAACCAAACATCACGCCCGAAAGCGCTTCGGTGCAAAGTCTTTCCGAAACACCTTCGAAAATGATTCGGCGCAAAGCACTTCCGAAACACATTCGGAAGTTGCTTCGGCGCGAAGGTCATTTCGGCAGCCCTCGAAACAGATTTCGTCGTGAAGCAAAATTATCTCGGCTATTGAAAACACTTCGCCACGAAGTAACTTCAGTCTGCCCTTCGAAGCGAAAATCGGCCGAAGTAGAAATCAGGCGCGTAAATCGAGACATTAATTGTCCAAGCGTGCGAGTAGCTGGGGTCGTCCGACAGTTGGTCGAAAAGCCACTTTGGCATTTAATTCTGTCAACGGGTTGGTGAGTTTATCCCGCCCTTTGTCCTCATTCCCCGCCTATAAATACCGGGGCCATTTTGTCATTTAGTGATAGGAGGAGAAGTGAGAGGAGCAGAGCAGTAGAAAGGCAGAGCAGCAGCAGCCATCAGCAAGAGAGTGGAGCAGCAGTCTCCCATCCAAGTTTTTCGGTTTATCCTGCAAAGTATTTACTTGCAGAAGTTTGTAATCGCTTCAGAAGGAAGCTATTGTAACCCGGGATTATAAGTTAATACATAAATATTTATTCTGCATATTTGGTCGCTGTGCAAGTGTTTTATCTGCAAATATTCCAGAGCTAGGGTTTGGCCCGAAGTTGGAAAACACCCGTTCGATCCAGAAAAGGAGTCGGGTTTTGTTGTTTGTGCCGAAGCATATTGCGGGTCTTAGTTTGGCTAAAATTGTCGCGCGCTGCCAAACTTCGCAGCATTTCCCCCAAAGCATTTTTACTTCGGTTGATAGTCCCCCGAAGTACATACTTCGGGAGTAATTTTCCCGAAGCACTTTAGTTCGGGAGAATTCCCGCCGAACCTCCTCCCAAAGCTCCCAACTTTCCGAAGTAGAAATACTTCGGGAGTTTTCCCCCGAAGTAGATACTTTGGGAGTTTTACCTCCGAGACTCTTTCTCGTCGAGAAGAAATTGTCGAAGCAATTCTGATGCAATTTAAATCACCGAAGTTCCTCCCGAAGCAAATTAAATCGCCGAAGCGTTTTCCAGCGACGCGATTTATCTGGAATTTGTTTTAATTCCTTCAACCTCGAGGGGAGCGTAGAAGAGAATATGACAAAGGTGGAGGAGTTTTGTAATAGTATAGCTAACTTAAAAGGGGTAACTTAAAAGGGGTGACTCTTAAAGCGAAGGATATTGCAGAGGCTACTCTGTATTTGGCGAGCGAAGAAGCTGGTTATGTAAGTGGTCGTAATCTTGTGGTGGATGGTGGACACACTGTTGTAAACCATGACTGGAAGATGTACCGGCCATAAGTTCCCATATTCTAGTCCTCCTTTAACTTACCAAAAATAACCAAAGAGAGATGATCGTGTAATTCCATCTACCCTATTTCATTGTTACTTAATTATTGACTAGCTAGATTTGTGAAATTATAAGAGCCAACTTAGAGATGCAAGTGTACAACTGTCTACTACTCTATATTCAAGGATTTAACTGGGTGTTATATTATGTTTACTTCCAAGTTCATAATTAAATTTTAGAGTATAAACAAAATTTTATTGAAACACTTTGAAATGACAGATCTAGAAAAAGCATTTGAAATGACAGATTTAAGATTAATGAACTACTACCTTGGTTTAAAGGGAAAGATAAAATAGTTATCACTCAATCAAAATATGCAAAAGCTTTTCTTGAAAAGTATAGAATGACATAGTGCAAGTCTAAATATACACCAATGGAACAAGGGATTCAACTATCCATAAATGATAAATATCATAGGTTTCACCTACAATGTATCATCAGTTGATTGGAAGTCTCCTATACTTAACAAAGAGTCGACTAGACATAACATTTGTAGCAAATTATCTTTTATGGTTCATGCAAGAACCAAGGAAAATTCATTGGAAAGCTACAAAAATTATATTACAATATATCAAGAAGACTATAGACAATGGATTTATTTATATGAAGGATGTTAATGATTTTCTTTTACAAGGATACTCAGATTCATATTATGCTCGATCTATTGATTATAGGAAATCTACCCCAGGCTATGTCGTCTATACAAGATCAGGTCCTATATCCTGGAATAGCAAGAAATAGCATATCGTAGCACAGTCATCAATTAAAGTAGAGTATAGAGCAATAAGAGACACAACCTATGAAGCTCTATGGTTATAATACATATTATCTGACATGGAAATAAAAAAAACTTCCACTATGATATTTTGTGATAATCAAGGAGTATCGAATCTGATCAAGAATCTAATCATACATGAAATAACAAAACACATTGAAGCACAATATCATTTTATTAGGGAACATTTTCAGAATAAGCATATCATCCTCAGGTATGTTCCTATAGAATATCAGTTGGTAGATGTCTTTACAAAGGCACTTGAAAAAATTATGTTGCAAACATTCAAAGATCATCTATGTGATTCAAGAGAACTTCATACCAAATAACGTAATACAAGGGGGTGTTAGAATATATTACATCATTTGGCTATGTTAGATTACTTCAAGGGAAATTTATCTAGTTACTTCATGCAATGTAATCAATGCACAAGTGTTAATGTGCAAGATGTATATGTGCAAGTTGTCCCTTGTATAGCTAGATAGAGTATTGGCTAAGGAATCTATTTTCCTATATAAAAAGCCTCATATCTCTACTCGAATGTATCACTTCTATTTATTCAATAAGATGTTCTATTGCTTTGATATCTGTCTCTTGTTGTTATTGAATGCTGCTAAAGCTATCAACGAGATCAAGGAGGAAGTTCTAATTGATATGTGACCTCACCAATGTGGAAAACTACTTTGTAGGGTCCATAGAATTGAGGTACCAATTTTTTTCTAGACTTGATCTTCAAGGATAATTATTTATAAGGTTGTAAACGCAAAAATACCATATCACCAATGTTGAATTATTGTTCAAAATGATGTAGATCATGTTGTTGCTTCATGTGGTTTTGTGCCTGGTTCAAATTATCTTTAATAAGTTTAAGCATCATCTAACGTTGTTGTAACAACTCATATACCTAAGCTACCTTGGAAGTACTTCGAACATAGTTTGTGATTGTCAGTGGTTTCTAACCATACAATGCTTCAAATGGTGACATCTTAAGGAAAAATGGTAAGAAGTATTATACCATCGTTCGGCTAAGGAAATCCATTGAATCCAATGATGTTGCTTGTCCTGAGAAAAACAACAAAGGTAAGTACCTAGACACTTGTTGACAATCTTTGTTTAACCGTTAGATTGGGGATGGTATGTCGAGACATATTTAACTTGGTACCACTAAGGCAAAAAATTTCCTTCCAAAAGTTGCTAGTAAATATAGGATCACAATCACTGATGATCATTTTAGGCATACCATGTAGTTTGAAAATAGAATCCAAAAATACCTTAGCCACTTTACTTGCCAAATAGGGATGTTGTAAGACAAAAAAATGAGCATATTTGGAAAGGCAATCGACCACCACCCAAATATTTATTTTACCATCGTATTTAGGTAAACCCTCAATGAAGTCCATGGAAATGTGCTCCCAATGGCGATTAGAGATCGATAAGTGTTGTAATAAACCAAGTGATTTAACAATTTCCCCTATGTTATATTGATATACTTCACACTCAACCACAAAGGTTTTGACATTTGATTTTAAACCCTTCCAAGAATCTTTAGCTCTATGGTATGTTTTCAATAATCTTGAATGTTTTTTAGGGGGTTATGTATGCGATTCTTGTAGAATCATAGATTTAGTAGTAGATGAGTGATGAAGGTAGATGCAATATTTTTTTGTGAAACACTTCATATGAATATGAGAAATAAGAATGTATAGGTGAACCTTTTTCCATATATTGAATTATTTGAGTCATTTCTAAATCAACCAACCATTATTTTTGAAGTTGGAAAAGCCATTGAGGACAAGGACCCGAGATGGCATTGATGGTTACCTCATATTCATATTTACAAGATAAAACATCTGCTACCACATTTTATTTGTCTTTCTTGTATTCAATGACAAAAGTCATAACCCAAGAGCTTGGTAAGCCATTTAGTTTGTTTAGGACATGAAAGACATTGTTCTAATAAATGCTAAGGTTAATATGATTGATTTTGAATGATGAAATTTCTATCTAATAAATAATCTCTATTTATCTATAACATGTAGAATAGCTAGCATTTATTTTTCATAAGTTGATCGACCCAAATTTTTTATTTAAAGTTGTTTACTCTCAAAAGCCAATGGATGCTCTTCTTGCATTAAAACCACTACCATATTGGTACCTGAAGCATCACATTCAATGATGAAGGATTGGATAAAATCTAGAGTGGCCAAAACTGGAGTGGAATACATAGCCTCCAATGAAAAGCATCCTATTTAGTAACAGCTATGAGTGGTGCCACAATCTCAACATAGTTGCGGATAAATTTTTGATAATAGCCTGTGAGTCCTAAAAAAAAAAAACAAAAATTGAGTGATTTTAGTAAAGGCTAATCTTGAATAACCTTGATTTTATTAGGATCCACTTTAACTTCTTCGTGAGATACTATATGACCAAAATATTCCACCTCTTTGACTCCTAATGCACATTTGGATTGTTTAACAAATAGTTTCTCCTTTTGTAATATATAAAGGACCTTGACAATATGATCTAGGTGATCCTTCCAATATTGTTATAAATTAAGATATCATCAAAGAAAACTAAGACAAATTTATGAAGATAGGGCCTGAACACATGGTTCACAAGGCTTTGAACAGTCGATGGAGCATTAGTGAGACCGAAGGGCATGACTAGAAACACATAATGACCCTCATGAATATGAAAAGTAGTTTTAGGTATGTCTTCTTCTCTAACCCTAATTTGGTGAAAGCCTCAATGTAGGTCGAGTTTGGTGAAATAACTAGCACTATGTAAGTCATCTAACAATTCATCGATGATTGGGATAGGAAACTTATCTTTGATGGTAATATTACTAAGATAATGAAAACCAAGACACATGTGCCAATATTTATCCTTACAACATACCATCATCACATGGGATGAATAAGTACTGATGTTGGGATGAATGATGCCATGCTCTAATATTTCTTGGACCAACTTCTCAATTTCTAATTTTTGGGGTTGTGGATAGCGATAAGAATGCATGTTAGGAGGAAGACTACCTGGAATTAGATGAATGACATGATCATGTGATCGCTTAGGAGCTAGACCCCTTGGTTAACTAAAAAATTCATCATAATTATCCACAATATATTGAAGATCCCTTGGAATAGTTGTAGGAGAAGAATCCAAGGATTGAGCCTCGATGGAATTTATTTGGGAAATAACCCTGTAGCCACATTTTCACAATAAATTCTCCATGCTATGTGAACTCACTACCCTAGAAGGAGGGGGTTTCCTTGAATACAAATGACCCTTCCATTCTTTGACCACTTAATGTATAATTTTTGGACATTAATAGTAACATCACCAAGATGAGATAACCATTGTACTCCTAATATGACATTGAAGCTTCCTAGGTTCATAACATAGAGATTACCTATCCTTGTATAATTTACCATTTGGATTATAATTTTGGATGTTCGACTCACACATTGAACATTTTATCCATTTGCAATAAGTGATGAGGCCTGGATAAGCCTCATTTATAGCATGTTTTAAATAGTTAAAACTGCCTAAAACTGCCTAAAACTCTTGTGAATTATCTTATATGCTAGTTAAGTTGATTTAATATGCTCTGTATTAACTGTTTGCATGATTGCAGTGTTAAGGACATTATATTCTGATTTTTAACAGTTTTTGTATAGTTTTATGTTATATTTTCATGCTTAGGTTGACAGCAGCATTTCAGTAGTCTTATTTTGATGATCATTAAGCATTAGTTTCTCTAAATTCAGCAAATAGTACAAAGACTTATTACTATGCAGCAGAAAACTGGTTTTTCCATATAAATTCCAGCAAGCTACCAATGAATGGCAAGGCATGGAATTCACATCCAAGGAAGAATGAAGACTATTGCAATCTGATCCTGAGGTCTAATACACTTGAGAAATGCAGCCAAAACCATTTGGAGTCAACATAGTTGGTCATTCTAAAGATCTTCGAAATGAACACAGTGTCTTCGGAATGAACAGATATCTTCGGAATGAGAAAACACAGTGTCTTCGAAATGAGCAGATCTTCGGAATGAGAATTGCAGTATCTTCGGAATGAGCGGATCTTCGGAATGAGAATTGCAGTATCTTCGAAATGAGCGGATCTTCGAAATGAGAATTGCAGTATCTTCGAAATGAGCCACTTATCTTCGGAATGAAAACATAATGTACTTTTTGACTTGTTGACCGACTTTTGAGCGATGGAAAAGGGGATAATAAAGGTTGAGAAAGTTAAGGGAAAATATTTCCCATCTAATTTTGCCGTCATTGTCGACCAAAGCCATCATTAAGGAAAAGATCAAATTTGATCCTATTCTAGGATAAACGCAGGAAATTCTGCAGGATATCAGGACAACATATTTTATGTTTGTAATTAGATTTTAGGCATCTATAAAAGATAGCTCCCATACAGGTTGAGCTATTAGGAAGAATATTAGATATTAGAAATATTAGATTAGAGATTAGACATATTAGAGATAATAGACTCAGTAGCATTGCAGATCCGTAATGATTTCAGTGAATTGTAATTATGTTTCGAAGCAATAAAAGTGCGTTTTCATTCCATTTATTTTGTTATGTCCGAGTGTGAGTAAGACTTAGAGAAGAAATTATACCTTCTTCTGGAAAAGGAGGCCGGCCACTTTCAAATCTAGGAGAAGGACTAACGCATGTGTTTTCGATCCCGATTTTGCTACGATGAGAATAAGTAGTGGAACTTGTCAATTTCAGCATTTTGTGGTATTTGATTTCTGTTTTAGTTTTTATCCATCTATTTTACATTTGTGATGTAATCAGCAATAGATATAATCAGTTTCTTTATTTTTTAGTAATTTTCCAATTCCCTGCAATTTACATTTCAAGGAATTTACAAGTTTTCTATAATTTCCTGCATTCTTGTTTTTTGTCACAAACACCGCACGTAAGATTGACGACCTTCTGTTTCGTAGTATTGACAGAAGTTGATTACTTGTTTTATCTCATCATTGCAAAAGTAAATAGGTTTCTCATTTAGCAACCGTAATTAGGATTTTCCTTCCGCAAATCAATTAAGTCTCAATTTAGCAATTGTAATTAGGACTTTATTTCTGCAGACAACAATTAGTTTTTCATTCTTGCAAATAGATTAAAGTTAAATTTATGCAATTTAGGGATAGAAGTGACACAAATCCCCCACACAATCAATCCTACCAATAAAGACCTGCTGCTCCCAAATGAGCTGAAATACAACCCTGCTTGAACTTTCTATCGTAGACAGCCTTGGACACCACCCCGGATTGATAAGATCTTTGAGATTTAATGATGGTATAACGACTACCCATCATTTTGGCACCGTTTCCGGGGAACACGGTGTTGTTAGAAGGTGAAAAGCAGTCCAATAATTATTAAATATGCTAAGTTGTGAATTTTAGAGTAAAATCTAAATGTAATGACTGGTATAAGTAATTGTTATTGGTAAATTGTATTTCAGTCCATTTAGGAAATAAGCAAGAAACCACAAGAAGAAAAATTTCACAAGAGGTTGAAATTATGTCAAAAATGTCTAAATTTTTTATTTCCAAAAATGTTGGAATTTTCAAAGAATCCCAATCATCCACTTCCAAAACTGCAAGATCCTTTGAGAAATCATTACAAGGAGGAAAATTAAGTAGTTCAACACCATTTTCTCTTGACAAATCCATACAATCAGGAAAATTTGACAAGATTTATAATTGTTTTTGGGAACCTACAATGGAAGGCTCACAAGAGAATCAAGGTAGAGCCAACAATGTGCTCCACCCTAGTGCAACTAGTGCACCTGCCGGAACGTTTCAAAATCCCATCCAACTAGATCTTAATCAAAATGCTCCCATGAAGGTCATTTCACCTGCAGTATTACCAACTTTCAAGGGAATTACATCCGAAGATCCAGATATGTTTTTGTTTGAGTTTAAAATTGTATGTCAAGCTCATGATTACACTAATGACAATCAAAAGCTCAAACTATTTCCTTCCACTCTTAAAGAGTTAGCTCTACGATGGTTTATCACCTTAGCACCCGACTCAATTAGAACTTGGGATGAGATGGAAAACATATTCTTGGAGAGATACCAAGAATATTGTCAAGTCAAGAATCAAAATGATGAAATTCTTACAATGAAACAAGAGGAAAATGAAATCTTAGAAGATTATATAGACAAATTTTCTTTTGTTCATAAGAGATGTGGAAGTGTTGAACCCGAAATTTGCAAAGTCATATTCTTAAGGGGACTACAAGATGAATCTAGGGATGCATTGGATATCTTGGGAAGAGGAGATACAAATGCACTTAAATTTGAGGAAATTATTAAACTCTGTAAAAATTACTCTCATTCAAGGCATAGAAAACACATAATTGGTAATGAAAAACATGATTTGAAAGAATGCATAAAAGAGGCTGATGTTTTAGTACATGATAGAACATTAGATGAAAAAAATGAATCTACTGAATCTTCAGCCATCTATTGTTCAGAATGTAAAAAGCAACACTCTCTTCATGATTGTCCTTTGAACAAAATATTTATACCTCTACATGTAGCATTTGTCAATTAGGACACCCCACAGATCGCTGTAGTTTATTGCCGTAACTTAAAAGTGTCTTTGAAAAACAAGTCTCAACCTATGAAAAAAACCAATTTTGTAGGACAAGGACAAGGGAATAATTTTCATAAATTTCCATATCATAATGCTTCTCAATTTCCTGCACATTGGGGAAATAATCCTTGGTATATGCCATGGTCTGCTTCAGGTCCACTTCAACAATGTTGGAGTCAACCACCATGGGCATACTCCCAAGCATGGTCTCAACATGGATGGATGCAACAACAATGGAATCAACAACATCCACCATGGTTGCAACCAAAATTATAGGGATATCAATGGGTACAACATCAAAATCTGTACAAAGGGCAGCAACATTGTCAAAAACAAAAATCAAATTTGTTGCCTAATCATATCCATAATTTCTATCATGGACAACAACAACAAAAATTAAAACAACCTCCTGTTTTCAACTCAACCTCGTGGTCAGTCCAAATCATGTTAAACAGTAACCCCCTGTCTCTCGTGGTTGAATCAAAAAATACAACCCTAATAAATGTTAGTGACTGTGTTAAAACTCAGCTTGTGTTCGAGTGAACCACCGCTTGAACCTATTCCACTTATCAAGGTAGAAAGTGAAGTTAAAAAGAATGAACATGAAAACAAATCCACACTAAAACAACATCAAGAAGAACAAGATACCTCATCAAATAAAGTATCATATTTTGAACAATCTGAGATATCAAAAGTAACATCTTCACAATCAGATTTGATGAAGGAATTAGAACATTTAACTATTACAATCCCTTTACCTCAATTTGTACCAATCATTATTAGGATTGTTCAAGAAATGTGTTTTAGAAAACCAAGAAAAAAGAAGAAAGTATATCCTAAAACCATACAAAAAGGTGGAAAATTAGTTAACTTGCTTTCAAAGTAAACTTATTACACCTAAGTATGATTGTACATGAAAGCCCACGCTTTCTTAGAACACATAAGGAAAATGAAAATAATACTTTAGTTTTGGCCTCCATTGGTGTAAATAAAAATGTTTCTCCAAGAACCAATTCAAATAAGCCTGGTACAAAACAAACCGAAACACAACCAAAACAACCTTTGAACAACAATAGTTGGTTGACTAAAAACCAGGGAGCAAATTTGTTTGATATATTGGTGCAACATCCTAATGCTTTACTAACATTTTATGCATCTTTAGCAGTTGGCATTGAGTTGTTGCGGTACAAAAAAACAAATTTTGCAGCTTGAATGCATTTGATGAACTTTGGTTGGAAGCACTTCACCAAATAGAGTTCACTCAACAAAAATGGAAAATGTGGCATGATGATCACATTAAGAGCAGCAAGGATGAACCAGGGGAGTCTGAGAATGAAGTTGTTCAACTTTCTTTAGTTGATGATGTAAGGAGGATATTAGTGGTGAATGGACATATTTTACAGTTGTACCATAAACCACTAACAAAGGTGGAATTTGCTCGGTATTTCACATAGTTACATTTGACAGAAGAGGCTTCTTCTTCTGATGAATATTCCAAATGATCATATCTTTGAATCTTAAAAGAAAAAGAAAAAAAAATTAGAAAAAAATAGAAAACAAAAAGATGAATAAATTCTCGATTATGAATTCCTTCATGGGCATGATTTCAGGGAAGTCATGAATTCCTTCACGGGCACAATCAGAATCAAAAGACAAAAAAAAAAAAGAGAGAAAAGGAGAGGTTAAAGAGAAAAAAAAGAGAAAAATGAATAGCTCAACAGTGAAAACCTTTTTCTAAGGCGCTATTGAGTTGGTATGCATGAAAACCAGTTTTCTGGCATGCATAACCTTGAAAGTTCTGAGTCACCATTGTACAAATTCACCAACTGCACTTGTTTTTGAAGTGTTGCAGAAGCCTCAACAAAATATCAACAGAAGTAGTCATCTTTCAAAACTTGCATTAACTTGTTTTAACCAGGTATATATGTTTCTTGCACTTTTCTCATTGTAAATATTTGATATATAGTATATGACAATTAACCATTAGTATAAAAGTGTTCATAAGAGTTGGCATAAACAAAACATGCTTGGAGAAAGAGAAAAATGTTGGTTTCTCTTATGTCTTCGTAATGACCGCTGTATCTTCAAATAACCATGGTATCTTCGTAATGAAGCTTTGTCTTCTAATGAAGGTGTGTCTTCGTAATGAAGGTTTGTCTTCTAATGAAGGTTTGTATTCTAATGAAGGTTTGTCTTCAGAATGAAGGTGTGTCTTCAGAATGAAGGTTTATCTTCGGAATGAGGTTATCTTCAAATTAAATGCCCAGCTTAGTCTTCAGAATGAAACATAATCTTCGGAATGAAGATTTAACAAACATGCCACCACCATTCATTGATAATAACCACTCATGTGGGAAAATTTGCATGCAGAATGGACGAGCTAAAAATAGTAAAGAAAATTTGATGGCAAGGATGTCCAATGATTGATGGCCAGGTGTTCAGAGCATAGAATAAGGAAGTGTGCCATATTTTCTTTTCGAAGACATATTTGCTAATGATTACAAGAAAAAAAAAATTATTCTTTCTGAAGAAGAACAAGAGCAAACCCTATAGCAACCAGAAATCAGTGACCTAACAGATGCTGTAGATGTTGTTGCAGAAGAAGAAACAACTACTGCAAAGGCTATTGCAGAAGAAGAAATAGCTGCTATAGAGGCTGTTGCAGAAGAAGAAATAGGAAATGTTGTAGAGGCTATTGCATAAAAAGAAACACACCCAGCAGCAGCAACAGAACCATCAAACTCACAGACTAAGAAGAGAAGAGCTGAAACTGACAGCAAAAAAATAAAATAGAAGAGGGTTCATTTTTCTAAAGATGTTATTTATCTATCAGAATAGAAGAGTGAAGTTCCTAGTGAAGAGCTTGAAGCTATCCCTACAACCCTTGTTACCACAAGAAAATAGGGCAAGAAGAGAAAATATACATTAAGGACTAGGAGGTCTCGCAAGACTCCAACAAAAAGAGCAAATTATTGAAGAGAAGACCAGACAGGATAGCCCTGATGTCATAGAAGTGCAACAAGCCACTACGAATTTGGATGTAATCATAAATAATTTCATGGAACCTCCTGTACATGAGTAGGGGTCTGAAGCAGAGGATGAGATCATTGTTGAGCAACAAACTGCAGTTGATTTGTCAAGTATTAGGTTCTGAGTCAAATGAAGAAGAGGAGGTGGACATCACAAAACAACTGACAGCAGCCAAGAGTGTTATAAAAATACAAATGAGATGGATTGAGGAAAGAAAAGATGTTATTGAAAAACATGAAAAGAAAATTTGAGAATTATAGCAAAAAGTGGAGAAACTAAAAAGCAGTCTGTCACAAGTTGACTTTTGAAGAGGATTCCCAACCAGATGATCAGTTTGAATAATGAATCAAAAATCTTCATGAGAAATTACATAGGCATTAAATTGTTCTATGAAACATGGAATATGAGTATGGACATTTGTGACTCCATATCCCACTGCAATGCATGAGGGCATGCATTAATATAAGTTGGGGGGGATGATGAGGCCTGGATAAGCCTCATTTATAGCATGTTTTAAATAGTTAAAACTACCTAAAACTACCTAAAACTCTTGTGAATTATCTTATATGCTAGTTAAGTTGATTTAATATGCTTGTATTAACTGTTTGCATGATTGCAGTGTTAAGGACATTATATTCTGATTTTTAACAGTTTTTGTATAGTTTTATGTTATATTTTCATGCTTAGGTTGACAACAGGATTTCAGTAGTCTTATTTTGATGATCATTAAGCATTAGTTTCTCTAAATTCAGCAAATAGTACAAAGACTTATTACAGTGCAGCAGAAAACTGGTTTTTCCATATAAATTCCAGCAAGCTACCAATGAATGGCAAGGCATGGAATTCACATCCAAGGAAGAATGAAGACTATTGCAATCTGATCCCGAGGTCTAATACACTTGAGAAATGCAGCCAAAACCATTTGGAGTCAACATAGTTGGTCATTCTAAAGATCTTCGAAATGAACACAGTGCTGTCTTCGGAATGAACAGATATCTTCGAATGAGAAAAACATAGTGTCTTCAGAATGAGCGGATCTTCGGAATGAGAATTGCAGTATCTTCGGAATGAGCGGATCTTCGGAATGAGAATTGCAGTATCTTCGGAATGAGCGGATCTTCGGAATGAGAATTGCAATATCTTCGAAATGAGCCACTTATCTTCGGAATGAAAACATAATGTACTTTTTGACTTGTTGACCGAATTTTTGTGGTGGAAAATGGGATAATAAAGGTTGAGAAAGTTAAGGGGAAATATCTTCCATCTAACTTTGCCGTCATTGCCGACCAAAGCCATCATTAAGGGAAAGATCAAATTTGATCCTCTTCTAGGATAAACGCAAGAAATTCTGCAGGATATCAAGACAACATATTTTATGTTTGTAATTAGATTTTAGGCATCTATAAAAGATAGCTCCCATAAAGGTTGAGCTATTAGGAAGAATATTAGATATTAGAAATATTAGATTAGAGATTAGACATATTAGAGATAATAGACCTGTAATAGATTGCAGATCTGTAATAGATTTCAATAGAATTGTAATTATGTTTCTGAAGCAATAAAAGTGCGCTTTCATTCCATTTAATTTGTTATGTCTGAGTGTGAGTAAGACTTAGAGAAGAAATTATACCTTCTTCTGGAAAAGGAGGCCGGCCACTTTCAGATCTAGGAGAAGGACTAACAGATAAGTTTTCAGTCCTGATTTTGCTGCAGTAGAATAAGTAGTGGAACTTGTCAATTTCAGCATTTTGTGGTATTTGATTTCTGTTTTAGTTTTTATCCATCTATTTTACATTTGTGATGTAATCAGCAATAGATATAATCAGTTTCTTTATTTTTTAGTAATTTTCCAATTCCCCGCAATTTACATTTCCAAAAATTTACAAGTTTTCTATAATTTTCTGCATTCTTGTTTTTGCTTGTCAAACACCGCACGTAAGATTGACGACCTTCTCGTTTCGTAGTATTGACAGAAGTTGATTACTTGTTTTATCTCATCATTGCAAAAGTAAATAGGTTTCTCATTTAGCAATCCGTAATTAGGATTTTCCTTCTGCAAATCAATTAAGTCTCAATTTAGCAATTGTAATTAGGACTTTATTTCTGCAGACAACAATTAGTTTTTCATTCTTGCAAATAGATTAAAGTTAAATTTATGCAATTTAGGGATAGAAGTGACACAAATCCCCCACACAATCAATCCTACCAATAAAGACCCGTCGCTTCCTAAATGAGCTCGAAATACAACCCTGCTTGAACTTTCTATCGTAGATAGCCTTGGACACCACCCCGGATTGATAAGATCTTTGAGATTTAATGATGGTATAACGACTACCCATCAATAATTACTTGAAATTTATCTTGATTAGAAGAGTAAATATACAAGTTCAAAGATTTGATTGTTTTATAATCAATGAAGTTATGTGTACTTGAATCAATCAACACATTAACATGTTTGTGTTTAATGAATTCTTACACCTTGATAGTGTGATGATATTGAATATCCATATGTGCATATACTAAGAGAGCCATTATATCATCTTCTTCAATGTCATCATTTGTAGTTTTTGTAAATGGCTTAGGATGAGAAAGATCTTCTTGTTGGGTGTCGTCTAATGCATCATCATATTCTAAGTGAAATTTTTGATGTTGCAAATAATCTTGTTCTCTTGGGTGATGTGAATGACATTTAGAGCATAATAATCTTATGGAACGCTCAATATTGCGGTAAGGATGAGAAGAATTAAAATCTCGATGATATGGAGGGATGAATTTTTGGAGTTTTTGTTTTGCTACCTGAGGTATATGTTGTGGATCATCTAGGGTATAGATATCATGCACGTCAATTTACTTGTGAATATTATCTTTAATACCCTATCAAAAAGTAGAAACCACCACTGTTAGGCTTAATTCATGGGTATAGGTGAGTAGACTAGTAAATTTTGAGATATAGTCATCGACTAATCCTATTTTCTTAATTTACATAATATGAACCATATGATGAGGAATATCCTCTATCATATCTTTGAGAAAATTTTCCTTAAATTTAAACCATAAAAGAGAACACTAATTTTCACGAAGTTGCCATAACAACCATTGATGTGCTTGTATACCCAGTTTAGAAGCTGCAAAATTCACACAACCTATTTTTAAAATATGGTGTAATTAGATAAGGCCTTCCATTTTTACCAACCATCCACAAGGATCAGTTCCTTCAAATGTGGTAATGTCAAGTCGAGGAACTCGAACATCATGAGTCCATTCCAAATATTTGGAAGAACCTCCTACTTTAGGGTCTAAATCATTACTGAAGCCTCAATTAGAAGTAATTATTTGTCTTTGACGAGTATTTAAGGGTTCAATATTGAGAGTCTCTTGTGACTTGGGGGTATGGGGATGTGTTGCAAAGGTTATATGGGCTTCAAGGTTTCTTAACATAGTATGAATACCCTTCAACATTGTTTCTTGATGAGTAAGATATTTATGTAAAGGAGCATCCACATTGTTGGAAATTGGGACAGATTCACTAGGAGGAGGGTTGTTGAGAAAAGGGTCGACATTATCCAAGGAAGGAGAAGCCATGGAATTGAATGAACAATAATGGTGTTGGTTGAAACTATTGATGTTGTTGAGAGTATTAGGATGTGTACCTCTAATTATTGGTGGATGTATTCTTGTTTTAGACACATTAGTTGGCAAGGAATTTTATTGCAATCTTCCCTTTACTCAATTGTACTCATGAGTAATTTTATGTGTAATTTGTTCAATTCTTGGTGATTAATTTAGTTTTTTATGTTGAGGTTTTACCACTTCCTATATGTCATATTTCATACCGACCATCAAATTTGGAATCACTAAACTGAAATCAATCTTGTCGCTAGTATCAAAGTAGTGTTATCACCAGTATTCTACTAAACGTCAAAAAAAATGCTTAGTGAATTCAACATTTTTTTGTTTTTTAACCTTTGTACGATTTGGAACCAGGATTGATGTTGAAGCCTCCTAAAGTCTATGATTTTTATGGCAAAAAGGAAGATCACGAACGTATGCGAATTTTAGGTTTCAAGAATTTTTTTTGTTAGATTCTTAGTGCCAATGAAGAAACAACAAGGCTTGCTCAACGTTGAGAGGAGCATTATTTTGAGATTGATTCCAATACAAATTTGTTATAGTGCACTTATAATTGTTTAATATGATACCACATGGAAGGTCATTCCTTGTATGAAGAACAATTTATGCAATTACAAATTGAAACCACGATATCAAGAACTTGAGGATATGCCACTTAGAGAGGGCATATCTCTTGTTATGTAAGCAATAAGAATTTATGTTGATTGATGATGTAAATTGAATGAACTATTCTACCTATAAGTAAAGAAACTAAGTAATGAACAAATATTATTATTGATGAACCAAAATCTATTTTAGGATCGTTACACATTGTCTTTCCCTTTGTGATAGACTATATCATAATCATATCCTAAGAGTTTAGTGAATCATTTTTCTACTTAGGGGAAGATATTTTTTGTTCCAAGAGATACATAAGGCTAAAATGATATATTTTGATGATGAAGTGTCGTCCCAATAGGTATCATTGCCAATGAAGAATAAAAAACAATGGTCATCATATCCTTCTCATAAGTTGATTTAGATAGATTCTACCCTAATAGGGCCATGCTTGTGAATGCATGTGGATGAACTTAATGCATAAGTACTTCCCCCAATCCAACTCTTGAGGCATCTCTTTCAATGAAAAATATTTTGGAAAAATAAAGTATGGATAAGACTGGTGTGCGACATATGGCAGCCTTCAAAGTAAAAAAATCCTAGTTGGATACATTGTTTCATGTGAATGCATACTTCCTAAGCATAGTTTTCAAAGAGGCTACTCCTTCATAGCCATTCAATATTTTGGGTTTGGGCCACTCCTTAATGGTCTCAATATTTGTTGGATCTACTCAAACACCATCTTTTGCCTTGATATACCTTTAATATTCTACCATATTTTTCCTAAAGGTGCATTTAGATTGCTTTACATACAACTAGTTTTATTGCATAAAATTCAAAACTTGATCAACATGTTGTAGGTGCTCTTCTCATATAAGCAAGCATTTTAGCACCTCCAAATATAATTCAATATATATCCATTAGAAAAATTTTCTTGGACTTAATCATGACCATAAACGAGACAATATACCTTCTATAAAATATTAGGATCAATGAAATTATCAGTGCTAACAAAGTCCAATACGATCAAAAAATTATACCCTTTGAGAATTCCTTGGATTATCATGCATTGTGAGGTTGATATTCTTGCATTGAAATTCAAAGATATGGTAGAGACTCTTCTTATTGACTATCAATTAGAGGTTCTACATCCACTAAATTTTGGTCCTCTTCAACTAAATCCACAAAGTCATCCCCTATGTCTATAAAAGAAGCTAAAGTATTGCTCATATCTAGATGGTAGAGGCATTGCATTTTGCATTTGTATCTCATGCCTCACTTTTCATCATAGTTATAGTAGAATCCCTTAGCATTGTGATTGGTCATCTTCTCTAGTGTTAACCTATTGGATCTTTTAAAGCATTATTATTGGTGGACGCAAAGTTATATTTTGAAGTATAGGGGGTCTAGAAGCCTTCCTTTGGGTATCTCATTTGTTCTTTACTAGTTTAGTTAGCCTTATGGTTGTCATGTAAGTGATTTTCTTAAGCATTTGAACATTAGTACTTATCTATTCATTAAGGCCTCTAATAAAATAAATATTGAAGAATTCATCAAGAAAATATTTAGTTCTATTAGAAACCTTCTCAAAAGCAATAATAAAATTAGGCACAATTTCTTGATTGTCTTAGCTTAGTGAGGGCTCTAGTAAAATATTCAAAGTTATAGGGCCCTAATTATATATATATATATATATATATATATATAAGTACAGAATTATTATTGAATAGCCCTATAATAAGACTTTTTAGGTTGTGTATTTGCTTCCAAACTCTTTGAATTTCACTTTTTTTATCTTGTAAGTTTTGCTCCTAATAAAGTAAATAATGAATGGATGGATTTTAGGTTAGGGTTTGTGTACTCTCCATAGCCTTATAGTATACCATAGTAGCAATCAATAATGCTTAGAAAAATATTTTAGGTCACTACTCAAACAAGGTTCCACACATACCCTTGAGTGCACTATCAACCTCTCTGATTAGTACAACAGGGTGATCTTCCCAAGTTCTATGCTTAGTGTACAATGGATATTACATGGCGGATTGGTTTTATATATATGAAGGTTTGGCTATGGGTTCCTAAAGTGGTCTCCCAATATACATGAGGTTATGGGAGATCAAATTCATGTATGGGTGTCGTATGAGGCCTAGGTATTAGAGCATAATCGCCCCTCACTTCAGTATATGCTTTATAGAAAATCTAGCTTAACCACTAATGAAAACTTCGTACTATTTTAAAATGGCTAGAATATCATTTCTAACATACAAACCTAGGATTAACAAAAAAAATGCACAAAATAGAATCTTACCATACCTTGGAAAGGGCTTTGATACCACTTGCAATGAACCTCTTCTTTTCATGTGAATATTTCACCTCAAAATTCTTAGTGTGAAGTTGTACTAAGATAATAAATTCAATGCCAAAGATAATTCTAACTATGATTGCACAAAGTATTGATAAAAGTAGCACTAATATAATATATCCAATAACATAATTATTCATAAAATAAAACATGGAAACATAAATATAATTAATTGTAGGAATCCATGACAAGAAATACTACTATCACGAGCCACTTTGAGGCGACAAAATCTATACAAAAAAATGCAAATTCTTATCTAGCCCATGTGGGTTACATCCTTCCCATTTTATAATATTTACAAGAACATTTTTTCAAATTTTATAACAATATTCTATGAGATTTTTCTATGACAATATTCTATGATAATATTCCTGATTCACCTAATTTATGATAATTATATTCGTGATACCAAATAGTTACATTCATAATTCTATGACAACAAAGAGATTCTATGATAAAGTGGTTATATACATGATTATATTTCACAAAATATTCTAACTTAACACATGGTCCACTTCTAACTTGATATATGGTCCACTTTATATATGATAACATGTGCTCCTATGAGTTACAAGTGTTGGGTATATAACATTTACATTCAAAGACAGATTGAAAATATTGTATAGGAGCTACTAGTAGTAGGAGTCATTCAACCAATTTTTAGACCTTATTACTCACCAATATTGTTGCTCTGTAAGAAGAATGCATCTTGAGAGTTATGATTGGATTTCTACAAGCTTAACAAAATTACCATAAAAAAAATTCCATTCCAATAATTGATGAGTTGTTGGAAGAGGTCCCTAGTGCTCAATTTTTTCCAAGTTGGACTTGCACTTAGGATATCATTGGATTAGAATAAGAGAAGAAGATATTCCAAAAAATACATTTGGAACTCATGAAGGTATTTATGAATTCTTAATCATGCCTTTTGGTCTCACCAATGCACCTTCCACCTTCTAGAGTCTTCTTAACGCTAACTTTTGGCCCTTTTTGCACAAATTCATTTTTGTCTTATTCAAAGATATCTAAATTTACAATCACGTGTAGGAGGAACATCTACAACATTTATATCAAACCTTGCACATCTTGGCTAATAATCAATTGTATGCAAAGCAATCTAAATACTCACTTAGAATGCATTAAGTAGAGTACTTGGACGACATAATTTCAATAGAAGGTCTTAAGGTGGATCCGAGAAAAATCACTACCATATAAAAATGGATAAAGCCACACACTCTTAAGGATCTTTGGGTTTTTATTGGTCTCAATCCTTATTATCAAAATTTTGTTAAAGACAATGGAAAGATCACTTCAACTTCAAATTTGTTAACGTGGATATATTTATCTTGTGCGCATAAGGCATTGTTAGGGTACAAAAACGTGGATCTTTTAAAAAATATCACCTCCATTATAAGCATGGACAAATATTTTTGGCTTTGGTGTGATTTTCGTCTCTATCTATGGCGAAACACTTTGCCATCGTGTCTATTACTATTAAGGGCCGAGCCCTTGAAACTTTCAGATAGGACTACCTCTATATCTACGAAGTAAAACTTTGGCATCGTGTCTACTCACTACTACTAGCCTGTTCGCTCTAAGAGGCAGAGCAGAATACAAAGAAAAATTACCACAATAAAAATAAATAAATAAAACCACTCTAACAAAAAATATATTTTGTATTAAATTCAGAACTACAAATTTACACAGAGCTACAACTCTTTTTTTTTCAGCTTCTTCTCCTCTGTTGGCTACATATAGGTCATCATAAGATACAAATACTGAAAATTCAAATTATTTACAATAATATTTCTTTCCTCACATTGAGGCAAAAAAAATCTACGAAAAATACTTAATTTCCTGCAAGAGTGGATTGGGCTAATCACAAAAAAAATATTATCCTTCCAAATATTTGCCCTTTAAAAATACAAAAAAAACATTCTAAAAGTAAAATATTTGTATACGCCAAAAAACAAAAAATTATGAAAGGAAACTATGCAGATTGGGATTATTTTCCAACACACCCCCTTAATCACAACTGCTGCTACTACTACTGCCATCAGTGATGCCTAAATTATCACGTTGCTGCATGAAGGTTCTTGTCTTCAATGGTTTTGTAAATATGTCTGCAAATTGGTCTTCTATTCTACAATGCTCCATGATGATTTCTCCTGCATTAATCAGCTCCCTGATGAAGTGATACCTTGTGTCTATATGCTTGGTTCTCTTGTGAAACATTGCATTCTTGGAGAGGGCAATTGCTGATTTATTATCACAGAAAATTCTTGTTGGTTCTTCTTGCTTGTGTCCTAAATATTTTAACATCCTTCTCATCCACATTGCTTGACAAGTTGCCCCTGTAGCTGCCACATACTCAGCTTCAGCTGTGGAAAGTGTGACAATCGGTTGTTTCTTTGAAGCCCATGAGACAACACCGGATCCAAGATGGAATACATAGCCCGATGTGCTCTTTCTATCTTCTATGCTACCTGCCCAATCACTATCCGTGTATCCAATTAACTTGAATTCATTTGTTTTGGTATACAAGATGCCATACTCCTTGGTTCCATTGATGTATCTTAAAATTCTTTTTGCTGCTTGCAAATGTGTTGCCATGGGGGTCTCCATGAATCTTGAGATCAAACTAACTGCATACATTATATCCGGCCTTGTGGTTGTCAAATACATTAAACTTCCTACTATGCTTTTATACATTGTGGGATTCACATTCTTGCTCCAATATTCCTTTCTCAGTTTTAAGCCCATGGCTATTGGAGTTGGAGTAGGTTTGCAATTTTGCATTTTGAACCTCTTCAATATGTCTACTGCATATTTCGATTGACAAATAAAAATACCATGATCCATTTGCTGAACCTCTATGCCAAGAAAATATCTCAACAATCCCAAATCTGACATTTCAAATTCCTTCTTCATTGCATCTTTAAACTCAACTATGAAAACTTCATCATTTCCAGTAAAAATAAGAGCATCTACATATAGAACAACAATTAAAAGTTTATCATTGCTTGATTTAATGTAAAGAGTGGGCTCACCATCACTTTTGCAAAAGCCATTGCTCATCAAATATGAATCTATCCTGCTATACCATGCCCGTGGTGCTTGTTTGAGCCCATAAAGTGCCTTTTTTAGTTTGTACACCTTGTTTTCTTGTCCTTCAACCTCATACCCAGGTGGCTGTTGCACATACACTTCCTCTTTCAACACTCCATTTAAAAATGTTGATTTCACATCCATTTGATGGACCTTCCATCCATATTGAGCTGCAATTGCAAGGACTGTCCTCACTGTTTCCATTCTTGCTACTGGAGCGAATGTCTCATCATAATCAATTCCATATTGCTGCTTGTATCCTTTCACCACTAATCTTGCCTTATGTCTATCAATATTTCCTTCAGCATTGCATTTGGTTTTGTAGACCCATTTTACACCAATTACATCCTTTCCTTGTGGAAGATTTACTAACTCCCATGTTTCATTCTTTTCTATGGCTGCTATCTCTTCATCCATTGTTGCTATCCATTTCTCCTCTTTAACAACATCTTCAAAATGTATTGGATCATCTACCGATGAGTAAAAAGCAAATAGTGAATTCTGATCTGCATTGTTTTGGCCTTCATCTTGCTCATAAATATCATTTAAACTTCTATATTTTTGTCTCCTTAAGCTTGCCAAAGTTTGGTTTGATGAATCACCTGAACTTGGACTATTTGATGGGCTTGCTTGTGGTGTTTGATGTACACTTGCTGGAGTACTTGCTTGCATTCTTGAGGCTGATCTTGTATTGGTTGTTGGGGTCACTTGAGGACCACTTGACTGAGCTTGATTTGGTGTGGGAGGAGTCACAACTATAGGTGCATTGATTGTTACTAATTCTTCTTCATCTTCTTGAGGTGAGGCTGCCACAACATTTATTGTTTTCTCCAAGCTTCCATCCCATGCTTCCTCTTCTATGAAATTTACATCTCTGTTGATTATTACCTTCTTGGTTATTGGATTAAACAATTTATATGCCTTAGATTCTTCACTGTATCCTATAAATATACACTTTTCTCCTTTGTTGTCCAACTTCTTTCTCAATTCATCCGGGACATGTGCATAAGCCACACATCCAAATACTCTCATGTGAGCAACACTATGTTTTCTTCCTGTCCATGCTTCTTCCGGAATCATGTTTCTTACACTTTTTGTTGGGCATCTATTCATGATATAGACTGCACATTGAACTATTGTTACCCAATACTCATTTGGCAAATGCTTCCCCTTCAACATGCTTCTTGCCATCTCCATGATTGTTCTATTTTTTCTCTCAGCTACACCATTTTGTTGAGGTGTATACCTTGCTGTGAATTGCTTGTGAATTCCATGTTGCTTGCAAAAATTTAAGAATTCATTTGAAACATATTCTCCACCTCTATCCGTTCTCAACACCTTGATGTAATGTCCACTTTGCTTCTCCACTAATGCCTTAAATTGTTTGAAGTATTCAAATGCTTCATCCTTGTGCCTTAGGAAATAAACCCATGTCTTTCTTGTATAGTCATCTATGAATGTCAAGAAATAGTTCCTTCCACTCATTGATGGTGTTTGCATTTTTCCACATAAATCTGAATGAATTATCTCCAAAGGTGCTTGTGCCCTCATTGATTTTCCTATTGGAAATGAAACTCTATGTTGTTTTCCTAGAATGCATCCTTCACATGCTTTTTCAGACTTCTCTATAGGTGGTAATCCTCTCACCATTCCTTTTCTATGCAACAAATTCAAACCTCCAAAGTTGAGATGTCCAAATCTCAAATGCCATAACCAATTTTCATTCTTAATTACTGCTTCAAACATTGTTTGGCCGACTACTGCAACTCTCCTTTCTACTTGTGGATTCAAATCATGTATTAACTCAAGGGGAAACATTCTATTGTTTGTCATTTGAACCTTTGCTATAATTTGCTTGCTAGGGAATTGATCTAGAATCACACATTCCTTGTTTTCAAAATACACTCTATATCCCTTTTCAAGAAGTTGTCCTATGCTCAACAAATTATGTTTTAGGCCAGGAGCAAAATATACATCCGAAACATGTTTCTTCTCCCCCTGTTTGGTTAGAATGTTGATATTTCCTTTCCCCATGACTGAAACTTTATTATCATTTCCCAATGTAACATCAGATTTAACATTCCCATCTAAATTTGAAAATACTTCTTTGTTGCCAGACATATGGTTGTTGCATCCAGAATCTAAATACCACACATTTTGTTGATTTTCTTGCACTACATTACAAGCTAGCAACAAGGTTTCTGATTTTTCTTCTTCACTTGTGAAATTTGCATTTTTCTTACTAAGATCATATTGCTTCTTCCTACATTCATTTGCATAATGGCCATATTTTTTGCAATAATAGCATTGTGCTTGATATTTGTCATACCTTTCACCTTGAGGTTGATTTTGTCTCCAGTTTTGGTTTGAGTTTTGATTTGTGTCTTGACTGCTGCCCTTTCCACTCAAACTTGATGGATTACCTCTTCCTCCTCTGAATGTGTTTCTTCCTCTTCGTCTGAAATGCGACCTTCCTCTGCCTCTACCTCGACCAGAACCAATAGCAACTTGTGTTTTGAAAGCATTCTCCAATGAAGTGTTCCCTAGCCTTATTCATTCGATGCTCATGTGAGACTAGAGATGCATATAACTCATCAACAAAATATTGGGCTAAATTCCTTGTTTCTTCTATGGCTACAACAAGAGAGTCAAACTTTGTGGGTAGGCTTCTCAGTATTTTCTCTACTACCCTTCTGTCCTCAATGTTTTCTCCATGTGATCTCATCTGGTTTACAATCCCTATCACTTGAGTGAAGAATGAATCTATGTTTTGGACTCCTTCATTTGCATTGTTTCAAAATCTCTCCTAAGCATTTGCAACTTAGCTAACTTGACTTTCTCCATACCTTGATAAGCAATTTGTAAAATATCCCAGGCTTTCTTAGACTTTGTTGCAGATTGAATCCTTGGGAAAATGCTTTGGTCCACTCCTTGAAATATGTAGAAAAGAGCTTTTGAATCCTTCTTTTTGTTATCCCTCAAGGTGTCTTTCTTTGCTTGAGTCAATGCATTGTATGTTGTTGCATCCACCGGTTCAAGGAATCCATTCTCAACAAGCTCCCATACATCTTGAGAACAAAACAAGGCCTTCATTGTGATTGACCAGTACTCATAATTTTTACCATTAAACTGAGGGATTTGTGGATTTGCTACACTTGTGCTTGGACCCACTTGTGCTGCCATTGTAGCTTGCAATCTTCTTGCTTGAAACCCTTGTCTCTGGAACTTTTCAAAACCCTACACTCTGATACCACTATTGGCTCTAAGAGGCAGAGCAAAATACAAAGAAAAATTACCACAATAAAAATAAATAAATAAATAAAACCACTCTAACAAAAAATATATTTTGTATTAAATTCAAAACTACAAATTTACATAGAGCTACAACTCTTTTTTTTTCAACTTCTTCTCCTCTGTTGGCTACCTACAGGTCATCATAAGATACAAAGACTGAAAAATCAAAGTATTTACAATAAGATTTATTTCCTCACATTGAAACCAAAAAAAGCTAAAAAAAACTTTAATTTCCAGCAAAAGTGGATTAGGCTAATCCCAAAACAATCTTATCTTTCCAAAGATTTACCCTTTTAAAATCCAAAAAAAACATTCTAAAAGTAAAATATTTATATGTGCCAAAAAAACAAAAATTTTTAAAAGGAAACTATGCAGTTGAGACTACTCTTTCCATCATAGCCGACAAATAAAGTACTATTTCAAATTAACTCTTCAATTAAGTGAAACCAATTTTTATTGTAAGGATATGTTATAATAATTAAAATTAAATATTAAAATAAAAGTTTTGAGGAATAGTGTAATGGTGTGGGTTTTTATTTTTTTTTGGAGGACAAGATTCAAAGGTTCAAATTGCAGCGTGGCAAAGTGTGTGAGAGGGTGGGTTTATGGTGGTTGTGTGAAGGTCCAAGCTTCAAACCGCGGCCTGGGCGAGTGTGTGAGGGTGGGTGTGTGGTGGCTGTGTGAAGGTCCAAGGTTCAAACCGTTGCGTACCGTTGCGTAGGTAAATGTGTATAAAAAAGTGGGTGTGTGATAGCTGTGTTAAATTCCCTATTCATAAACATAGCTTTGAGCTTTAAAGAGGTCATGATTAATCTTATGTGTTTCTATGTTGTACGATAAATATAGGTGCTTAGACGAATGAAAGGTAAGCTCCTCTCTCCTGTGTTCCTTATCGTCTGTGTATGCCTTCTTTGCCCACAGTTTGGCATACTGCTTAACAAAGATATCCATGTCAAGTAGTTAGAAGCTTGTGTGCAAAGGTAACTGCTTTATTTTTCTTCTTCCAGTTTTAATGGTATATTAAGCTATATCACGAAAGAATCTTAAGGTGTTTGAAGAGAATTCTAGGTGCTTTAATATTCAGCCCCCTCTCAAATGTTCGTTGAAGGTTTTTGCCCTGTTTTTACCATTGCTCCGATGTTCAATAGAAGTTTCTGATCTTTCTTATAGTACTATTGATTTTTTATTCTGTACATACCATCCCTGTATTATACCTTTTCACCAGTGTTCTGCTCAGGGTTTTCAAATCCTGTGCCCCCTTGCTTGGGATCCCTGCATTACAGCAACCCACCCGCGTTCAACTCAGGGTTGCCAAATCCTGTAGGCCCTTGCATGGGACCCTTGCATCAGAGCATGCAACCCTCTGTCTCAGAACATTGTCCTAAGCAGCGTCATACTTCAAAAATTTAGGTAGTAGATGTAAATCTGTTATATTTCTATAAAGGATTTTGCTCCACTTTATATTGAGAACTTACAGCCCCCTCTTTGCAAGAGTATAGACTAACGTGGAGGAGTTCTGTAACTCTCAGCTATAATTATACACTTGCAAGTAAACAATACACAGCAGCCAGTGGAATATTCTCTGCTGTAAGAGTATATACAGAGCTTGTACTCGTACAGCAGAGGATATTTCACAGGCTGCTCTGTATTTTCGAGAGAAGAAGCTAAATATGTTAGCGGTCACAAAGATGTGGTGGATGGAATGCACGCTGGTGTAAACAACGACTGGAAGCTGTACGGCCTATAGTTTCTCAAATTATAGTGCCCATCCATTACTTTTCCCGAAGTTCGTTGAAATAGGCGTATTGGAATCGTGTAATTCCCTCTAGGGTAGTTCATTGTTGGTCTCATCCTGGTTTTGGCGAGATGTCAAATCAACGTCCGATTATGGTAAAGCTGGCTTTTCATGAACAAGCATGAGATAATCTTGAAGCTAATGTTTGGGTTTATATAAGTTATATATTTAATGCTTGGGTTATGTATGTACTACATTAAATAAATAAATAAATGTAGATAAGAAATGATCTTAATCCGTCATTCTAGTTGGTGTGCTTTTGGGTTGGAATTTGGCTGAGGCTGACAATATAACCCCACATGTATATCCCTTTCTTTTAGGTTTTTAAGTAAATTTTATGTAAATAACGTTAATTTTAATATTTTTAAATTTTTATAATAAAATTTTCTTTGACATTAATATTTTCTTTTAGTATTTCTTCCAAGTACAATGTTTATAAATTAATTAGCACACTTAGTACAGGTGAATAGATAATGTGATAGACTATCGACTGCATTTAGACAGGTCCTATAAACAGCGTGAACAGGATTTACTTTAGCCCCGTGATATTATTGAAACTTTGGTTAACGACTTAAAAATTAGACGGCAGGGCGAGACGGAGCAATCACGTAAAATAATTTTATAGTTGAATCAAGGAATTCTTATGAGAGGCTTTGCTGCTTTTGCCTTGTTCCAATAGCTACTAAGCTTCCATTGGCACTTTTGCAGGCTGTAACACTTGTGACTGATTCCTCTACCTATTTTGAAATCTATACAGTTTTAAGTATGTCTATTATCAGAGCCTTAGATGCTGCGGTTCAGGGAAGGTAATTGATTTTGTTTTCTTCCGTCTCTTAATGTTATCCTAACCTCGACTTTTACGAGTTTTGTTGTATGTTGCAGATTGGAAGGTAAAGTTGCAATAATCACAGGCGGAGCGGCAGGCATCGGAGCAGCCGCTGTTCGTCTCTTCGCTAAACATAGAGCCAAAGTCATCATAGCCGACATTGCAGACGAAACTGGTCAAAAACTTGCCGAAACCCTTTCACCGTCTGTGAGATTCGTCCACTGCGATGTAACGATAGAGAAAGACGTGAGTTCAGCGGTGGATGTGGCCATAGAAAATCACGGCCAACTGGACATTATGTTCAACAACGCCGGAACCATCGATTTCCAGAAAAAGAGCGTGGCAGAGTATGATATGGAACAATTTCAAACCGTAATGGATGTGAATGTAAAAGGAGTAATGCACGGGATCAAGCACGCAGCCCGAGTTATGATCCCTAGACAACGGGGTTGTATACTTTCGACGGCAAGTATTGCAGGGATAATGGGAGGTACTACTACTCATGCTTACACAGCTTCAAAACATGCAGTGATAGGGTTGACAAAGAATGGGGCAGCCGAGCTGGGGAAGTATGGTGTGAGAGTGAATTGCGTTTCTCTTTCTGGCGTCGCCACGGATCTTGCCGTGCGGTACTTCGAGGGAAGTGTAGAAGAGAAGAGGACTAAGGCGGAGGAGTTCTTTAACAGTATAGCTAACTTAAAGGGGATGACTGTTAAAGCGGAGGATATTGCAGAGGCTGCTCTGTATTTGGCGAGTGATGAAGCCAGTTATGTAAGTGGTCATAATCTTGTGGTGGATGGCGGACACACTGTTGTAAACCACGACTGGAAGATGTACCGGCCATAAGTTCCCATATTCTAGTCCTCCCTTAAGTTAAAGCAAAAATAAGCATGGAGAGATGATCGTGTAATTCTCTATACTCTACTTCAATGTCACTTAATTATTGACCAGCTAGAGTTGTGAAATTATAATAAGAGGTTGATGCGAGGGTGCTCCTGTCTCCTGTATATTCAGAGACTTCATTAGATGTTATATTATGTTTACATGCAAGTGTATAATTATATTTTTATTACAGTATGAAGAGTATAGCACAGAGAACATTGAACAAAATTTTACTAAAACACTTAGTAAAAAACAGATATCATAAAGACCATCTGAGTAAAAGGCACAAATATCTCAACACAATATCTAGGAGTTGCATTTCATGAGGAGGGTTAATACTCCTATTTATATGAAGCCTGACAGCATAGAGGTTGCCACAACCGCATGAATTAAAATTTTGTCCGCTAAATTTGAAACAGTTACATCTTGGCACCATACATTTCAGCAACGGTGTGAGGGGGCTGAACCTACGCAGCAACCTAGAGTTTTCCTTACACCCTCCGTTTTTTCCTCTAGCATTTCAGACCACTTTTTTTTATTTTTTATTTCTGTTTTTGTTAAGGTGTCCTCTTCGGCGTCCGTCAAACACGATATCTTAAAATGATTACGCAACCATTGGCTTACAAATTTCTGTATGATGCAGCATCCACTACAAAAACCATGAAATCCCTCCCGCATGAAATATGATCTAATGTTCGTAAGTGTTATGGTTTTTTTATTTTTTATTTACTATTAAAAACGTAGAGGGTATTAAAGGAATTCCACAGCCTTTATTTGACAAAAAAGCAAAACATAAACCCCACAAACACCTAGAGACAGAGCAGGACTGCACTAAACCAACCCAAGAAAGCAAAAGGAGAAGAGAACTGAGATAGTTCTACCCTACCCTGTTCATATCTTGAGCAACAGAAGCAGCCAGACGAGCAATGTCTTTAGAGAAATCTAGCGCCGACCTCAGCGAGCTCCACATTTTTCTTTGGTTAATATCAATGAATTTAAAATTATGAAGAACTCACTTTTTCTCCTCTAAAACCGTCGGGATATAAACTTCATCAACCAACTTCTACCTAAGGCAATCATGCGGGAGAACGTCAAAGTCAGGAGAGGGAGAGAGATGGAAGGAGCCATCGTCCTCACAAATTTTGTTATGCAGATGCTTTGATTTATGAGTGCCACTATCCACAATAGTACGAATGGGCGCTACGTCAACATCGATCGACTCCTCAACCAACGCTTTGGGATACAGATCAAACCTAACAGAAGGGTCCAAAACAAGATCTCGAGAACCATCAACAGAGGCCTTGCCCCACACCCCTTTTGCAAAATCCTGAATCTTCCTTGATACCTTATCAGACCCCGAGCCAAAGGTAAAAGAGTAAATTTTCTCGCTACCCTTAGAGACATCTTCCAAAACCTCCTTAGATGCACCCAGAACATGACCAAGGGAATTAACAAAATTCTTGAGGATTTCGTTAGCCATCTAGCTGTGTTCCATAGCAGCCTGTTCAAACAAAAGAAGAGCTAGGCCTTGATGAATGGGGGTCTGGCCTCATCCATTTTGAACATTAAGAAAAGACTTCTTTAAAGACTAAAAAAGAAACAATAAGATATTCATACGGGCATTACGATGCAAATGGTTTAAAACATAGCATGAAAAATCCTAATAATTTCATAAGAGGAATCTAAAATGAATAATCCATTATAACCCTAGCAACACGGTCCCATTGAGGAGGTAATGCCACAACACTAAAGCCATTTTGGACTCTCAAAAGACATTCCTCCTTATCCAAAAACAAACTGATTTCCTAAAGCAGAGAGTGTCTATCATGATTGTGATAAGCACCATATAGAATCAGGCCAATAGTCCTATTGATAAGCACTACCATCACCTAGAACAACCATGAGCCAATCTGAACCCAACCATCATTCTAAGTGGCCACCATCCAGTTAGTAAGCATCAGATGGTACCCATGAAACTTCTGAATGCACTCCAAAAGACCACCATCCACCAAAATAGACTTATATTCATCATCAAAGGTGATAGAAGTTGGTTGGAGCCGAGGCTTAGTAAAATTCTATTTAGGAGAAAAAATCTTCACTTTTCTCATCCGAAAAGAAATATGATTTCTCCAAAATAGAGGCTAAATAAATTGAGCATAACTGAACCAACAACCACATGCAAAAAAGAACAGGCAGAGGGGACCCCATAGTGATACAAGATAAAACAACATCATCACTCTCACAAAATTCAAGTACAAAGAAAAAGAGAAGGGATTGGAACTCACCATTGAGGACAACCAGGGAATACCAAGAATAGAAATGAAGAAAGAATAGGCATACCCAGGGAAGAAAGCTAAAAACAAGAGGAGGGGAAGCAAAACCAGCCCGATCATGAAGGAAGGCAACGCTGAAAACAATAATAAGCAAAGAATGGGCCTATGACAACGAAGGAGGGACTAGAAAATAAAAAAAAAAGAACAAGGGATGACCATCGCAAAAAAAGCCAGATGTCAGCCACCCGATAGAGCCTAGGTGTATAGATAGGGGGATGACAAAAATCAACACCTTTGGGACAATAAGAGACATAACGCCGCCAAACCTTGAGAGGAGGAAAAAATGACATCCCAAGGAAACACAGAGAGAAAATGTAGAGGTAAGGGTAAACTCACATAAGCGTACCAAGAGAATGTTTGAGAAACATACACCGCACCAGAGGGGCCCAAAAAATGGGCACACGAGGGAAATTCAAAAATTGAAAAGAATAAAACTGAACTTCCTAACACCACCAATAAAAAACATTGATCCATGGATGCCCAAGAGGACAACACGAAGGCCCAGCGTAAATGCTCACCATCATCAAGACAACCAAAATTAAACTCCACCACCAACCGAGGGCAAGGAGAGGTGACCATTGGCAAGGTGCCACCTGACAAGCATTAAACAATATCTTCATTAACTAAGTGGATGATATTGGGCAAAAAATTGGTATGCCAAATCGCCAAGCTCTAACAAGATACACCTAGATTTTCAAGGGAGTCTGCAACCATATTCCCTTCCTTATACTCATGCTTTATCTATAGCTATTCCAATGACAATAAATGAGCCATGGATTCTTTGATAAGATTTGAAATATGTCAGCTAGGCTAATATTATCCCGTAAGCATTTTAATAATGTTCAACGAATCTCGCTCAATGACTACTTTACGAATACCAAGGTCCTTTAGCATTTGAATTCCAAATAAGGAGGTATGAGATTTGATAAAGTATGATGATTGGATTCCAAGATCTTCTACGAAATCCATAATAGCATTACCATGACAGTCACAAATGATACCCCCTATACTAATTGGGCCTCGATTTCCCTTTGACGTGCCATCAAAATTAAGTTTGAACCATCTAGAAGGGGGCGAGATCCAATGAATAGTCACACATATATTCAGAGCTGGTGAGGGTCTTAACTCCGATTAGAAACCAAGTAACTATTCCACAACAAAATTGGGGTGGCCTTGGGGCATAGAAGGGGGGGAGTCTTTCGAATTCACTTGGATATTTTCAACCACCTTCCAAATAATTCTCTGGCTTAAATGAAAGAAGTCATCCTCAAAGTTTTTAAACACCCTTGCATTTCACTCCTTCCACACCCCCAAAAGAAGATGGGAAAGCAAAAACTTCCAAAAATATTTTAAACGTGGAGAATGTAGAAATGTACGCAATAATCAATGAATTGGAAATGTTTGAAATAAATACAACGATGTTGGTTGTTTTGATAAGTTGAACCAACCCACAACTTTTTAATAACCTCCCCCTAACAACGCTTAAGCAATGAGTGCTTAAGTTAAAGAAAAATGTAATATTTGCTTGATATATAATATGTTAGGCTAACATCCTCCTTATTACATTATTGGTGAATACAAAGAACATTGTGAAATAATTCAAATTTGACACGTGCAAGTGCCTTGGTGAAAATATCTGCAACTTGCTCATTAGTGGGAATGTACTGGAGTTGTATGTGATGCTTTGGAACTTCATAATGAATGAAATGACATCGAGTGTTGATGTGTTTGGTGCGATCATGAAAAATTGGATTCTTGACAAGATTCAAAACACCTTGATTATCACAAAACAAATGAAGTGGAAGGTTATTTGGAATACCCATATTTGTAAGAATGCAACTTAACCATATTATCTCATAGACTACTCCATTAGCTGTGCAATATTCTACCTCTGTAGAAGATATAGCAACCACTTGGTGCTTCTTACTATGCCAAGAGATAGGACCAAACCCAAGATGAAAAATATATGTAGAAGTCGACTTGTGATCATCAATAGATCAGGCATAATCTGGGTTCGTATATCCCTATAGATACAACTTTTGATTTTTCTTGTACTTCAAGCCAAAATATGTAGTACCAGAGACAATGAAGAAATCTCTTTGCTGCTTTCCAATGACTCACTTTTGGTTCCTACATGAACCTTGAAAGATAACCCACAACAAAACTAAAATTTGGCCTTGTATTTGTCAGATATATGATACCCCCAATCAGGTGATGATAGAGAGTGCCATCTAGTTGTGGTGATTGATCATATCGAGATAGCTTAAGTCCAGAATCCATTGGATTTGCCTTAAACTTACAACCTGTCATGTGATATTTATCAATAAATGTTTTGGCATACTTTTTTTTTTGTTGTTGTAAGAATACTTCATATTAAATAATTGATAGTAGAGTACATCAAAGGCAGACAACAGATAAACCAATATTACAACAACTTACAAAAAAGCAGTAAGCAGTCTGATCTAAGTGCCCTGTTAACCTTAGTGCAATCCTTCAAAATATCAAATCTAAAAACTTTAAGTTGATCAGCAAGCAAAGCACGAGCTCTACTAATGGTGGCACTCATAGTTGAGCTCTCATTAGTGAAAACCAAACTGCATCTATCTTTCCACATTGTGAAAAGTATGGAAAGTTGAATAATATGCCAACAAATCCGTCGATGAATTGCACACTTTGTTTGATCCCCAAAAATCACCATTTCCCAGCTCAACTGCCCCTATAGCACTGATCCATAAATCCATTCAACACCTTCCCAAACTAGCTTAGCGCTTGGAAAATTCCAAAAAATATGCTTGACAGTTTCACTTCTTCCACAATTAGGACACCTGTCAGAAGAAAGGAGCCACTTCGCAAGCCTAGCCTTAGTTTGAAGACCTTGCATAATAATCAACCAGGAAAAAAAATTAGTTGCATAGAAACACGAAATCGCCACACTCCAGCCAACCTCTTCTTCCATTTTTTTTTTGAGAACATAAAATATCCCATCTAGAATTCAAAATATCACCCAAAGAAAATGGAGGAATCAAAGACTGATAAATCTTAGAGGACTTAAAACTCTAGATAGGCTACCCAAAATTCCACGTCTAATCTCCCCAAATAGGACCAGGCAGACCATTTATAAGCTTATATAGTTGAGCAGAAGGAAGAATACCCTAGAATAGCTGAACAACCAACTTATCTGTTGATTGAAACTTGAACTTATTCTTCAAATGATGCCAAGGAATCCATTGATCAGTATTAATATCCCATAAATCTGCCCACCTGAAAATACCTTTTTTACTCAACCTCTTGCAGTGAAGATCAGGAAAATCATAAGCAAAAACACCATTAGCCTTCCAAAGACAAATTGCTCGTGAGGAAAGGGTCCAACCACTACTAGCATCCTGAAAATTATAGGATAAGATTTTAGAACCAAATTTCCAAGCTTCCCAGATCATCGTAACCAAAACACTGCCCCTGATTTTAAACTTTCTCGGATGACCCACAATATCTTCAAGGCTAAAATGATTACGAAATCCATCCACATTCATACAAGATTGAAGCCGATATCGTGGCATTGTCTACCGACAAGAATCTCCATATAAACATCGTATTATCCATTTAGATGCTAAAACCTTACCTTACACTGAATATATATTAAGCCTAGACCACCTTCATTCTTGGGAATAGTGCAATACTTCCAATCAAATACTTATTTTTTGTTACTCGGATATGATGTTTTTTCTGAGTCACTTTCAAACCAAGAAAATAGTGAAGAAGTCCTAGATCTGTCATTTCAAAATATTATTTCAAATCATATTTTACTACATCAATCATACTCTTTGAGATCCCTTTTATGATAAAATCATCTACATATAACACCAAAATCACTATGTCAAAACCATTGTTCTTGATATAGATATTTGCATCTGAATGACTTCTGTGGAAACCATGTTGCACTAGGTGACTATCTATTTTGATGTACCAAGCTCGAGGAGCTTGTTTCAGCCCATTCAAGGATTTGATCAAATTACAAACTACTTGTTCTTACCATTCAACAACAAATCCTTTTGGTTGGGTCATGTACACTTCTTCTTGTAGGTAACCATTCAAGAAGGCACTTTTCACATCCATCTGATGTAACTTCCACCCAAACTAAGCTGCCATGGCACAAAGTACTCGAATGGTAGTCAATTTTGCAGTAGGGGCAAAAATATCTTCATAATCTATGCCTTATTTCTAAGTATAGCCCTTTGCAACAATATGAGATTTATGCTTATCAATAGCACCATAATCCTTATACTTTACTTTGAAAACCCATTTACAGCCAATGGGCTTCTTTCTTGAAGGTAAATTTACTAGCTTCCATGTATGACTTTTTATAAGAGATGTATGTTCTACTTCCATAGAAGCCTTCCACTGAGGCTCACTAAGTGCATCCTAAACTGTTGTGGGTTCATTTTCATCCAACGTTGTCATATAAAATCTCTCATCCTCCATATCTATTTCCTTATTTTCCTTTGCATCTACAGATAGTTCATCAAATTATTGGTAAATCTTGTCAACCTCTGAATTTGATGCCTTTGCTCTCATCTACTGAGTCATACTATGAGTACATGGTTGATCTAGAGTTAGATCTAGAAGTGATGTCAACTTGTAATATCTCAATGTATTGGTATACCATTTTGGAATCTTGTTCTGTGGGGGAGGTGAATCTTTCTTAAGCTCATCGTCCTCAAGGTATACATCTGTGGAAGTGTTATTTGATGTGAAATATTCATCAAAAACTACATATCGGCTTATATGTGTCTTCTTGATCATAGTATCTATCAATTGATATCCCTTTGAATGCTCATCATAACCAAGGAAGATACATTTTAGGGTTTTCTCTTCCAACTTCTTCCTTTTCTATTTTGGTATGTGCATGAATGCCTTACATCCAAAAACTCTTAGATGAGAAATGAAGGGTTTCTTACCACTCCTTGCTTCTTGTGGAGTTGGGTGCTCTATTCAGGAGGTATGATGTTGTGTTTACTGCTTCTATCCAATATTCTTGCTCAAGATGTACCCTTGAAAGCATACATCGAACCATTTCCATAATGGAATGATTCCTCCTTTTAGCAACTCCATTTTTCTATGGATTATAGTTTGTAGTAAGTTGTATCTTAATCCCATGTTCATTAAAAAATAATGAAAAACCCTTGAAGGTATATTCCCCCCCGTCGATCTGAGTAGAGTATTTTGATGGAACATCCTAACTCCTCTAAAAGTTTCTTGAACTGTTGAAAGTGCAGAAATGCATTCGAATTCAAATGAAGAAAGAAAACCCACATATTTTGGGAGTGATCATCCACAAACAATTGAAAATACCTCTTTCCACCATAGCTGGTTGGCATAGGACCACACAAATCTGTGTGTACCAACTCTAAAGGTTTCTTATCTTGTGAAGAGATAATTTCAAAAAGTACCTGGTGTTTCTTCCCTACTAAGCAATCCAAGAAAACTAAAAGTATGGATGAAAGGGTGGGAAGTCCTCTTACCATCTCATATTTGCTCATCTCAAGCAAATATGCTGAACTTAGATGCCCATATCTCTTGTACCACAGAGAACTAGCCTCCTTTGTAGTTGTTGCCAAGGCAACATGAGGCGTTGAAATGATGTCTAAAATGAACAAGCCATGCTTGTATGATCCAGTTGTGACATGTTTTCCTTTTTTGGTTATAAAACATCTATTTTTTCATTTCGTAACATGAAACACAACATCCATATCTCGATCCAACATCTCAAGGACTGATAACAAATTATTAGCCAATCCAGGAACATAGAGTACCTTTTCAATCTGAAATTTTCCATTGGTAAGAGTGACAGAAACATCACCTTCACCCATCACTGAGTAGACTTGATTATCAACAATTGTTACTGGCTTACCTTATTTCTCATCAAATATCTCAAACCATGATTTATCGCTAGTCATGTGCTTACTCGCACCTCTATCTGTGGAGATGAAGTATGAGTCATAAGCACCTTGTGTGCCCTCTCAAATTATGAGTCTGAGTTTGATGCTACTAAAAGCACGAGATTCCGGAAGATTGAAAGAAAAACTATTTGCGATGCATTCAAAATCAAACAAACGCTTAAGTCCTAAAATGTGAAATGCATGAAATGAAAGAGGCGAATTGAACGGAGACAAAAGAAAGTAGAGAAAGCACAACCCTTTTTATTTAACTCTCTTAATCTCGGTTACAAAGACGCCTCCTCCCTTTTCAGGGGCTAGGAGCGTTAAATGGATTTTGGTTACAATCATGACTTAGTGTTCCTCCTTCCGCGTGCCCACATTTGAAATGGGCGGGCCAAAGTGTTGTCGCCGCTTGCGTTGATGAATCCTTGATTCTTGCTGCTCTTCCTGCGTTCAAAGACACAACAAGTCGTTAGTAGCACCTGTGACAAAAGATAAGGCGTTTGATCCTAAAAACCAATGGAGGATGCATGCATAAGATTAGCTAAATCGATAAATAAAATGACTCCAAATAACCTGCAAATTTGACAGAGACGAGGGAACATTACCAGAGGGCCACTGCCATCCGAACAGTCGAGAAAACTCTGCCAATTCGCATTCAACTGTAATTCGTCCCTGGTCAGGACGAATTCTACTGTAATTCGTCCCCGGGTAGGACGAATTCTCCTGCGACAAAGCGCCGAAGTGATGCTGCCCAAATGTCGCGTCTCGGGAGCTCCAAAACACCTGCAAACATGGGGGTTAGCTAATTGGGGGCATTTTGGGATGACCCAGATGGTCGGATTCTCCCAATTTGACCTCCATCAACGGGAATTTGACGTCGCTACCTGCAAGTTAGTGAGGACAACAAAAGCGACAAAACATGATAATATTTGATCAAAACATTCTGAAATTGAAATTATAAACTATCTAAACAACATAAAATGGAATGGAAGATAAACAAGTGACAAAAGAACAAATTAAAATGAAACTAAGAAGTGCGGGGCGCCCGGGCGGGCCGCCCACCGTTAGAACTTGATTTCGGCACCAATCCACTTGGGATGGGCCCAAAATCTCTTGTAATGGGTTGTCGGCGAATTGGTAGATCAATGTGGTCAAATGTCGGGTTTTGGGACCGGATTCACACTTCCAATAGCCACCCAATAACCTCTCTTGCGAAAGAGATCAAGGATGTGGAAGAGGTGAATCAAAGGGGTAAAAGGTGGTATTCAATTTTGGCAGCACTTCGTTGCTTGAAAATGCCTCCAACTTGTCTCCTTTTGGGTGAGAAAGTTCACCATTTTATAGACCCAGGGGGTCTCTTTGGAGGGGCATGCAGGGGTGCCATGTGGCGGCCATGCCTTCCCAAGAGGGAGGAGACTCCTCCCTGACTTGGGCTTCCATGACTGCCCTTGTGACAGTCCTCTAACGGCCAATCTGCCCACCTACACGCGCATGCAAGGCAGGAGGCATTAATTGACTGTCCTCGGCTGCCACTTGGCGCAATTTTTCTTTTTGCCCGTTAAACCTGGAATTCGTCCTGACCCAAGACGAATTCAGAATTCGTCCCTGGGTGAGACGGATCCCAATTTGAATTCGTCCCTGGGTGAGACGAATATTGAGCAAAGTGCCTGAATGTGCTAAATTGCCTTTTGACCTTCCAAAATTGCTGGAAAAGTGGTTAGGACCACTGTTTAACCTCTGAGGGCTGCCCTGGGGGATGTGTGTGTCAAAGCGATCAGTGTTTGCAGTCACATAATCGGATTGGTGCTGTTTTGGTGTCTACAGATGCCCCTTTTTGGGATGCGTTGTGCATGGCGCAGCGCCGAGCAAAAATAGATAACCAAAGCACTAATGATTAGGGTTTCTTGGTAACCTAACCAACTTTTGATGCCCCAAGTATGGATAGGGCATGCATTCTTGAATCCTTGCTTCTGACGAGCGAAGGCACTCAATTCAAGTGTTAACCTTTTTCGGTGAGGTGTTACTTGACCTTGGACATTGATCAGTCATGAATAGGCAAAGGGCGCAACCTTTTGTCTGTGAGAACCTTGAGTTCATGATTCACGAAATGCCAAGTGATTTGATCAGATTGTGATTGTTGCTTGTTTACTGCCCCAAGCAGGAGCGTAATTGTCTTTGTCAATGATTCTTTGAATGCATGTCATTTTCCTTAATTGGGTGTGTGTTTGTTGATTGGTGACTAAGTGTGACTACCCCCTCAAGCGACGAATCGATGAGGGAATGACCTTCGTGAGAAAAGCGACGAGTCGCTTGACCCAAGATGACTTGTGCAAGGGTGCCTTTAGATGGTTTTAGCGTTAAGCATGTGCAATTTTTTGACATTTAGACCTATTTTTGGTGGGTGGTAACCCTTTTTGCGACGCTTTTTGGAGCTGAAACTGACGAAAATCCATCTTCCCGTGGAGCGGTCCGGCTATGGTAGCCTTCTTAGGGAGTAGGATAGTGACAATTTGTGACCCCAACGTCTATTTTGCATGCCCGGGATGTCAAGTACAACAGCACTTTCATCGGGCAAGTTTATTAACTGTTTTTGTGTATTTTTGTTCAATTTTTGTTGTTTTTTGACTTTTTTGGCCTGAATTCGTCCTAGGGTGGGACGAATACCAACTTAGAATTCGTCCCAGGGTGGGACGAGCGCTAACCAGAGCGCTCATCCCAGGGGAAGATGAATTTAAGCTCAAAAGGCCTATATAAAGGCCAAAACTAGGGTTTGGGCTCATTTGCATCTGATTTTTCTTGCGATTTGGAGCTCTGGGGAGGAGGAGGTTAATTCTGCGAAGCGAAGCGCTGCCGAATTTTCCCTGCCATCATGAGTACACAAACCGGATCGAGCGGCGGAGCCGAAGCGAGACCAGTAAGTGCTCCCTAGAATTATTACTTTTGTTTAAAATTGCAATTGTTTTGTTTAATTTTCTTTGTGATGATGTTTTTCAAAATTTTAAAATTGAAACCCTAAAACTGAGCTGAAGACAACTAAGACTTAGTGTACAACTTAAACTTAGCGAAAAACTTAGGTAAAGAATTTTTATTTTGCTTAGAACTAAACCCTAGGAGAAACGGAACGTGAAACCCTAAGACTTAATGTTTGTTGTTTTTTGAATTTTTGTTCTGTTTTTAAATTAATCAGTTAGGATTAAAAACCCTAGACTAAAAATTAATTTTTTTTTTAATTTTTTTTTTTTTTAAATTAATCAGTTAGGATTAGAAACCCTAGAACTAAAAAATTAATTTTTTTTTTGAATTTTTGTTTTTTGTTTTAAATTAATCAGTTAGGATTAGAAACCCTAGGACTGAAAAATTAATTTTTTTTTTTTGAATTTTTGTTTGTTTTTTTTGTACATTGGTAGGCAATGTTGTATATTCATGTTATTGTTGTACAGTTCTTTTCCATGTTTTTAATTTTTTTTGAATTGTTTTCTTTTGCAGGTTGTTAGGAGCCGGTACCGTGTACCCACTGCTTTTGAAGCGTGGGGCGCTGATCGTGGCTGATCGGGAGTGGCTTGATGCCCTTGGGCTCAAGCAGGTGGCTCGACTAGAGCCGGTGGTCATGGATCAGGCCTATTTGATGGCCCTGATCAATCTTTGGGATCCATGGACCAACACCTTCCATCTCCCAACAGGGGAGATGACTATTACCTTGGAGGATATCTATCGGCTTCTACGGATTTCGATAGATGGACTGCCCATCAGGACATCGTCGCGTGATCAGCGGACAGCTGTATTGACGAGATGCTTCGGGCATGGGGAGCAGTTGGGCGTAGAGAGCCCAGTGGAGACGACTGAGGTGGACTGCCAGATTGGCAGGATTTTGGTCCGATGGTGGCAGGAGAGGGGGTGTTGGGAGTGAGGCACGCATTCCTTATGGGCCTCATTTCCAACATGCTATTACCTGACTCGTCAGGTGCGAGGTTCCCATGGAACCTGTTGGATTTGGTTTGGCAGTTGGTAGAGTGCCCGACAGAGGCACCACTTATCATGAGATGGGGACAGACGCTGTTGGCACAGCTCTATGGGGAGTTGTATGAGGTCCGCTGTCGAAGGAAAGGGGATCAGCTGTAGCTATCTGTTGTAGTGTTGGGGTTGGCAGCACATAGCGGTGGAGAGGCCAACGGGTTACCATGGATGACTCGGGCAGAGATGGAGGATAAGGAGATAGGGTATGCAGTTCTATGGTGGCGGTCCGGAGAGCAGGGACAGAGTCGACGGTGGGTAGGTGTCGTAGGGCACTATGTCGATACCTTCTCTTGGCTCACTCCAGGGGAGGTGGTTTGGCGCCCTTATCGGGACTATCCAGCCTGGTCGGAGGCTGGAGAGTGGCTCCGACGGGTACGTAGAGAGCGATGGCTGATTGGGTGACACGGGACCGAGCATGAGTTCTTCTCATATAGTCGGGTGACACGATAGTTTGGGGTGCGCCAGGGGTTGCCTGGTGAACCCATGGTCTATCGACGTCAGGGGGATGAGAGGACTCTAGACCGACCGATCATCGCGCCATTGGGTGAGGATTCAGATGTGATGATCGACGTCCCGGACGTGGATGACGTCGGGACTACCATTGAGTATGACCAGTGGTGGGTACTACGACGATGGCGGGGAGAGGGGCCACTGGGAGGCGGGAGGTGGCAGCGACGGGCGGGGAGGGTGCTGAGGCACCAAGGGATGATTGGGGAGCTCCTTTGGATGATGCAGACATGGTGGAGGTGGAGGGTGAGGATGTAGATTTGGGGGCTCCAGATCAGCCGAAGATGCAGGACATTGCGGAGCAGTGGGAGCCAGAGCAGGCTACTATTCCAGAGAGTCCCATGCCTCAGGCGGATGCGAGGGACATGGAGTCCAAGGTGCACGCTGAGAATGCACGTTTGGTGGAGCTACTGCAGAGGCGAGATGAGGAGCTAGGGGATGCGCTACGGGAGAGGGATCTCCTACGGGCTCAGCTAGCAGAGCGGGAGAGCCACGTGGGCCCCACCGAGAGGGGGGGGAAAAGAGAGATCTTTTGGCAAGCGCGATGATGCATTAGCTTACTACCATCGATGGGAGGCGAGTGGTTTCAACATCGGATGGATTTGGAGGGGGAGATCATCCACCTCGATGGGTGGCTACCTGAGCCATCGGGAGGTGGATCTTCACGTCGGACGAGGGACAGTGGTACTGAGCAGTCAACATCATCTCATCACAGGCGATTGGATGAGGGAGGCGATAGCAAGCATGATGCGGGGGCTAGCAGTAGCCGCCCTGAGGGGTCCCATAGGACCCACACCATGGGGGGTAGTTCCCGTCGCACCGATCCTACGTGATCATGGTGGCCGACGCCTTAGGTTGGGGATTTTGTTGTATGATTGCGGGGTCAGAGGACCAATTTTGTAGCCTACGAGCATTTTTTTGACGATATATATATATATATACCAACTTTATTTTGTTTATGTTCATGTGATGATTTGATTTTATGCATGATGGTTAATGACTATGTATGTATGCATGTTAATGTATTTTGATGGATGCATATGTTATGATGAATGCAAATGTTTTTGATTTATATGTGATATTCAAAAATGAAATGGATGAATGGAATTTGTGTCATTTGGTTAGGGCACCATAGACTGTTTAGAACTTTGTGATTATGTTTTTGGGCGATTGCTGTAGTGGATGACTTTGCTTTTATACATGTGGTTTTTTTGTATTTCCTGATGATAATGTGATGATGAAAAGTAGCGCAGTTGGTTTAGAAATGTAGCTAAGGTTTTCTGAGACTCAGACGGTTTTAACTCACTAGCCATGTCTGTACTTTATCTTACAAGACTTTTGAACAAGGTATGAATCGGACTTGTCTTTGACCAAGCTATTTCGCATCCCTGTGTGTGCAATTGAGTTCATTTATGTGGTATTCATCAGGATACCGCCAGTGCCAGATAGGCTGTCAACCAAACCTGTACTGAGGATCACCTAATTAGCTCCACTAACTCCTTTGTTGTATTTAGATAGATTAATCTGTGTTGCTCTCTAGGATACCATAAGCTAGCTCATCCACATGCAAACATTGATCTATACACGAGTTAATGTGATAGATATATCATCATGCGGGTAGGATACCACCATTGCCAGATAGGCTATCAACCAAACCTGTAATGAGGATCACCTAGATGGTTTTCGAATGCTGAGAATTCTAGGGATTCAAGTTCAGGTTATTTGTTGGCTGAATGATTTGGGAGACTTGCTCGTCTATATAGTGATGAAAATCACTATTTATTTTTCTATTAATTTTTCTTTTTGAGCAAGGATTTTGAATAGTGGTGATAACCATTGTTAGTTGATTTTGTATTTTGAGCAGTGTGAGTTTGAGCTTGTGAATGGCCTTGATCCTTGTGGCCTTGGGGATGACTACCCATCCTTTGCAGGGACGTGTAGTACGAATCCTTACGACATTGGGAACCAAGGGGGTGATGGAGATTATGAAGTAAGGGCATTGATATTTTAGGCCTTGGGGATGACTACCCATCCTGGTTAGGGGCGGATAGTACGAATCCTTACAACTTGGAGACCAAAGGTGAATGGAAAGGGTTAGGATGATGGTTTGTTGGAATTTTGTTTGTGAATGGCGTTGATCCTTTTGGGTCTTGGGGATGACTACCCATCCTTGGCAGGGACGTGTAGTACGAATCCTTACAACTTTGGGGACCAACTATGAGTGGGATTTGGTAGTGGTAAAAACCACTATTTATTAAGGTGAATGGATAGGGAAGAGCTCGTCCTTTTGTCAATTCTCAGCATTCTAGAACCATTCGCACAGGGGGATGAGCAAGATAACCATTTCGCTTATGGTGACCTGGATTACTATGCAGGTTTCATCTTTCGTTCACACAACTTGGGAATTTTTATGTGTTTTAATTTGTGTTGGGATGCTACGTAACAAGGTGTGATCCAAGTAGAACTCTACCTTCGTAAAATCTGTCTGACTTGGTACATTACGTGGCTAGAAAGCAAAATGACGACTGAATGATAAAAACTCTTGATACATTAGAAGACCACTGACTCTAGTGTGGTAAAAAGCAGTGAATGGCATTTTTGTTTGCTGTTTTATAAAATGGAAGAATGTGGAACAAGATGGACTGGCGGAGTAATTACAGTTTATGGTGCCTTTGACCTATACGACCACAAATATGCAATGTATGGATGCGATGCTTAATGCAGCTATATATTTTTGTATTTTTGATGGATTGATTTTTTGTGAATATGAAGATGAGATGCGAGAAGAGCTATTTATTGATGAATTTGAGCATGCCTAGAAATGAGATGCAAATTTTTGTTGTTTTTGATGATTTTTGGATTTTGTTTTTGACCAAGCAATTGTGGAAATCCTTGGAACTTTTTGGGATTGACCAAGCGATTATAAGAATCCTTGGAGCATTTTGGGATTGACCAAGCGATTATAGGAATCCTTGGAGCATTTTGGGATTGACCAAGCGATTATAGGAATCCTTGGAGCATTTTGGGATTGACCAAGCGATTATAGGAATCCTTGGAGCATTTTGGGATTGACCAAGCGATTATAGGAATCCTTGGAGCATTTTGGGATTGACAAAATTATCTTGACATTTTGGGATTGACCAAGCGATTATAGGAATCCTTGGAGCATTTTGGGATATGGCTCTCTTAGATATGGAATGGTCGCAAATGACTGATATTCAAGGGTTCTGTTTCCTTGATTCCATCAAGAGAAGCTAGCCGGTATGTCCCGGGTCCTATTTTGCTATCAATGACATATGGACCTAACCAATTTGCCATGAACTTGTCCCTTAGGTGGGACGGCAAATTAGAGTTCTATTGGTTTTCCTTCAAGACCAAATCACCAACCCGAAAGTCCCTCAGGTGCACTTTCATGTTGTAAGCTTTCTTAAGTCGCTCTTGATAGATACGTAAATGCTCGAGAGCATTAACGCGTCGTTCATCAAGCAACGTAAGCTGGTCTAACCGGGCCTACCGCGCAACTTCATCATCGATGAACTCTTGCATTGATATGCGGAGGGAAGGAATTTCCAACTCAAGAGGCATGACTGCCTCGGAGCCATACACGAGCGAAAATGGAGTGGCCCCAGTGGGCGTCCGAATGCTAGTGCGATAAGCCCACAGGGCAAGTGGGATTTGAATGTGCCAATCCTTATGACTGTCTGCGACCGTATTTTTAAGGATAGCAACTAGCATTTTGTTTGACGCCTCTGCTTGCCCATTCGCCTGCGGATAATAGGGTGTCAAAAAACTATGCTGAATTTTGTACTTTGTGGTCAAAGCACGCACGTCTTTGTTCTTGAATGGCATCCCATTATCCGAGACTATTTTGGATGGAATACCAAAATGACATATGATGTTATGCAAAATGAACTCCACAATGCGGGGTCCTATCGTAGAGGTAAGCGGAACTGCTTCCACCCACTTGGTAAAATACTCTGTGGCCATTATGATAAACGTGTGATGGCCTGACGACGTAGGGGAGATCTTTCCAATTAGATCGAAGCCCCACTACAAAAATGGCCAAGCGGACTGGACTGTCTGCAAGGCCTGGGAAGGTACGTGCATCAAATTGGCATGATGTTGACATTTTATGCACTTCCTGACATATGTGCAACAATCTCGCTCTAAAGATGGCCAATAATAGCCCATGCGAAGAATGCGCTTTGCGATGGCCATACCACTGAAGTGGCCACCACATGTACCATCGTGCGCTTGGGCAACTGCCCAAGTGGACTCTTGCTGGTCCAAACAACGAAGGAGGATTCCTTCATAGCTGTGACGATACAAAATGTCTCCTATCAAGACATACTTGGCCGCTTTCTGCTTGAATGCTCATTTTGCGGCATGCGTCAATCCAAGCGGGAGATTACCTAACTTGAGGTAGTCTCTAATGGGTAAATACCAATCCTGTTGATCGGAAGCCTCGACGGTATGAACAACCAATCCCTCTTGAAGTTCATCCCTAGCAAACGCTGAGCGGGATAGAACTTGTAAGAATAGCATTGTGTTGCTATTAATGGGAGTAGGGGAGAACAAGGACCCCCAGTTGGCATGTTTCAAATGATCGTGGATTCGAGAGAACTTATCCGAAGATGGTTCAATCTGGATCATGTGGATTCCTGGCGTCAAGTCAGAGCTTGCACGCTCCATCATGGATTGCGATAGGGTTTTGACTTGAATGGTTGTCATATCACCGAAAAGGTCTTGCGGGATTAGTGACCCCAAGGAGGCCATTGTGTCCGCAAAATGATTCGATGATCGAGGGAGTGCCTCGATGTCATACCACTCAAGTTTTGCTAAGAATTTGTCCACAAGGGCTTTATAAGCCTGCAGAACTGGGCATTTGCATTGGAATACCCCTTTGACTTGATTGACAATTAACAATGAATCACCAAAGATATTCAGTCATTTGATGTTCATGGCGATTGTTGTCTGAAGACCTATGAGCAAGGCTTCATACTCTGCATTATTGTTGGTGCATGGGAAATTTAATTTAAATGATAGGGGCATTGGAGCACCCTACGGTGTGAAGAATACTATTCCCATGCCACCACCTTGCTCACATTTAGAACCATCAAAAAATAGGGTTATGTCAGCCTGTGACTCGAGCTCATCGAAATCTAGCGATTCTGAGACATGGAAGACCCCATCATCGGGTAGTTCTATGACTAGAGGCTGATCGTCTTCGAGAGGAGCCTCTGCTAGTTGATCGGCTATGACTTGTCCTTTGATGGATTTTTGTCCGATAAACTCTATGTCAAATTTCATCAACAACATGATCCATTTCGTCGTGCGACTACTATGATAAGTATGACTCATCATGTATCGCAATGGATTCTCCTTAGACACAACATACGTAGTGTTGCTCAAGCATGTAGTGGCATAGCTTTTTGGTAGCAAACACCACTGCCAAGCAGAGTTTCTCAACGTATGCATAGTTAAGTTCATAACTGACCAAGGTGCGGCTAAGATAGTAAGTAGCCTGTTCTTTGTGAAGTTCATTCTTCTGGGCCAGCATGGCGCCCAGTGCCACCTCAGTAGCTGAGATGTATAAGTAGAATGACACTCCTGGTCTAGGTGGTGCCAATACTAGCGGTGAAGCCAAGTATTGTTTGATGTCATCAAAGGCTGACTGGCACTCGTCATCCCAGTGAAATGTTACCCCCTTGTGCAATAATTTGTTCATGGGTCGGCACTTGTCAGATAGCTACGCTATGAAGCGCTTAATTGATGCGACCTTTCCCTGCAGACTTTTGAGCTGCTTGATGGTAGTTGGGGGAACCATTTCAAGGATTGCCTTGACTTTCTTTGGGTCCACCTCGATGCCTCGCTTTGAGACTATGAAACCCAAGAGTTTTCCAGATGTGACGCCAAATACGCACTTCTTGGGATTCAGTCTGACTTTATGCTCCATGAGGCGATCGAGGATCTTGCTTAAGTCATCGAGATGATCTGGGCACAAAAGAGACTTGGCCAACAAATCATCCATGTAATCTTCCAAAGTTTTATGCATGTAATCATGGAAGATGTACGTCATGGCACGTTGGTAGGTGGCGCCAACATTTTTAAGGCCAAAAGGCATGACCTTATAACAAAATGTCCCCCAAGGCATTGTGAATGCCATTTTTAGTTGGTCCTCAGGATTGATACGAATCTGATTGTATCCTGAGAAACCATCCATGAGGGATAACATCTCGTGACCTGCTGTAGCATCTACCAACGCGTCGATGCTTGGCAAGGGGAAATCATCCTTAGGACTCGCTTTGTTTAGATCTCAAAAATTAGTGCATATGCGAATCCTCCCATCGAGATTTTTGACGGGCACCATGTTGGACAGCCATGGCGGATAATCCACGCAGATGACAAACTGTGCATCCAACAACTTTTGCAATTCATCTTTGACCATCAAGGCCACTGTTGGATGCATCTTACGTAGTTTTTGCTTAACTGGCTTGATTGTCGGATCAAGCGTAAGATTATGCGTGACTAGCTACGGATCTAGCCCCGGCATGTCTCTGTATGACCATGCAAAAACCTCCTTCTTCTCTTTGAGAAGGGCAATGTAGTCGGCTTGCTCTTCAGGGGATAGGCTTACCCCCAGCTTGATAATCTATGGATTCATTGGATCTAAGCCGATGTCTACGTCAGTCGTCTCCTCGACCGACATGTGGGATCCGTCCTCCAACTGATGTGGAGTCGGGATCAAATGGATATCATTAGCTGAGTTTAAATCTGCGTTGGGAACCTCGGGTTCCTCTTCAGCCTGAAAGATATCCTGAGTTGTCCCTGGGGTAAAATGAGGCATTTTACCGAAAGGCCAGTACTCTGATGGGGAGAGAGGTGAATTGACGCGATCCCAGTCGATGGCATCTATGTCTAGATGCAATGACCATGTGGGGTCGGCCGGATTGTGGATGGGTGCGGTCAAATCAATGGAGATCATGTGGATGAAATGAATTTGGTCTCCATTACCGTGGGTGTGATAACTCAAACATTCTGGATGCTCCCTATGCTCTGGATCTGGCTCTAGAGGGACGGGCACGAACGGATCGGCCCTATGTGCTGATAGGAAGACAGGGTCTTCCCTCGACACTGATGTCATTATAGGGTCTCGGGGTGGACGGTGCTCGTCGTAAACTTGGAGCCACGGATCCAACACTTGGTCCCACCCTGCTGGGTCTACGTACCACTCGTGCCCTGGCACTATGCCCATGTCTACAAATATGTCATTAATCCTCAAAGGGTGTCGTTGTTGCATTTGTTGCCTTTGTTGCATTTGTCGCATGTGGTTGAGATAGGCCATCTCAGTTTCATCTTTCGAATCACTGTCGGAGATCCAAAAATGTTCATTTTCTCCAACAACTGCTTGCGACATATTAGGCTCATCTTGTTCGAGCAAATTAATCTGGTCCCATTGCGGTTGTTCCACGCTCCGTGGAGGGACCTGATTCTCTTGACACAACACTGGTTCAATTGGAACCTCTAAAGGGAATAGTTTCAAAAGGATCTCTTGATAGTTATTCATGGGAATCTCTTGTGAGTGATCACCACTGGATTCGAAGGGATCATATGATTCTGATTCATCTTTCGAAGATCCTTCTAGACACTGTTTATGCTCTCCTTGAAAGTTAGTGTCCGAACTTTCACCTTTCTCTATCAAAAGAGAAGGGTTATTGATGTTACCAAGGGTGTTTGTTGACCATGGGAGGTAATCTCCCAATGTATACATTGTATTCGGGTTGGCATAAGGATCTGATGCTAACCCACCCTTGTTGCCTATTCCTAGGCCTTGCATGTTTTCCACCAAGATGTCTAAGGGCAGGGGGTGGTTGAACCCTACTCCCGACTTGTCATAAGGCATTTGGTATCTTGGCTGGCAAAGGACACGCATCCCTTGCTCATACCTGCCTAGCCCGTATCCATGCCAATTGCATTGGCCAAGATATCTCAGAGCAAAATCTGGGTTAGACAGATAGTTGATATTTTTTGCAAAAGGCTCTTCGTCTTCGTCCTTTTGCCTGCATGGCTCAGCACCATGGTCAAGGCCCCCATAGACAAAATTGGTCTGGTTTGGTGGGTAGCCTAAAGGAACAATTGTCCCGATGGGAAGGCGAGGTCTCCCCATGTCTTGCACTGACTCTAGCGCTGTCGTTGCTACGACATTCCGCACTAGATACTCCCCCAGGCCCGTACTAGCCATTTCAATAGTAATTGTTGGTGATTGAGAGGGAGGGAATGGAAGCTCGTCCTGAGTCCATTCCATGTTGGGTTGATTAGGAATTTCAACTTCCACTATGCTAGGTATCTCTTCAGTTGAGATGGTTGATATTGTTGGCAGTGCTTCTTCCAGGGGTTGAGCCTCTTCCAAGATTTGTTTCCCTTTGTCCTTCTATTTAGCCATGATAGGTGGCATTGATAGTGAAGGAGCGGACGATGAAGATGCACCTGGCTGGGGTTTTGATGGATTAGTCACCAGTGGTGCTCGCGGCATCGGACCCTGTCTAGATGGATTTAACTAAAAATCCAAGTGCGTCGATGGGAGGGTCGATTGCGGCATCAATTGCACCGCATTGCAATATTTGAAGGGTTCTAAATCCATAGGGACTACATGTACTTCCCCTTCAAATGCATACTTCAAACATTGGTGAGCTATCGAAGGGACACACTTCATGTCCCTGATCCATGGCCGCCCTAGCAATATGTTGTATGCCATCTCGCCTTCCAAAACATGGCACAATGTAGGTATCGTCTTTTGTCCTACCTGAACGGGTAGAACAATTGTGCCAACTGTCGAGCATATCGCATCATTGAATGCTCGTAGTGTGTAAGTGGAAGCGGTGATGTGAGAGGCTGGCAACTTCAGATGTTTCAATGCTGCTGTAGTAATGATGTTACTGGATGAGCCAGTATCTACCAACACCCTCTTATACGGGATCCCGTTGACCCACGCGATAACGTGCAGGGGTGGATCTGCCATGTCATTCGATACTGATTTAAGTTCATCTTCTCGAAAGGTAATGACTGGCTCCGTACATCATTTTACATGTCCCACGAAGTTATTGAAGGAATTCGCTTCATGGGGCTGCAACTCGATGGCTTTCAAAATTTCCATGAGAGCTTCCCGATGGGGTGCTGATTGTTGTATAAGCTCATATATGGAAAGCCTAGCCGATGTGGTCCACAAACTCTGCGTGAGTTTGGTCCGTATCGTGACCTCGGGTCTAGGCGGAGGCAACTGCATAGGGTGTTGTTGAGGTTGTGACATTGTTGGAACTTCTCTTGTAGCTGCCTCGGGGGCAACTCCTGGGTATTTCTTGTTCCTGGTCACTATGCTGATCATTCCCACATACCCTTGCATGGGGAGATTCTGTCGCACCTCATTGACCTGAAGAGGTTTTGCCTGTGCCTCATGGGCAGGCAAAGGGTCCTTGAAAACCCCCATCTGCTGATTATTTGGCGCTATGGGGTTGTCCACTGCCAATGTTTTATTATCAATCAAATCTTGTATCAATCCCTTGAACTTCCAACATGCGTTCAGGTCATGTCCCCTTCGCCTGTGGAACCTACAATATAAATCCTCTCTGTATCCCTTAGGCTTGGGAGCATTAGGATCTATGGTTTGAATTTCTGGAAGGGTGATTAAATTTGCCGCTGACAAGCGGTCAAATAGGGAGTCACGAGACTCCGTGTAAGGGGTGTACTGTCGCTTAGGGTGACGCTGCTGATTTTGCTCCTATTTTTTATTTTCTCTTTCATAATTCTTAGGAGGCACTGCCTGATAATTAGCCTTTTGAGGTTGTACTTCTTGTGCAGGCTTGGGGACATTTATAGCAACTTGATTAACCGCAGCGGGTTTTTGTTGCGTAGTCCCTGTCTTGGTGTTTTTGTTCCACTCTTTCTTTTTAGGCTTGGCGATTGCGCCCTCCTGTATTTTGATCTCTTCGATAATTTTGGCTTGCGCCAGAGCTTCTTCTAAGGTGGCATATTGTTGCAGCTGCAATAGCCCAGAGATCGATCTCAAGCAACTTCGTGCAAACATCTGTGTGAGGTCGGACATAGGGGGAAGGTAGGGTAGCTTAGAAAGCAGAGTCCTCCATCGATTCCCGTAGGCCGCCATTGTCTCCTCCTCATATTGCCTGAGGCTGGCTAGATCACTCAGTGACGCCTTCTTCTTGGTGCTGAAGGCGAAGCGTTCAAGGAACGCATCCACTAATTGATCTAAGTTATTGATGTTGTGCTTCGGTAACTGGGTGAACCAATCCGAGGTAGGGCCCATGAATGTGGTTATGAATGTCCTAAGCAACAACGCATCATTATCCTGAATGCCAAAGCATTGGCTCAGGAATCTTGTCACATGCTCTTGAGCATCCTCTTCACCCTTAAAGACTGCCAACTGAGGCAACTTGAAATGTTTGGGGTAAGGAGGTGCGGGCACTGACGGATGCACCGGATGACTGCGGAGTTGGCGTAACATGGGCTTTTGGGGCCCAGAAGCTTTAGTTTCCATAGACTCCAAATGCTCTAATAGCGCTTTGTATGCATCGAAAGATTTAATCTCTTCCTCTTTGGTTTGCTCCCATTGTGAGTTGTGGGAGACTGGAGGCCTATGGGGGGTGGCCGGATAGCAACCCCTCCGCCTGGATAGGGCATTTCAGCCCGCTCTAATTCTTGTTCATACTCCTCGTAAGCTTCTTGAGGAGTCTCTGGGCGAGACCTATGACCTTGAGTGGGTCTCCGCGGAGGGTACCCATCGTTGTTTCGGGGAGTGGCCTCCCTCTCAGGTCTATGGGGTCTCGGAGGCAAAACTTGACGAGGTCGCGGGGACCTGTCCTGCACTAAAGGATTATGCCTCTCATATTGTTCTACTTTTTGAGTGTGAGGGGTTGGAACCCTCTCAGGTAGGTTATAAAGTAGCTCGTCTGCTTCGCGTTGAATGCGCTCTTTGTTGAGGCGGTATAAGCGCTCTAACTACTGATGATCTTGTTCAAGCCGCGTGATCTGGGCTTGACGGGTGGCATGTCTGGCGACTGCCAGGTCAATTTGGTCCACCATCTAGGGCTTAGGAGGCTTGAATGCCTCTCCTATGTATTTTCCTCGGTCGTGATGATCCGAGATCTCAATGGGTTGCTTCCCTCTGTCGAGGTTGGCGGCATTTACCCGAGGCTCTTGCCTCAATGGGTGATCATTGTATCTAGCAGGTGTGGAAGCGCAAGGCTCCCACGCTGTATATTGCTCTCGAGGAATGTGATGTTCTTCCTCATACTCCCTTTCGTAGGTGTGAAAGGGGCGGGCGGAGTTAGCTCGCCCTGTTTGGAGAGCCCTACGCTCTGGGTTTTGTCTATTTGTTCTAACAGTGAGGGGAGGCAAAGGAGAGATGCCATAGTCATGTTGCCTCTCCTCATGGACACTGTGCCTCTCTAGCGCTTCATCGCATGGTGGCCACTCATATCTAGCCTCTAAGGGAGGTCTTCTATCTACGTTAAGTGCCACATGTAAAGCTTCTTCCCGAAAGGGGCTGTGTTGAATGGGTGTGTCCCCCAGAGGGGTATCCCTATAATTCCATCTTGACATGGAATGATGTGGACTCTCTTGTAGTCCAGACCGCCAAGGCGGTATGGCCAAGTCCTTAGGGCTAAAGCGGAGATGACTTGTGCCCGCTCCTTGTACACTTTTTGTAGCTTCTGCCCTTGATTGGGCTTGGCTACGGGTGTACACCATGGTGGTGCTCTTCTACTAGCTAAGCAGATTTTATCTCTTTTATGATTTTTTTTTGTTACACTAAGCAGAAATGAACACACACATACGCAAACGGTGATTATCTCTTTTAAAGATTAATGGTGTGTCCTAAACTGGTTTTAGTGCATTTTGATGATTTTGTTTTGTTTTTGAAAGTTTTGAAGAACGTTTAAATGCATAATGAAGGCTCATATGACTCCCATAAATGGTCGCCCCTTCAATATACCATTGCCAGGCCGATATACCAACCTCTCTATATACCCGCCCTTACGAGAGGGAAACTATAGGTACGTGAGAGCAGATGGTACGTGGTACGTAGGCGGTACGGAAGGGGGATTGTCCTGTTAATGACACCTACCATAGAAGACTTATCCTCGCACGTTGGGAATCACCCCAATGACACTCGGTCAGCTTTCGTCAGGATTTACGCCTAACAACAGTGACAATCGGGGTAAATGGATGCAAAAATCAAGCCAAGGTGGTGATGAACCCACCGTTGGTCTTGATCAAGGGCTGGGGTCTTACGACCAGCTCCTTGGTTTAAAAATGCCACGTGATGTGTGTGTGGTTTATTTTAATTAAAATTGAAACAGGCAAGCAACCAACTTTCCCTAAGCAAGCAAAAGTTGACAGAAAATAGAAACAGAAAATCAAAAAATGACAGAGACAATTTAGAACCCTTACCTTTCTCTGCCTAGACCTACTGTTTCTGATCCTCGGCCCTAAAAATTCATAGACAAAAATTCGTCCCTGTGTGAGATGAATTACAGAATAGAATTCGTCCCTGTCTGAGACGAATTAGAATTCGTCTCAGGGTCAGACGAATTATAGTAAGGTAATCGCCATAGGCAAAGACGAATAATAGTCAAAGTTCAAAAAGGTACCTGTAAGCACAAAAACACAAGTTTTCGATCAGTTTCTTTGATCTCAAAAATCAGGGGACAGAGTCCCACCGTGATCGCCACTGAAAGCACGAGATTTCGAAAGATTGAAAGGAAAACTATTTGCGATGCATTCAAAATCAAACAAACGCTTAAGTCCTAAAATGTGAAATGCATGAAATGAAAGAGACGAATTGAACGGAGACAAAAGAAAGTAGAGAAAGCACAACCCTTTTTATTTAACTCTCTTAATATCGGTTACAAAGATGCCTCCTCCCTTTTCAGGGGCTAGGAGCGTTAAATGGATTTTGGTTACAATCATGACTTAGTATTCCTCCTTCCGCGTGCCCACATTTGAAATGGGCGGGCCAAAGTGTTGCCACCGCTTGCGTTGATGAATCCTTGATTCTTGCTGCTCTTCCTACGTTCAAAGACACAACAAGTCGTTAGTAGCACCTGTGACAAAAGATAAGGCGTTTGATCCTAAAAACCAATGGAGGATGCATGCATAAGATTAGCTAAATCGATAAATAAAATGATTCCAAATAACCTGCAAATTTGACAGAGACGAGGGAACATTACCAGAGGGCCACTGCCATCAAACAGTTAGGAAAATCTGCCAATTCACATTCAACTGTAATTCATCCCTGGTCAGGATGAATTCTACTGTAATTCATCCCGGGTAGGACGAATTCTCCTATGACAAAGCGCCGAAGTACAGCTACCCAAATGTCGCATCTCGGGAGCTCCAAAACACCTACAAACATGGGGGTTAGCTAATTGGGGGCATTTTGGGATGACCCAGATGGTCGGATTCTCCCAATTTGACCTCCATCAACGAGAATTTGACGTCGCTACCTGCAAGTTAGTGAGGACAACAAAAGCGACAAAACATGATAATATTTGATCAAAACATTCTGAAATTGAAATTATAAACTATCTAAACAACATAAAATGGAATGGAATATAAACAAGTGACAAAAGAACAAATTAAAATGAAACTAAGAAGTGTGGGGCGCCCGAGCGGGCCGCCCACCGTTAGAACTTGATTTCGGCACCAATCCACTTGGGATGGGCCCAAAATCTCTTGTAATGGGTTGTCGGCGAATTGGTAGATCAATGTGGTCAAATGTCGGGTTTTGGGACCGGATTCACACTTCCAATAGCCACCCAATAACCTCTCTTGCGAAAGAGATCAAGGATGTGGAAGAGGTGAATCAAAGGGGTAAAAGGTGGTATTCAATTTTGGCAGCACTTCGTTGCTTGAAAATGCCTCCAACTTGTCTCTTTTTGGGTGAGAAAGTTCACCATTTTATAGACCCAGGGGGTCTCTTTGGAGGGGCATGCAGGGGTGCCATGTGGCGGCCATGCCTTCCCAAGAGGGAGGAGACTCCTCCCTGACTTGGGCTTCCATGACTGCCCTTGTGACAGTCCTCTAACGGCCAATCTACCCACCTACACGCGCATGCAAGGCAGGAGGCATTAATTGACTGTCCTCGGCTGCCACTTGGCACAATTTTTCTTTTTGCCCGTTAAACCTGGAATTCGTCCTGACCAAAGACGAATTCAGAATTCGTCCCTGGGTGAGACGGATCCCAATTTGAATTCGTCCCTGGGTGAGACGAATACTGAGCAAAGTGCCTGAATGTGCTAAATTGCCTTTTGACCTTCCAAAATTGCTGGAAAAGTGGTTAGGACCACTGTTTAACCTCTGAGGGCTGCCCTGGGGGCTGTGTGTGTCAAAGCGATCAGTGTTTGCAGTCACATAATCGGATTGGTGTTGTTTTGGTGTCTATAGCTACATAATTTGAGTCTAAATTTGATTCGATATAAGCAACATGCCCCTTGGGTTTCTTATTCTTTTTCTATGGTTTGGATTTACCTTTTTTCTTCTTCTTATGATCTTAGTCATTATGTTACTTGTTCTTAAACCAACACTTGTTGGTGTCATGGTTATTCATATCACAAATCTTACAATATTGTTTGTCATTATTCTAATGTTGTTTCCCTTTTCTCTTTGATGAAGATCCTCCTTTTTAAAACTGACCTTGTTTTTTATCCCCTTGTTTGGTGTAGAGGGCATTATTTGGCACTTCATCCTTCTAAAACTGATTTGCCTCCTCAATTTGTAGCAAATTCACTAATTCCACAAAATATACTTGTCCTCAAAATACATTAAGAGAGGTTATCAACATCTTATAGGACTTGGGCAATGGTCTCAGGATGACAGAGGTCAAGAGAGTATCATCAACTAGTTGTCCCATAGTATTCAATTTGGCTTCCAATTCTGCCACTCTGCATAGGAATATATCAACTATCTCACCAGAGTTCATACTGAGTGTATGAAGTTGAGTTTGAAAGTGTAGAATAGTGGACCGATTCTTACCTTCATAAATAGTAATCAAAGCATATCAAGCTTCCTTACCAGTTTTGGCATCACAAATATGAGGTTGGATATCATATGTAGTAGCAAGCAGAATAAAAATGAGATATATTTTGTTCTTTTTATCAAACTCTTATTGATCTACTCCTGATGTTGTAGGGTTTTTTGTAGTGCCAATCACTACATGCCATAAATCTTCTACTTGAAGAATAACACGCATATTATTCTTCCATGGTGTGAAGTTAGAACCTTTCAACAACTATAAATTTGAGAGATATTTGTGAATAGTGGCCATTGTGAAGGTTCCTTATAACACCAAATGGTCCCCATTTCTTTATATTTGCTTGGCATTTATACCAAAACTCCTCTATATATACTCACCCTTATGTGAGGGAGACTATAAGTATATATAAGAGCAGAAAGATACATGGAACTTAGGCGATACTGAAAGAGAATCATTTTGTTTATGACATCTACCATAGAAGGTCATTCCTCATGCTTGGGGTGTAACTTATCCCAAACACTTTGGAAATCACTTCGTCAGGATTTACATCTAACAACAATAACGATTAGTGTATAAATGAAGTGAATATAAAAATTGGTTTACCTTATTTCTCCCCAATGATTAATAGAGAACAAGCTCAGACATTGTTGTTGCAGCTATGTTAGGCGACGGATACAATAGCCTAAAGCACGACAACATTACCTGTAAGTGTGGGTCAGAGGTATCAAAAATATTGAACACTGTCATGTAATAAATTGCACAAATAGCTGAAATTTTTGGGGTCTTTTATTTGCTTTGTAATTTGTACTATATTATTGAAAATGCAAGAAAACAAGAAATTTAGATGCAAAATACAATCACAAGTGCCCACAAAATTTTAAACACACTAGGTGTTAGTTTCCATAAAAAATGCACCTATTACAATGCCAATTTTACAATGAAGATATTCACTTTTCAGATCAAATTTTTTTCTTTCCCCCCTATTGTCTTAGAATTTTGCAAAAAAGAATGAGTGGAATCCCCCCTTTTTGTTGCAAAATAAACAACTAGGAAAAAAATTGTGCCTTTACCCTTTCAAAATTCAAAAAAAAACTTATCCCTCCAGAATTATTTGAAAGGAAAAAAAACAAGGTAATGTTGTAAAAAATACCTCGAAAAATAGCCCCTCCGTTGTGAAAAAAAAAATCTATTTTTGTTTGCAAAAAATGGGTGATAAAAGCTGTCAAAAAAAATGTCAACTTCTTGTGATGACAAAAAAAACTTGCCAAAATTGTGACAAAACAAATTGGGAATTTTTTGCTTTGTTAAAAACTTTTTAAAGGCAAAATCGGGTGACAAAAAAAAAAAATTGAGGGTCATGCTGGGCGTCCATGGGATTCGATCTTGTAACTAGTGATTGACAAGTGGACATGCTAACCGGGTGTGCTACATATCCCGGTGAGAAGAAAGCAACATCACACTATATTTGAAACAACCCCCCCGCTAGAACTTAAAAAAAAATGGAAGCAAAATCCCTCCATGAGATTCGAACTCCAAATCTTGGTAGAACAACACAGAGGATAAACCACACAAGATACTACACCTACCATGAAGAGAAGAGCTCCAATTGTACTTTAAAGTGCAAAAACATCATTTTTTTTTTTAAATAGGGAATTATCCCACATGCATCAGGCGATGCGTTTTAGGCAATTTTAAAAAGGAAGAAGACAGGTACTAAGGTGATTACCTTCAGGTGGTCACATCCCACTATTTTTCCTCCCATTGATAAACCATTTTTTACCACATAAGCATCAACTGACCAAACAAACCAATCTTTGCCATGTCATCCAACGAACTAGTCTTCAACTCGGTCTTTGTGCCTACCTCCACGTCAACAATGATCTGTGTCTCAGTGTGCTTTTTGGTCTTTGTCCACATCATGTCAAATTGGTATTGTTTGGTCTATCATAATGTTAGTGATCTTTGGTTGTGTTTGGTCAAACTAATTTGGTCTGTCACAGCGTCAACGATCTTTGTCCTTGTCTGGTTTGGTCTTCAATCTGCGCTCCACCAAGAACCTTGCCTTGTAGTGTGTTCGATCTACGTTCTCCAATGTCTACCAAGAACCTTGCCTTGTAGTGGAGTGGTTATTAAACCACCTTCTCCAACCACCTTACATAACCTGGCTTTGATACCATGTAGAAATGTACATAGTAATCAATGCATTGAAAATGTTTGAAATAAATACAACGATGTTGGTTGGTTTGAGAAGTTGAACCAACCAACCACTTTTTAATAACCCCCCTAACAATGCTTAAACAAGGAGCGCTTAAGTTAAAGTAAAAATGTAATATATGCATGACATATAATATGTTATGCTAACAAAGAAGATAAGGGCGACGACCACTAATTGACTAGCTCATATATATAATCTAACAAAATCTAGACAACCCCATTCTATTGGAGGGAATAATAAAAAAAATCTTGAAAGATATTACACTTAAGAAACAAATGAGAGGAAGATTCCCAGTCATGTTTGCAAAGGAAGCAATGATTGATCAAATTAAACCCCCTCTTCTGAAAATTATCAATAGTAAGGACTTTATTTTGCACCACCAACCAAAAAAAAATGTTAATCTTTGGAGTCAAATTTCTAAACCAAATCTTGGAGCAAGGGAAATCACCAACTCCTCGAGGGCAAAGAAGAGAATAAGTAACCTTTACCATGAAGAAGCCCTCACTATTGTCATCCCAAACCAATCGGTATGCCACCTCCTCCTGGCACACCACAGACCACCGCATCTCAAAAATAAGGGACTCCCACGTTAAATTATCTTGATAATTTCTGAGGTAGGGAAGGGAAGGAGACCAAATTTTACATCCATCATGAAGAGACAAAATGTGCCAACCTGAGAAAACTTGTCGCCTTGGAAAGCAAACATATTTCTATGAAGAAGAGGTCTCCATCTAGGGGGTGATACCTAAACCCCAGGTCATCCCAGAAAGAAATGAATCTACCATTACCAATAATCCAATAATAATTATCTCTGATATAATCCCTAGATTTGATTAAACTATTCCAAAAAGTTGAGCCTCCGATAAGGAGTTGATCTAAGAGAAACTGATTAAAATTATATTTGGATTTGAGTATATGGTACCAAAGGTGATTGGAATATGAGGTAACCTTACAAGCTAGCTTAGACATCAGCGCATTATTCATGATAACCACTTTCTTGATATTTAGACCCCCATCGCGCTTCCTAGAAAAAATCTTCTCCCAAGAAATAAGATGGAATTTCCCCTTTAGCTCAGGACCAACCCAAAGAAACTATTTGCAAATGTTGTCAAACTTAGATATAACCTTAGCCGAAAGATTGAATAGAGAAAGAAAATATATAGGAATACTTTGAAGGGTGCTTTGAACTAAAACAACCTTCCCGGCTTGGCTGAGGAGAGCCCCTTTCCAGGAAGAAAGTTTCCTTTGAACTCTTTCAACAACTGGAGTCCATAGAAAAATCTTAAGCCTACCTACAAACAACGGAAGGTCAATAAAGGTGGCCAAAAGAGAAACAACCCTACATCCTAGAATAGAAGTGATCCTCTGTTGACGAACCTCTGGAGTATTAAGAAAGAAAATACTACTTTTGAGATAGTTAATTAACTGACCCACAACTCTCCCATAACAGTCCAGGATAGATTTAACATCATGAGCATGAAATACTAATGCCACACAAGAAAGCAGAGTGTCATCGACAAACTACTGGTGAGAGATCGGGCATATCTGTTGGGCCGATCTAAGAACAAAATCAGCACTACGACTTTTAATAGAACATCTGAGAGCTTCAACCATGAGGATAGTGAGGAAGGGAGATATAGGGTCTCCCTGATGACTGCCATGACAAGAATTAAAAAAGTCGACATGAGATCCGTTGATCAACACAGAGTACCATACCGAAGAAATTGAAGCCTCCATCAAATTCACCCAAGGATCAGAGAAACCGAATTTCCTTAGCACTTTTAACAGAAATGACCACAACACTTAGTCATAAGCCTTATTAATGTCCAATTTGACAAAAAAAGCTGCCCTGCCACTCTTCTACATCGAATGTAAAAGTTCATGGATAAAAATGGCACCATCCAATATTTGTCTCCTTGGCACAAAACCACTATGCGTCGAATCAACCAAAATTGAAAGAAGGGGTTTCAATCTATTAGCCATTGCTTTGGAGAAGATTTTATACACCGTATTGCATAAACTAATCGGTGTAAAATCACTAAACGAAGTCATCAATTCCTTTTTTGGGATGAGTTCAAGAAAGGGCCTTAGGAAAAACCTTTGACTACTGAGAATGACAAATAGCATTGCACACATTCACCCCACAAATATGCCAATTTTTTTGAAAGAAGACAGGGGGAAATCCGTTTGGACCAAGGGCTTTAAGAGGGATCATAGACTTCAGCGCATATAGGATCTCATCATCAGATAAGGGGGCCATAAGGACATAATTCATATTCTCATAAATTAAGGCTCAGAATAGTCTCCAACATTCTATCTTCTGCATCCCAATCACGAACACGAGAAGAGCATAAGAGAGAGCCAAAAAAACTCTAGTGCCTCTTCCTTAATTACCATGAGATTCATAGAACTAAAGCCATCAGATTTAACAATTTCACGAATTCTATTACGTCCTGACGATACAAAGTGAAAGACTGAAAAAAAACGATAGTTATGGTCACCTTCTTTCAACCAAAGCTCCCTAGATTTCATAAGTGTTATAGTTAAATAAAATTATAATTATAAATTATTAACTTAAAAAATAATTCTTGGTAATTCCTGCCCTACAAGACCTAAGAGTCGGAGTTTAATGTGCATGTCACATTAAAATTCGGCTACGCCTTAATACCGTCGAGATTACATCAAGTTTTTGAGTGACTGTCAATTAAGACAACCGTACGGTTGATAAATGTATGCTATCGGAATTCTCTCCCAAGACAAAGTAAAGTTTTTTTTGTGAATACTTTGAATTTAGGTTTCTAGATAACAATTAAAAAATATAATATCTTTTTAACATTTAGATAAAATTTTGTATTTCTTTAATAAAATATTAATGTCAGTTGCCGCCATTTACCTCGTAACTTCTCTTGGTTATAAAGCCAGTGTCGTATAGCGCAAGTGTGGTTCTTGAAAGGATCTAGAATATATCACCAGTTTGTTTTTCGAAGGAATCGAAATTCGTCGCTTCTTTGCCAGAAACCTCATCTGAGATTAAATTCGGTGAACATAGAGGTTTTTATTTTTCCTTTTCTTTTTCGTTCTTGTTGAAAGAATTCTCAAAGTGGATTATACGAGCAAACCAGAAGCATGATGTTCCGATGCATTTCAGAGAAAGCTCAAGTCCAAAGCAAGAATTTTAAGAAATTGCAAAGAATAATTAAAATCAAGTGAAAGCTCATGTTGAAAAAAAGAATTTTATAAAATTACAGAGAACAATTAAAATTATGTTCATGACACTGCTGATATAGTAATTTGTGTTTACTTGAATATATGTAACATGTTGGGTCTCCTACATAGGTAATAATAGTGTTTTACACAAAGGATTTGTAAGTGTAATTATCTTATTTACATTTCATTTATTTAATTTATTTTTAATTTTATATTGTTTAATTATAAAAGTGGTATTAACATTTTTTAAAGGTTCGATGTTTGTATAATAATTATTATTATTTTTATTTATGTTCATTTTTAATGTATAAATTATAAGTATTTGTTTGGATTAATTAGAAAATATAAACATTATTATGGTAAGTGGATAAAATAAAAACTGACAATAAATTTGAATTAAAAAGTTGTATATTGAAAAATGCAAGAAGTATGCATGTTATTTTATAAATAAATATTGATAGATATATATTATATTATTAAAAGTTTTTATGTAAATATGCTTTAAACTATAACAAATTTGTTAACATCATCAACTTAATAAATTATACAAGTCACACTTGTTTAATACATTGTAACAAATGTAAATCATTGACAACATTCATCTCTAATTTATTTTTATATTCATTTTAGGTCTTGTATTTTAACTTGTGTTTTCTTGTGGTTTGTTAATACAATTTTAATGCATGCTCATGTCAAAAGCAAATGTCTCGATAGAAGGATGATTTTTTTTTTTTTATCTTTCTTGTCAATTTTTTAGTTTTTATTTCAATTGGAAATGTTTAATTTCTCCAAATATATGCTAATGAGCTTCACACAAGGATTACTAATTGGAGTAAGAGCATTAAAATACGAATGATATAAAAAATTTAATAATGAAACTATACATTTTAAAATACATCTACTATTAAAGAGTTAGAAGTTATTACTCTAAAAAGGCAATTGTTTTTTATTTTATTCTTAGTCTAGTCATTTTGTGGACATTCCACAACTAGCCCGAAAACTTGGGGCCCATTTTTAATTTTTTAATTTTTTGTTAAATTTTAGTTTCTTTGCGTGATAATTTTGATAGGTTGGTGTGTTGACTAGTGTCTCCTTTTGGTTTCTTTTAAGTTGTCTAGTGTGTTGGTTAGGTTCTTTCTTATTTTTGTTATTTTATTATTTTGGTTAGTTTTAATGTTTTGAATTAAACCAATTCAAACATTTAAAATTAAATCAAATTAAAAAAAATAGAGAGAAAGCAAGTAAAATTTAAATAAAGAAAAAAAATAAAATAAAAATAGGAAAAAACAAATAAGAATAATATATATATATATATATATATATATATAATGAATAAAATAAAATAATATCATTTTTTTTAAGCGAAAAACCCCTTGCGGGGCTGCCTTGGTCTAAGAGACCATGAACAGGTGGTGCTACACCGTCAAAGTCACTTGGAGGTCACACCTAACCCTGCCCGCACCAACATTATCAATTGGATTTTGGGTACCCAATTCAGCTTTTTGGTAGGGTGGAGATTCGAACCTGGGATCTCCCTTGGAGGATTGACCTCTCCTCTCCAACTCACCTACAAAACCTGGGTTTAAACTAATTTATAGTGGAAAACACCCCTTTCGAGGTGCCACTTTCAACAGGTTGGGCATAGGAGGAATGGAGCCTTGTCGACCTCTACCAACACATAGGACATTCCTAAATATACCATATATTTACAAGATGGAGACAAGGGGAATGGAACCTGGGTCGGCCTCTACCAACACCCAGGCCATTTACCACTACATCACAACAAGGAGATGAAAAAAAAAATATCATTTTTGTTTGCCATGGCATGCTAATATTTCTTTACATATTGGTTTGGTATTAATTTATATATTGACTTTATGATTTTATTAAAGATAATTTGAATTAGTGTTTTATATTGATGTTGACAGGTTTCTAAATAAAAGAAAAGCATTATTTAATTCATTTGTAGAAAATAAATGCATTATGGAAGAAGCATTTCATTTGGAAGATATTTACCAATTTATTATTGGAAAAAATCATTATGGAAGAAGCATTTCATTTGGAATATATTTACCAATTTATTATTGGCAAAAAGCATTATGGAAGAAGTGTTTCATTTGGAAGATATTGCAGTTACAAAGAACTTACATGACAAAGCAAAATGAACCCCCTGGTCATGGTCTCTCAGACTAAGGCAGCCCTGCAAGGGGTTTTCACTTTAAAAAAAAAAAGAATACCCAAATAATTTTGTTCTTAAGGTTAACTAATTAAATTATTTGGGTGCATTTTCTTTGATTAAAGCATTTTATTTAAAGTTCCAAAGCAGATTTTTGCACTTCACAAGTCTTATCATTTTCTTGATTTAACAATGCAAGATTAAAATCTGTTTAACCATGCAAGATAAAATGAATTGAAGCATCATTCAAGATTCACATTTCACATTTAGATTCAGTAACTTTATTTACTTGTTCGGAAAAAGATTAACCATCTAATATAAAATCAATTTGCGTTAAATGGGAGGATTTACTAACTCCAATCGCACATTAAGGCAAAGATAAAATGAAGTGATTTTCCACAATACTTGCTATCAACAATATTTTAATCTAAAGATAAAAAAATCTGCTAACAATAAGTACTGACTCTAATTTCTATAAAGGTAAAGATAAAATGAAGTGGTTTTCCACATTACTTGCTAACAACAATAGTTTAATCTAAATATTAAAAAAAATCCGCTAACAAGTACTAACTCCAATTTACATTAAATTAAAGATAAAATGAAGTGGTTTTCCACAACACTTGTTAACAAAACATGTTTAATTTAAGATAAAAGGAATCTACTAACAGGGATTCAAAGATAGATCACTTTAACAAATCAGAAATAAAAAATGAATTAGGATCAATTTCATGCACTCATTCATTATGTTATTTTTGCACATAAGGGAAATCAAGCCCTTTTAGTTAATGAACAATAAAAGCATAGCATCATAAAGTAGGACCAACACAGGCCCCTTGTTAACAGTTATTTGTAAATCACTAAGGTATTCTAGCACTTATTTGACACATTTTCATAAGCATACATGCACACATTAAATAAAAGGAACCTTAGAGAAATGATAATTTCTTGCAAGAGAGGGTTTTCTAATCAAAATCCTAACTATGAGTGTGGTTTTGCAATAGGTTAAAATTACCACTCAAAATTTTAGCACTAGAAGGAGGGCATGATTTGGTTATTTTTTTACCACTTAAATGCTAAATCATTCATTGTTATTTGAAATTTATTTAAAGGCATTGTTCTTGAATAATCATATCTAGTATATAGGCGTTAATATTCCTTGATTAAAAAAGAATTAATTGATGATGCATTGATGCTAACCATTTTTACAAATTGAGAGTATCATTTATTGTTAGGGGTTGATTAATGCATATCTTTTGGTTGATGAATATGGTGATTTATTCAATTGACAATTGTTAGTCATTTTTTTGCAAGACATATTTCTTTGGTTAATAAAATTGGTTTTAAAGTCGTATTATTTAAGATCCACTAATGGCTTTGTTGGATTCAATGAGGGTAGGTTATCCTTTAAACATACCTAGAAATTCACATTATATGTCTATAAATGTTTTGTGTTCTTTTCCTTAGTTTAACTATGGTGGAATGGAGTTGGGTGAGGAACATATTCAGGCATACAAGAATAGCATTCTAACTCATTTGCAAATCATGCATGAAGATGTTGTTTTTAGGATGTTTTCATCTACATTAGATGAAATTACTTATGATTGATATCTTGGTTTACCTGTAGGTTCTATTAATTTTTGGGATCAATTAGAAGCAGCATTTCTTGAACATTTTGAAAATTTGGTTGACCTAGATATGATATCAAATCAATTTATCTCTATTTGTAAAGAATCCAATGAATCCATGAGTCAATTTAATGATATATTTTAGAGGTTATATACTAAAATGGAGACACATTACATAATTTTAGAAGAAAAAACCATTCAAGTATACTTGGAAGCTTAGATCCCTTAACTGCTACATTTTAAGGAGAAATTCTTAAAAATGTATCCTTGTCTAGAATCTCTAATGAGACAATGGGTTTCGAAAGAGGTTGATGTGGGTATATTATCATTACATAGCCCTAAGGTTTCAAATCAAATATCACCCATGAGTCAGGTTGAGGCACCACCTTCTCCCATGATAAATAGTTTTTCAGGAGCTATAGATTTCAACCAATACTAACCATCTAATCTAGAAAATTTGAACTTAATGAGGTCTAATGTGAGCAATAAATAGGATAAATTTGAATATTCATATATTACAACCACCTTAGATATCATTCAAGAGGAGGTGCAAGTCTCAAGGTCAATGTCCACCAATGAGGATTGTTGTAAACAAGCCCATCAAGATGTAGTGATTAGTTTATTTTTATTCACACATAAGGATTGGGAGAATCATAGGAAACAAAATATAATAATTGATCCCACTGAAGAAATTCTTGACCTAGAAAAATATGAATCTAAGGAAGAGGAATTTTTTGAAATTGAAGGGGAAGAATTGGAGGAAGATGAATTTTTTGAAATTGAGAAAAGAGAATCAATAGATGAATCTGAAGATGATTCAGAAGACTTGATATAATCTCATCCTTTGATTTCAAAATATAATTATTATGATGGCTGGGAAAAATATGAAGAATATATATTTTTTACGCCTTATGATAAAAAAATTCCTTTATTTGATATGTGGGACACTAAAATTTCTATAATACATGAAGATCCTATAATTCATATATAGTCAAATAATCACATGTCTTTCAAAGACACGATAGAATGTAATCCCTTAGCCTTAGAATATAACTATCATAATGGTTGGGGAAGATATGAGGAATTATTCATTTCTCATGATACTATTGATGAAATTTCTTTTCTTATTGATATGTAGGATGCTAAAATCTCTATACCATAAGAAAATAACACACCTCTTGATCAACAAAATTTATGGTTTAAAAAGTATGGAGATACTTATGATTGGGTGCCTAATTTTGGTGTTTTGAAAAATAGGTCATTAATGAAGGCAAAGAGTTGCAAGATGATGATCATAGAAATTACGAGGAAGAAGAAGGTACAAATACCCATCAAGTCATGGTAAATGAAAGTGTAACAAAGGTAGAATATCATCCGTTCTATCCAACAATCCAAAATCTAGGTAAATGTTTGCCAAATTATTTATTGGATTCCAATATTATCAATGATGAAATACCATTGGAGGTTAAAAATTAACTAGAATTAATTTCTACTCAAACCACTAATAAGATTGATTTGTTAAATGAAATAGAAGTAGATAGGTTTGAATTGTTGAATCAAATTCATCAAACTTTAACAATTGAATCTAGGATACAAACTTATAATGATTCTCATTTTATAGATATCCTAGATACTTGCAAATTATTGCAGGAGTATGATTGGCATTACATTAGTATGATTGGCCTTGCATGAGTATGATTAGCCTAAAGATATAGATGATGAATTTGCTTTAAAATTTTCCAAAATAGCCTCCTATTTGAAGGAAATCCTACATGCTTATGAAAATGAATTTGATTTTGAAATTTAAATCTCATTGAATAATCAAAAGATAGTTTAAAAGCATGATTTCACTTGAAAGTTTAATGAATCAGAAGCTTAACAAGGAATTGCGAATAACCTTGATTCAAATTGATGGTGTGAGAGTAGTAAAGTGAGAGTTATTATATTTTTTTGTCTCATATTACTTTGGTTGGATGTACGTAAAGCTTGGAATACATATCATAATATATATATTTTAAATCAGGATAATCGTGTTTGGGATCCAAGGAGATGATGTTCCAAGTTTTTGCATTAGATTATATATTATTGTATATAATTTTGGTTTTCATGTTTTTATTTTGGTTTTTTGTTTTGGGATTTGTATATAATTTTTTTTTATGAGTTTTTTTTTGCAAGTTTTGCGTTTTGGGTTCATTCTCTCAATTTATGGTTTTGGTTTGGGGTATCTACAAATGTTTGTCCTCTTGACAGTTTTTGTGCTCCTTTGTGATCAAGGATGAACTACCTATTATGTAGATCAAGAAAAATGGGATGAAGTTATTTATTTAACATTCTATGATTTTAGGATTAATATGGTAAATTTTGTAATACTAAATCATTTTGCTAAAGCTACAGACAAACACATCATAATAAGGGGTATGCTTTGGAATCTTGAAGCATGAAGTTATTTTGATTTGTAAATTAAGGCAATTTTTTTATAAAATCCATATTTAGCCTTGAATAATCTCTAAACCAAGTGGTAGGTGAAGTTTGTAAAGAAATATAATGACGCATAAAAAAAACCAAATCAATCAAATCGCTTAGGGCATCTTCATTGGGTCTGTAGATGCCTGGTTCACAGTGGAGCAATGTCTATAAAAGAGGTAAATATAAAATTAATATAATATTTGGGTGAGCAAGGCCATCTCCACCAGGGCTATAAATGCCTGGCTGGCAGTGGAGCAATGCAGAGGCATATTCTTTCATGAGTAATATTTTTATAGCCTAATGCAAAACAAGTGATGGAATTTGAATGGTTTTGAAGAATGCAAAATGAAATCACTCTCACACACATTCAGCAAATGCAAATGATTCATGTGTTTCATTTGGAGTTATCTACCCCACTTTCTTGGAGGTCGCTAGATGATTTGTTTTTTGATCTTTGGTTTATTTGTTTTCAAAACTGGGTTCTTCATTCAAAATGCTCATGAGCATTTCCTAGCAAATTCACCATTTGTTGTGGCTATTCCACTACTATCCCAAAAACTTGGGGAAAACATCCCAAAAGGGATGCCACTTTCGGGTAAGACCCAAGGAGGCAGGGGTATCCATTCCGCAAAAAATGCCCAGGACTCAAACCTGGCCTACGACCTTTGACATACTCTAGGAGCAAACAAACACACAAAACCAATTTAAAAATAAGTAAATAACAAAAAAAATAATAAAATAAAATAAAAAACATGCTCCTTTAGTGTGTCAAAAACAAAAGCACAACAAAACACGCACAATAATATCAAAGAAACCACAACACAAACCACATAGAAAAACACAAGAACCACATAACAAAACACAAACAAGACAAAAACAACAGAACACTACAAAGACATAACCAAAAAAAAATATATGAAAATAAATACACCAAAACCTAAAAAATTAAAATAATATAAAATAAAAATAAAAATAAAAAACAACCAACAACAGACCATAAACAAAAAAAAAAAACATAGAAAACACTCACACATAAAAACACTAATTAACACAAACAAAGAGAAACCCAAGAACAAGAACGGAAAAAACACAAGAACAATAACAAAAAACATAAAAAAAAAACACAAAACAACAAAAACACATGAACAACAAAAAGAAACACAAAGAACAAAAAAACAAAGCAAAACAAAAGAACCCACCCACCTTAAAAAAATAAACAAAAATTGAACATAACAATACATATCTATACTAGAAGACTAATAAGGCAAGAATAAACAGAGGAAACAAAATAAAGAATAGAATGAGCTAGGGAACTAAAAAACCTGAATGAAACAAAGAGAAGCAAAAAAAAAAACAAGAAGAAACTAGGTACCTTCAGAACTGGAGCCATCCAAAGAAATGATAGAAATAAGAGCTTCCCTAATTTGAGAAGCCCACCATATAGGAGGGTGGTCATAACAAGTAAGATCAAATTTGTCCAAAGACCAATTAGCTAAAACATCAACACTCTTATTTTGATCTTTGACCACATGATTGTAATCAACTTTCAAAAATCCCATCTGGATTAATTGAATCTTCTCAATAATTATTTTTATTCTCCAATCCACCTTATGATTCTTAGAAGGAGTTTTCAAGAGATTAATCATAACTTGAGAGTCAAACTCAACTAACACCTTTTCCCATCCAACCTTAGTAGCCTCTTGAAGGCCTCTAAGGATACCATACCCCTCAACAAGGTTATTGGAAAGAATACCCAAATTCTCAGCAAAAGTAAAAACTAGGGAGTCATCTGAAAGTGTACCAATTCCTTCTACACTAGATTTTCCAGGGTTCCCTCTAGAGGCTCCATCAGTATTGACTTTTCCAAAATCCTTGGGAGGAGGTTGCCAATTTCTAGTCCTATCAATATTACTAATACTCACATTCCCTTTAAGTTGGTTTCCATTAGAAGATTTAATCTTAAATCTTTGCATCACTTGATCCCATATTTGGTGGAATTTTTGGGGGTGATTAAGGAGTTTATGGACTGATTCAACTAAGCTGGCTATGGTATTTTGCCAAATATAGTGAATATCCTTCCTATATTGATTAAAAATTAAAAATTTGGTTGTTCCTTTCATTCCAAATATTCCAAAGAAGAATGGTAGAACCCATCCAAACTAACTGCCTAATAAAATGATTAACACCCTCTTGATTAGGCCAATCCCTCCAAAGCCATTTAAAAGTAAAAAAATTGGACCACTATAAGCCAAGTATAGTGGCCATTCTCCTCCATAGCTCAGATGCTAAAGTACACTCAATAAAAATATGGTTGAGAGTTTCTACATCCTCTTCACACATTTCAAATCTAAAAGGGCCATGAAAACCACACTTCATAAGTTGCTCACCAGTAAGCACCCTACGATGCAATAAAATCCAATTAAAGAACCTCACCTTAGGCTAGAGATTTTGAGCCCACAATCAAGAAAATATTTTAGAAGAATGGTTGGGATTATTATGGCATAAGGTCAAATAACCTTGAGCAACTGAATACTCACCCTTAGTAGTGTTGTTCCATCAAAAAAAATATTTTTCATGGGACCAAGAGAGGGGCCTCATATGAAGGATGCCTTGGATATCTTGTCTTTGCCTCTGCCCAAAATCATAATATGTCTTCATTGAAACATTTAGGTATGAACCTGATTCTGTAATAGAGATGGAGCATTTATATTTTTATCTTTTTTTTTTAATTATCTTAAGCAGTATAAAATAAAAATTTCTTGCAAAATAGAAATATGTACATATTTACAAATTGATACCTCTTGAATTCATCAATGAAAATAGGCCTTCAGATGAATACCATTTACAAGAATTCGAATATCCCAGCCATCCATATCCCGAATATGATATGCATTTGCCAAATTTACTATAGAAACATGAAATTGACCTTCCTAGATTACATCAAACTTGTGGTGCTTCCCCGACTTGGATTTGTTCTCGTTCCATTTGAGGACCAAATCTCTAACCTAAAACTTGTGCTTTGTTGTATTTTTCTAAATCGCTTATGCATCATTTTTGTAGGTTTGATGAAATATTGATACACCTTTTCTCTTTCTTCTTCAAACTATAATAATTGAGCCAACCTTGCGCTCTTTGGGTCATACTCATCATTTTCATATTTGAACAATTGCAAGGTTTGGAGCACTAGAAGTTCGATGTGAGTGGATGTAGACAAAAAAATCATGTAAATCAGATAATACTATCAATGCATCACATGTGCCACTATTATCGAAATCATATGGCCCCATAAGGCAACCCTCTAAGGCATCCTAAGTCTCCAGAACACATTTTGTAAGGTTCCCAATAGTTTCAGGTGGTTTTGGAGCATATCCTGGTGCCTATCCTACCAAGGGATAGTCACATATGGTGACCATCCCACCCAGGGATGACTATCCAAAACCATCCCTAAGTGGGATGGTCCCTAAATAGACCATTGAAAAAGTCAATAGATGCATGAAATGGCAATCGAGTATTGTCATTTTCTTGTCTAATCACCCCAAATTTATTGGGGACCTATCATTGGAGTTAGGGACTACAAATTGGAAGCCCCAAATGGGCAACCTTCCCTCACCAATGCATGATAAGGAATTGGACAAGTGGCGGCACTTGCCTCACATGGTAAGACTTGCCCCTTTGCCCTAGATTCCCTTTTAGGCTATAAAAAAATGTGTATTCACCCATTTCATAGGAGGAGAGTTGAAGCATTTTTGCAACGAAGTGCTGCACAATAACATCCTCACCTTTTGCAACCTCAAATTTATCCTTGCTTTGGCCTTGAAACCCTCTTCATTTGAAGGCGCTTTCAAGGGAATTAGAAACTAATCTAAACCACTCCAAATAAGACAAATTGAATATTATTTTGGCCCCATCTGCTGACATAACCTTTAAACTAGTTTTGGACCAGATCCCATTAGGATTGATGGTAAATAGTGAGTAATTTTGTAACCATATCACCTGGGGATGATTAGAAGTCAGTAGGTGCTCCACCTAAGGACAATGGAAGGATATATCTATCCTTCTGCACAATGAGAATTACAGAGAGAGATTTCCGAAACAGAATGACAAATATAATATATCGAATAAGAATTTGCAGCGGAAGAATAAAAATAATTAAATGCCACTTGAGGTGGGCACACCCTCGCCGTATAGGCCAATGCGAATAACGCAAATGAATTTCGAAAATAAGAATGATGATTTCAAATAAACTATTGTGAATCAATATATACTAAATATTAAACACTTGGAAAACATAGCCGACGCAGGCTATGTTTGGAATGTAACATGACTCCCCTCCTCGGAAAGCTTTGTCCTCAAAGCTGGAAATGTCTGGAAAATACTGTCAGGTTCCCATGTGGCATCCTCCTCTGGTAAATCTTGCCATTTGATGAGAAATTCTTGAATCTGACGTGATCGCAGTCTTCGTATTCTGTGTTGTAGTATATCTTCAGGTTGGAGATGTATGCGTCCTTCCTCATCGAGCACTGGTAATTCTGATTGACTGCGCACTTTCTGACCAATTACTTTTTTGAGACATGAAACATGAAATACCGGGTGTATTCGTGATGAGTTTGGTAGCTCTAATTGATAGGCTACTTCTCCGATGCGGCGCACAATTTTGTAAGGACCATAGAATCGTGGAGCCAACTTTTGGCTGGATTTTATCCTTAACGATGATTGTTTGTAAGGTTGCAACCTTAGGAAAACCCAATCACCTATATTAAAAGTTCTTTCTGATCGGTGCAAGTCCTGTTGTTGTTTCATACGATTTTGTGCTTGGACTAAATTCTCTTTGAGGATGGTGAGTGTAGATTGCCTTTGTTGGAACCAATCATCCACCTTGGCGACTTTGGATGATCCTTGTACGTAATCTGCGACGATTGGAGGCTTGGTGCCATACAATGCTTCAAATGGAGACATCTTAATTGAGTAATGGTAAGAAGTGTTGTACCACCATTCTGCCAATGCTAACCACTGGCTCCATTGGTATTGTTTATCTTGAGCAAAACATCTTAAGTACGTACCCAAACATTTGTTAACTACTTCTGTTTGACCATCTGTCTGTGGATGGTAGGCTGAAGACATGTTCAATTTGGTACCACTAAGTCGAAATAATTCCCGCCAAAAGTTACTAGTGAAAATGGGGTCTCTATCACTTACAATATTTTTTGGCATACCATGTAATTTGAAAATTGAATCCATAAATACCTTTGCCACCTTGCTTGCGGAAAATGGATGTTGTAAAGCCTGAAAGTGAGCGTATTTGGATAACCGGTCTACGACTACGAAAATTACTGTCCTGCCTTCTGATTTTGGAAGACCTTCAATAAAATCCATGGATATATGTTCCCACTATCGGTCAGGGATGGGTAATGGTTGTAACAACCCTGGTGATTTGATTGTTTCTCCCTTATTGTGCTGGCAAATTTTGCATTCTGCTACCCATTGTTTGACTTCTGCTTTTAATCCTTTCCAACAAAATGATTGTTTCACTCTTAAATATGTTTTCAAAAATCCTGAATGTCCTGCTGATGGAGAAGCGTGTGATTCATCGAGGATCTTCGATTTGAGTTCTGAATTGTGTGGAATGTAAATGCGATTCTTCTTTCGGAGGATTTTATCTTCATAAGAGAACAAAGGGTGTTTAGAGGAACCGATAGACAATTCTTGAATTATCTTAGCAGTTTCGCTATTGGCTAACCAATCATCTTGTAATTGAGTCACCCATTGGGAGCAAGGACCTGAAATAGCGTTAATGACTACTTCGTCTTCATATTTTCGGGACAGCGCATCGGCGGCTACATTTTCCTTCCCTTTCTTGTATTCGATAACAAAATCATAACCCAATAGTTTGGTTAACCACTTATTTTGTTCTGGATAAGAAAACCTCTGCTCAAGAAAATGTTTGAGACTACTATGATCTGTTTTGATGATGAAAAGACTGTTGATTAGGTAGTGTCTCCATTTTTCTACTGCATGAAGAATAGCCAACATTTCTTTTTCGTATGTTGATCTTCCCAAATTTTTCCCGGAGAGTTGTTTACTTTCAAATGCCAACGGATGACCTTCTTGCATTAATATAGCCCCAATTCCTGTTCCTGATGCATCACACTCGATAATAAATGGTTTGTTAAAATTGGGAGTTGCTAATACTGGAGTTGTACACATGGCCTTCTTAAGAGCTTCGAAGGCTTGAGTAGCCTCTGTCGACCAGCGAAAAGCATCCTTCTTTGTGAGTGCGGTGAGAGGTGCTGCAATCTTACCATAATTTTGTACAAACTTGCGATAGTAGCCCGTGAGACCCAAAAAACCATGAAGTTTCTTGATGGTTTTAGGTAAAGGCCACTCTTGAATTGCCTTAATCTTATTGGGATCCACTTTGACGCCATCGTGTGAAACTATATGACCAAGATACTCGACTTCTTGAACACCAAATGAACATTTGGAACGTTTGACAAATAACTTTTCTTTGTGTAAAATGTGAAGGGCCTTATCCACATGATGTAAATGATCCGTCCATGTTTTGTTGTATATGAGAATATCATCAAAAAAAACTAACACAAACTTACGGAGGAGTGGACGAAACACTTGGTTCATGAGACTTTGGAATGTGGATGGTGCATTGGTGAGACCAAAAGGCATGACCAAAAATTCGTAATGACCTTCATGAGTACGAAAAGCGGTTTTAGGAATATCTTCTTCTCGACACGGATTTGGTGAAATCCGGAGCGAAGGTCTAATTTTGTAAAAAATTTTGCACCATGCAACTCATCTAGTAGGTCATCTATGACGGGGATAGGAAATTTGTCCTTGATAGTGAGTTTATTGAGAGAACGAAAGTCGGGACACATACGCCAAGAGTTATCTTTTCGTCTAGCCAGAACTACAGGTGAGGAATAAGGACTAGTGCTGTGACGAATGACTCCATGATCCAACAAATCCTGAACGATCTGTTCGATTTCTGTCTTTTGTGGTTGAGGATAGCGGTAAGGACGATTGTTAGGTGGGACACTCCCTGGAATCAAATGGATGGCATGGTCATGAGATCGTTTAGGTGGTAATCCTTTAGGTTCTTGGAAAACCTCTTCGTAATGTGTTATGATGTCTTGTAACTCTGGAGCGGTAATATCCGAAGTTGCTTGAGATTGTTTTTCCAAACAATTAATTTGAGCTATAAACCCATATCCACCCTTTTTTAACATCTTCTCCATACTATGAGAGCTCACCATTTGTGATGGAGGAGTAGTAATGCCTTGTAAGCGAATGACTCGTCCGTTTTCCTTCCATTCCACAAATAATTTTTTGAAGTTGAAGCTAACCGTGTCTAATGTTTCCAACCATTCAACTCCCAAAATGACATCAGAGTTCCCCAAATTCATGACGAAAAGGGATCCAAACCAGGTATAAGTTCCCATTTTTATGGAAACTTGAGATGTGCGACCAACACATTGTGCGTTCACCCCGTTGGCCACTAGAACCTGGAATTTGTCTTTGTTGGAAGAGTTAATGAATAAATTCAAAGCTTTTGCTGTTTTGATGTCGATAAAATTGTGGGTACTACCGAGAATCAATTAGCACATTCACCTTTTTCTGGCGGAGAAATCCTGGTACCTTGATGGTATGGTGGGCGGTTAAACCCATGAGGGCATGCACGGAGATCGCCATTGTATCCTCTTCTTTTTCTTCTAGAGTACTTGGTAGTTCTTCTGGCATAGGTTCTTCTGGGTGGTAAGGTTCTTCCTCTTCTCCTTCATATTGATCGCCTTCAATATGAAAGTTTTGTTTTTGGGCACATGCTTGTTCCTTGGGGTGATGAGTGCGACATTTATAGCAAAAGTATCTTGATGGTTGATCATTTCTACGAAAGGAATTGATGCGATACGAAGGACGACTATAAGTGTCACGCCGTGCAGACAACTGATTTCTCTTTTCGGCCAGCTTAGCTATTCTTATACAATCGTTCAGCAAGGTTGGATTGTGCATGTCTACCTCCACTCGAATATTTTCTTTCAATCCATTGCGAAAAGCTCCTACCACTGTGTCGGGACTGAGGTCTAAAGTGTATGGTAGTAAACTGGTAAACTTCGAAACGAATTCGCTAACCGATCCTTCTTGTTTAAGAGATAACAGTCTTACTGTGTATGATGATGTAGCTCCTTCATCAAATCTTTCTAAAAAAGAGGTAGTGAATTTTCTCCAGTTAATAGTAGCTCCTTTCTCTCGTTTAAGCCATACGAACCATTGGTAGGCCTCAGTGCCTAATTTTGATGCAGCGAAAGGGACTTTATCAATTTCCTTAATTTGATATAAGTCGAGAATGCCTTCCATTTTGGCTATCCAACCACGAGGATCATGACCCTCAAAAGTGGGCATATCAATGCGTGGAAAATTATTAGGGCCTCTCGGTTGGTGATAACCCGTATCCCTTTCTTGATCTTGGTTATACCGCTGTCTATGATAGCGATCCCTGGAATTATCCGAAGTGCCTATTTGTTGTTCCCAATCGTCATTTTGATCGACATTGTCTTCATTCCTTTGGGCATGGGAGTGATATTGGGGATTAGTATTGGGATTAAGTTGGTTTTGTGCTCGCACTAGGGATTTTAGGTTGAGACTAATTTCGTTCATACCCTCTAGTAAGAGTCGAAGAGATTCATCGTTGGAAACGGCTGAGTTACTTGAGTTTCCTTGTGTGATGTTTTCGTGAGTTGGGGGAGGGTTAGTAGCCATAGGGTCTACCAGTGGATGATGTGGATTATAACTGCCAATTTTGAAAGGAGAAGGAGAATTTTTTGTACCTGGGCTTCGATTAGGTCTTCTTGCATTGTTATTGGTCATTTTCGAGCTTGATAATCGACCGTCAGGACCTTTGATCCAACTTCTACTCATGCACTGCTCAAAATTTCTTGCTTAGTAATCCTTGAGCTTCAATTTCTGCAAAATTGGGTTATCTTTTGGCAAAAAATTTGTTGTTTTTCCGCCTTAACTGCCACTCCAACTGCGGCGCGGATTTGAATGTTGTGGGCTCCTTGAGGACAACTTCAGATAAGTGCTTGACAAGACACGAATCGTAAGACACGAGACGCAACGGACACGACCCGACTAGACAAGGACAAGGCATGTCTAGGACACAACAAGACGTGATCCGACTAGACAAGGACACACGTGACAGCGACAACGTGACACGATGAGACACGACACGACCCAACGAACACGAAAACCAACCAGCGAGACTGACTCGACCTAAGGACAAGACGACATGGACGCGAGGGCACGACACAACGAAATGGACAAAGGACCTGCGACCAGGGACTAGGACACGTGGACAAGACGCGGAGAATAGGACTCTCGACACGACGCGGCTAGAGGACACGACGGACAGCCACGCGGATAGCGTGGACACTCGACACTCGGCAAGGACTGACATGACACGACAGCAAGAACGACACGACGCGAACAGGACAGCAAGAGGGGACCGGACAGCAAGGACGACACGACAACACGGTATGATTTGCACCGTGTATACCCAATGTGGGATAAATAAAACTAAACCCAACGCAGCGGCTAAATGTAACTGACGTCAGCGAAAAAAATTAAATCGACAACCTTAGCTTTCCCGGTTTAAAAAATTTAATCGCGATTTATGATTGGTTGACGAAGCTTGCGAAAGGTTGTGCTGGACTGTGTGTGATTTAACGACCTGGCATTCGGATTTTGACTGCGAAGGAAGATCTGAGACCCTGGCCGTCGCTGCTTGCATTTTTTGGACAGGAATTCGAACGGAAGGTGACGGAAATGCGAACGAACGGTGACGAAAATGCGAATGAACGGTGACGGAGATGCGAACGACGGGGACGGAAATTTAAAAGAAACGCATCAGGCGACTGTAAATTAGCTTGCTCGAGTACGCAGGCACTCCCGAAATCGTCTAGACTGATACCACTTGGAAGGATATATCTATCCTTCTGCACAATGAGAATTACAGAGAGAGATTTCCGAAACAGAATGACAAATATAATATATCGAATAAGAATTTGCAGCGGAAGAATAAAAATAATTAAATGCCACTTGAGGTGGGCACACCCTCGCCGTATAGGCCAATGCGAATAACGCAAATGAATTTCAAAAATAAGAATGATCATTTCAAATAAACTATTGTGAATCAATATATACTAAATATTAAACACTTGGAAAACATAGCCGACGCAGGCTATGTTTGGAATGTAACAGAAAATTAGAAAATAGTAGGGAATTTGAAGGAAATTCCACCATAGACCTCTTAGGAATGTTTATATTAGCCTATGGTCCAAATTTGGTGAGATTTGGAGTAGTTTTGATGGCACATTTGGAGTCCCCATTGTTGCAGGCTTAGTTGTCCCTGTCAGGGATGGTCACTATTTCTGCTAACATTTACCTTTAATATTGTGCTCATATCTGTCCTAAAGTATCTATATTACAAAAATATCTATTAATATATCATTTTAGATAAGTTTCATGTTATTATTAATAAGTTTTGTTAATGTTAGATGCATGTTTTCTATGTTTTCAAGGTTATGAATCTATAAACGCATGTGCTATTAACCCCTTTTCAATCCCTTGTGTGTAGGTACAGGTATACCAGATAGGAAGGAGGATCTAAGGAACACATCAAGATAAACCCAAGATTAGCTCTTGGGTGTGGGAATGTGAGATGAACTTTGCAACATGCCATTAAACCCCTTTGAAGGGATTAGATCCCTTAAGTCTTGTAAATGTTGAAATGTATCAAGTTATGGAGCCCTCAAGGGGACATATTGTAATCACCATTTGAATCATTGATGAATAAATATAAGGAGGAATCCACCATATTTTATTGCACATTATTCATCTTTCAATAGATTACATGTTTATGCTTTCCCTTTCAATGCTTCTATTCACATGCTTTTACATTTCAATAATGAACACATTAAGGCATGTAGTAAATTTTGCTTCTTCAATGGTGATCATGGTATTTGAGATTTTTAAGTCTCCCCTTTGAATTTTCTTATTTTTGACCTTCATTTTCTATTTTGAATGTTGCAGGATTTGGCTATTTTTGAGCAAAAATACCCATTTTTCTGCTAGGTGACACAGGGTGGGATGACCAGCTAGGTGACACTACTAGGGATGGACCCCAAAACTACTAACCATACTAGGGATGGTTACAAAACCAGAGGTTTTCTACAAAAATTTGTAGAAACAACAAGTTCCAGGTCAGAAAATTCACCTATTTTCACCTTCAAATTGCATCTATACTGTTTAAATTGCTGAAATTTTAGAGTTTTCTTGTCTTCTTCATGCATGTGAAGGATAGATATCATATTTATCAAATTATTGCATTAATTAGATTAAGAAAAATAGGAAAAATAATAGTAGTTTACATGCTTTTTGTCTAGTTTGCCTGCTTGCAGCTTAACCAAAAGAAGGTTAAGTTCATATAGGTTATCAATTTTAGTGGTTTCCTTTTTATGCTACTAACAAATCTGAATATAAAATGTACTTTCATGCATATTAGTGAATCATCATTGTATGATGTATTGTTTTATTTCAATATTTAAAAGGAACACACACACACCATAAGTTATTTTAACATCAACGATAGTGAGTTGGACTTCATTCCCAACCACTTGAATGGCTAGCTTGAAAGAGTATCATTGGGACCCAACTTATTGGCCAATACCGACTCCAAGATCTGTCCTAACCATGCAAAATAGCATGCATTCCTCTTTAGAGGGGTGTATCACTATGCACATAGGGTGCTGGGTGAGGATCGGTAGGACCTATGCTCCCTAATCGGGTATGGATTTCATCACCATACTTTGGTTGGTTCACGTGACCTTAATTTCCTATCGATTTTTAAGCTGTGAGTATATAGGTGAAAACCACTTAAAATTTGAGTATTACATCAAAAATATCAAACATGAGAAGTATTTTCTTTACAAAGCAACACATCTTGAAACACAACAAATAGTTTAGGATTCACATTTTAAAACTTAAAGAAGATAATCATCTCTATTCTTGAGTGTTCCTATTGTTTGTTTGTTTCAAATTCATAAAAATTGTAAAAAGAAAATAATCATATAGTGGTTTAGAGTACATAGCTATGGTATATACCCGTAGCCAAACCCAATCAAGGGTGGAAGTTATGGGGAGTAGGGAAGAAGACATACAACATCTTCGCCTTGATCCTAGGGACATGGTAATACCTCCTTAGAGACAACCTACTCATCCTGGCCCTAGAAGGGCTGAAAGGAGACCTAGCCAACAAGGGATGCCCATTAGAGGCTCCCCCATAGGCGAAAGTCCCAACTTAGGAGATCACATCCCTAATTTCCAAGTGGCAGATGAATGGATGGTTGATCCTAGAGAAGCTAGAAGGAGACCTAGCCAACAAGGGACCCCCATGCGAACCCCCCAACCCAGAGCCCCTACGGGTACCCCCATAGGCAATGGTCCAAATTTGGGAAATCATTTCCCTAATATAAACACTTCTAATGCCTTCTTTTGAGAAGAGTCACCACGCAATGGAGCACCTCAAGATAGAGAAATACCATGCATTCATGTGCCTACTCGCTCTACCCTACATCCTCATGTGTAGGAGCAAGAATATTCACCTAGAGTAGGGTTGAATGATCATCTCATGATTTCAAACAACCCTTCTCCAAGGTGCTATAATGGTGATGAGTATGATACTCATCAACATAGGTGGCCTTATTCTGCCTTACCTTTCCTTATTTATGAGGGAAGACCTGAGGAACATCCAGATTATCCTCATGAAAATGTGTCAATGCAAGCACGTTGTGCCTCTGCACCAATAGTTCCTCAGGAACATTTATTTAGGGGTGAGCCTCAAGTCAATGTAGCCTCCCTCAATCGAGGGAAAGTTGTAATAGATCTTAAAAACACCCATGAACAAGATAGACATCAAGGTAATAGTGCTAAGGCACTTAGACCTAATACAGTTGATCAGATTAATCAGTTGGTCAAGAAGTATGTTGACCACCAGGCCAAGTTTAATCAACTTAGGTCTGATAAACATTGCCTAGATCTCTTAGAGTAGTGACAAAAATTAGAGAAAGAAAGACTTGAACGAAAAATTCAAGAAACTTTGCATAATGGAGCTTCTACTCCAAACACGCATAGACAGGAGGCTCACCCGAGGCAACCTAATTTCCAACAAGATAGGTCTCCTAGACCTAATCCAATGTTGCCTCCTAGACCTCCTAGGCCTGAACAAAATGTATATAATAGGCCTAACATAGATCACCTTCAAGAGGTATTTGTTCCTCCTTGTAGGCCCATACCTGATACACCTTATGGGGCTTACGATGACTTGGAACAAAATGAGGATTATGTAGAAGCACCTTATGGAGGTATGGATGATGTCAATCATCCACCCCAACCTATGCTTAATATTCCTCATCCACCCCTAAGAGTTCAAAATAAAGAAGAGGAAATCAAATCCTCGGATGCATATCAATATTTTATGGCATGCTTAGAAACTATAGAGGGTAGGATAGCTGGGAATGGGTCACAAAAACCCACTTTGCATTAGCTAAAGAGTCAACCATTACACCCATCCATTCCTTCCTCGATATACCCTGAGCATTTCAAAATTCCAAAATTGGATAGATTCAAGGGGGAAGAAGATGCTCAAGAGCATGTCACAAGATTTTTAAATCTGTGCTTTAACATACAGGAGAATGATGCATTGCTCCTAAGAACCTTTCTAAGTACCCTCTCTAGCCCTGCCATTGAGTGGTTCAACCAACTTCCAAAACATAGCGTCTACACATTTGAACAATTCGCTGATGCATTTTTGGAATGTTTTGCCTTTAACACCAAAATAAAGGCGACATTAACTGACCTCACGAGGTTAAAGCAGTATGATGATGAGTCGATTACTGATTATGGCAATAGGTGGTGAATGCTTCTAGCAAAGTTACCCTATTTTTTACCACCATCTGAGTTAACTCGACTATTTTCAAAGAGTTTCTTGAGACCCATCTCTTCAATATTGCAACTGCAACAATACCCTACCTTGGAAGAAGCTCTAGCGCAAGCTAGAAACATAGAGGAAATCAAAATCCAAGAGGGAGAAATAGCTAAACCTCATAAGAAGGAGTGGACAAAGAACCCTAAAAGTAGCTCGGCACCTACAAAGCCGGAAATGGTCAATCAAGTGGCCATAAATATCCCTACGCCTACACAAGTGATGCCTCCTCAAAAGGTGAACTATCAGGCCCAACCTCCTCCTACGAGCTATAACAATAATGGTCAAGCGAATCAGGGACAAACCCAACAACATCACCCTAAGCGATAATTTACTCCCTTCATTGAATCCATGGATTCTCTATTCGATCGATTATGGGTTGCAAAAATGATTAATCTTCCAGATATCAAACCCATCAATCTGGATACAGGTAAACCCAAGCCTATGGGACATCGAGAGGATCAATATTGCAGATATCATCGATAAAGTGGCCATGATTTACCAATATGCTATGGTTTTAAAAACCTAGTACAAAATATGATTGAGAGGAATGAGCTCCAAGTGGATGCTCCACCTACTCCTAGAAATGAATAGTTAGGTATATACAAAGATCCATTACCAACTCACGAGGTACAGGCAGCACCTGCTAAACCTATGATAGCTGCACCCATGAAGACAACACCTCCTATACAGGGGTATGTTGGAATGGTGAGTATAGTGACTAGGAACAAATGATATCCGAGTCAAGTTGCACAACCTGCAGCTTCGAATGATGTTCCAACGATGTCACAACCTACACCACCTATAATACAAGGCCTTCCACCTAGGCCAACGCTGACAATAAAGAACAAGCTTGCACAAAGCTTAAGGACAACGTCAACGAGATTATCCATCTATGAACTAATTCAACAATCTACTCCACATAGGGAGGCGTTGATGGAAATTCTCAAATCAATAGAGTTGCAACCATAGGAATCTAACTCTTTTGTGGATTTTGTGGGTCATGTGCAATAGTGCCAGGAACCAGTAATAACATTCCATGAACATGAGCTTAAGACAATAGCAAGTGATGTGGTAGATCCTCCTTTGCACATCATAGCATGTGTAAATGATATACCATACAAGAGAGTGCTCATAGACACTGGTTCCTCAAGAAATATCATAACAACCAAAGCTCTAAAGCATCTAAAGTTGCCAACATCTCATGTTGTTGCATCCACTTACACTTTATGAGCATTTAATGACACAATATGTTCTACAGTTGGTACTGTAGTCCTACCCATCCAGGTGGGGTGCAAGACCATATCGACATTGTGTCATGTGCTAGAAGGTGAAATGGCCTATAACATATTGTTAGGTAGACCTTGGATATGGGATATGAAGTGTGTCCCATCCATCACGCATCAATGTCTCAAATACACTCATGAAGGGCAAGTGCACATAGTCTCTACAGATCTAGAGCCCTTCAAATACTACAATATGGTGCAACAGATGCCAGAGTCGACATTACCTTTGACTCATGTAGACTTTTGACTGAATACACCTATTCAGAGTCTACCCATTCCATCATCACCTTCCATTTCACCATCTACATCTTCATCCATACCATCCTCATCATGTGCAGCTTCAGATGTGCCTTCGACATCATCAGATCCTCCATCGAGGAACATGTCGAAGAGGCCAATTGATGAGAGCCCACCTCTAGTTTCCACCATATCCATGGAAGAGATTCCTTGTGTGGTAAATGAGGAATCACCTCCAGAGGTTCATACTGAGTTACCTCAAACATCACTTCCATCCCATCCACCTTCGCCATCCCAGGTCACAGTGCATATGTCTAATACAAGAATGGGAGAATATCTAGTGAGGAATGTCACAACGGTTCCATCAATAGAGATAGTGCAAGATATGGGGCGACCTCATCTTCCCATAGGGAGTATTGTACCTCTTGGTCGACCACCCAACCAAACTAATTTCATATATGGGGGTCTAGAATATGGAACCCTGCCAAACCCTCCGAAAGAAGAAGATGATGAACCTTTTTTGGAGGATGTCAATTATTTGTCTAATCCAGATTATGCATTACGTTGTTTCCATCGATGCAACTGGCATGGTTTTGGCTTAGGCTTATATGAGCAGGGTCCCCATGTTCCATGTCAACCCCAGTATCAGTTACCCTATGATAAGTCAAGGTTGGGACATAATAAGCCAGTCCCATTGGATGTTCTCATAGAGAGCCTAGAGCACCTATGTCTAGGTTATGAAAATAAGCTTGCACGTGACCCATACACCAATCTGAATCACATTCATTCATTGGGAGATTATTTTCCCATATAAATGATAGATCAAGGTCTATCCAGTGATGTTTCCCAACCCCATGAAGTGGGGGAGAGCTCACATACCTTGCAATATGACGGTGAGGAAGAGGATCAAGGTCCTCCTCACGAATGGATGAGTGATGACGAAGAAGATTATGGCATCACACCCATTAACTTCCCAAGCTCAGATGATGAACACGAGTGAGTGTTCCCCTTGGATGATGAGGATGAATATTATCTAAACATGTTATTCCCCATCCAAGGCCCCATCTGATACCAACTATTATTACATGAAGAGAATGCTCACCCTCTTCCACATAGGCCACCACCAGTTATTCCACTTCCACTAGAGCCACCTCCATGAGTTGAGAGATTACATCAGGTTTCTAGACCTACTCACCCTTGGGAGGGGAATCATGTGTCCATTAACATGATTTCTATATATTTGACTACTCCATTGAGAAATCCGAGTGACCCATCGAAGTCATTGCACCTCGATCTTGAGGCCATCAACTTTGGATGGGGGGACTCACCCCCATCACCATCAGAGTATTGGCCCTATGAGGAAGAATTGCAACCATTTAAATTCTCTCTAGGAACTACTCAAGATGTTTGTCAAGCTGAGGTTGAACATGAATTTCCTATGGAAGAAGCAAACCTAGCTAATGACATTCACCTAATTCCCACTCCACATCAGTTGGAATATGGGTCTCATATGTCAATTGAGCCAACAATTGATAGGGAGATCGGTATAGATCCCGATACTCCCCATATTATTAAGCTAGGGGAAGGGCTATCCCCTACTGAACAAGATGAGTTCATAAATGCATTAAAGCCAAGGATAAAGGCTTTTGCTTGGTCCTATAAAGACATGCCTGGACTAGATCCTGATCTAGTTACGCATAATCTTTCGTTGGACCCAAAGATCAAACCAGTCAAGCAAAAGTTATGTAAAATGCACCCAACAATAGCCTTAATGGTGAAATATGAATTACAAAAGTTGTTGGATGTGGAATTCATCATATCAGTAGCCTACCCACCATGGGTATCAAACATGGTGCCCATTAAGAAACCTGATGGGAGGATTCACATATGCACATATTTTTGAGATCTTAATAAAGCGAGTCCAAAATATGAGTTTCCTTTACCCAATATTGATGTGTTGGTAGATGCTACAATAGGACATGAAATGTTATCCCTAATGGATGGATTTTATGGATATAATCAAATCTGTATTAATCTAGAAGACCAACTAAAAATGGTATTCACAATGCCTTGGGGGACATTCTATTATAAGGTCATGCCTTTTGGCCTTAAGAATGTTGGTGCCACCTATCAATGAGCCATGACGTATATCTTCCATGACTATATGCACAAAATTTTGGAAGATTACATGGATGACTTATTGGAAAAATATTTATTGTACCATGAGCATGTTGGTATACTATGTAAAGTCCTCGATCACCTCATTGAACACAATGTTAGGCTTAATCCCAAGAAATGTGTATTTGGAGTTACATCTGGTAAACTCTTGGGATTCATAGTCTCTAAGTGAGGCATCGAGGTGGATCCAAACAAGGTCAAGGCTATCTTAGAAATGCCTCCCCCACAACCATTAAGCAGCTACATAGTTTGCAAGGAAAGGTCGCATCCATAAAATGCTTCATAGCACAATTATCGGATAAGTGTCGACCCATGAATAGGTTGCTACACAAGGGGGTCTCATTTCATTGGGACGAAGAATGTCAAAAAGCCTTTGATGAAATTAAGCAATACTTGGCTTCACCACTTGTATTGGCTCCTCCATGACCAGGAGTACCATTCTATTTATACATCTCAGCCACTGAATGGGCATTGGGCATCATGTTGTCCCAAAAGAATGAATTCCATAAAGAACAGGCTACATACTACATTAGTCATACACTAGTTAGCTATGAGATAAAGTATGCATACGTTGAGAAGCTATGCTTAGCAGTGGTCTTTGCCACTAAAAAGCTATGCCATTATATGTTAAATCATACCATGTATGTCATATCTAAAGATAATCCATTGTGATATATGATGAGCAGAACATATCACAGTAGTCGCACGGTGAAATGGATAATGCTATTGACGGAATTTGACCTAGAGTTCATTGGATAAAAATCAATCAAAGGATAGGTTATAGCCGATCAATTAGCAGAGGCTCCTCTCCAGGATGATCAACCTCTTAATATAGAACTTCTTGATGATGGAGTATTTCATGTTTTAGAATCACCTGATTCTATCGAGCCTGAGTCACAGGCAGACATAACTCTATTCTTTGATGGTTCTAAATGTGAGCAAGGGGGTGGCATAGGTATCATGTTTTTCACACCACAAGGGGCTCCCATACCTCTTTTATTTAAACTTGATTTCCCATGTACCAACAACAATGTTGAATATGAAGCCCTCATCATAGGTCTTCAAACAACAATCACCATGAAAATTACAAAGTTAAACATTTTTGGTGATTCCTTGCTCATAGTTAATCAGGTTAAAGGGATATTCCAGTGTAGGTGTCCCATATTGCAAGCCTACAAAGCCCTAGTGGACAAAATTCTAGAAAAATTTGAGTGGTATGATATAGAGGCACTCCCTCGTTCATCTAATCATTTTGTGGACACGATGGCCTCCTTAGGGTCGCTAATCCCACAAAACCCTTCAGATGATATCACAACTATTCAAGTAAAAATGCTAGTGCAATCTATGACTATGCGTGATGAGCTTAATGCCACACCAGATGTTCACATGATTCAGATTGAGCCTTCACATGAAAGGTTCTCTCAACTACACAATTATTTGAATAACGTCAACTGGGGGACTCTGTTCTCTCAGAATTCTTTTGATACTAGCACAATGCTATATCTCCAAGTTCATTCTCAATCAACATTTGCACGAGATGAACATCAAAAGGATTACGCTATTCATACAATTGAGGCTTCTTCACAGCAATATTGGGCCATCCAGATTAAATATTATCTTAAACTAGGTAATATTATTCTTGGATTGTCGCATGCCACAAAGTGAGCATTAAAACAAAAGGTGGAAAAATATGTCTTATTAGGAGACATAATGTATCATCGGAGTTATGAAGGTATTCTCCTTCATTTCTTAGACTCAAAAGAGTCAGCTTGGGCCATTTCCCAAGCACACGATGGTACATGCGGTGGTCACTTTAGCGGCATGGCCATCGCCAAGCGCATTCTTCGCATGGGCTATTATTGGCCAACTTTAGAGCAATATTGTTGCACTTATGTAAATAAGTGCATGAAGTGTCAACATCATGCAAATTTGACACATGTACCTTCATAGGCCTTACAACCAATTCAATCGGTTTGGCCATTTGCACAATGGGGGTTTGATTTAATTGGGAAAATCTCACCTGCCTCCTCAGGCCATCACACATTTATCATAACGGTGACTGAGTATTTCACAAAATGGGTGGAAGCAATTCCCCTTACCACTATGACTGGACCTCGCATCATGGAGTTCATGCTACATAATATCATATGTCATTTTGGTATTCCATCCAAAATAATATCGGATAATGGAACACCCTTCAAAAATAAGGATGTGCGTGCATTAACAACAAAGTATAACATAAAGCATAGCTTTTCCATGCCCTATTATCCACAAGCCAATGGGCAAGCAGAGGCATCCAATAAGATAGTAATAGCCATATTGAAGAAAACCGTTAAGGAAAATCATAAATATTGGCATAATCAATTACCTCTTGCCCTTTGGGCCTATCACACTAGCATTCGGATGCCCACTGGGGCAACTCCATTTTCACTAGTGTATGGTGCTGAAGCTATTATGCCTCTAGAGTTAGAGATTCCATTGCTATGCATTTCCATGCAGGAATTCATCGATGATGATACCGCTAGGCAAGCTCATTTAGATCAATTAACATTGCTTGATGAATGATGTGTCAATGCCCTTGAGCATCTACGTGTTTATCAAGAATGCCTTAAGAGAGCTTACAACATGAAAGTACACGAGAGAGACTTTCAGGTTGGTGATTTAGTTCTAAAAGAGAACCAACAAAATTCCAATTTGCCACCCAATTTGTGAGACAAATTTATAGCAAACTGGTTAGGTCCATTCATTATTACAAGCCATATTGGACCTAGAACTTATCACTTAGCATCCATCAAAGGAAGTGAAGAGCCTAAACCAATGAATATTAGTCATTTGTGGCCTTTCCATGCTTAGAGCACCATAAAAATGCCCCTAGGTGGTCTATGACCATCTAGGTCAAACCAAAATGCCCCTAGACTATCTACGATCATCTAGGTCAATCCAAAAATCCCCAAAGGCATCTATAAGCCCTTTGGTCACAATAAAATACCCCTAGGTAGTCTACGATAGTTCCTTAGTGTCGATGACCGTCTAGGTCACCCAAAAGCTCCTAGGTGATCTATGACCATCTAGGTCAAACCAAAATACCCCTAGACTATCTATGATCATCTAGGTCAATCCAAAAATACCCAAAGGCATCTATAAGCCCTTTGGTCACCATCAAATACCCCTAGGTAGTCTTTCTATGATTTCCAAACTCTAGGTCACCAAAAATCCCCTAGGTGGTCTACGACCATCTAGGTCAAACCAAAGTACCCCTAGACTATATGCAATCATCTAGGTCAATCCAAAAATCCCCAAAGGCATCCATAAGCCCTTTGGTCACCATAAAATACCCCTAGGTAGTGTCTATAACCATCTAGGTCACCCAAAACCCCTAGGTGTTCCATGACCATCTAGGTCAAAAAAATCTCCTAGACTATCTATGATCATCTAGGTCAATCCAAAACCCAAACCATAGGGCGGCAAGACCATCTAGGTCAAAAAAATACCCCTAGACTATCTATGATCATCTAGGTCAATCCAAAAATCCCCAAAGGCATCTATAAGCCCTTTGGTCACCATAAAATACCCCTAGGTAGTCTATGATAGTTTCCTTAGTGTCGATGACCATCTAGGTCACCCAAAATCTCCTAAGCGGTCTATGACCATCTAGGTCAAACTAAAATGCTCCTAGACTATCTACGATCATCTAGGTCAATCCAAAAATCCCCAAAGGCATCTATAAGCCCTTTGGTCACAATAAAATACCCCTAGGTAGTCTACGATATTTCTTAGTGTCGATGACCATCTAGGTCACCCAAAATCCTAAGTGGCCTATGACCATCTAGGTCAAACCAAAATACCCCTAGACTATCTACGATCATCTAGGTCAATCCAAAAATCCCCAAAGGCATCTATAAGCCCTTTGGTCACAATAAAATACCCCTAGGTAGTCTATGATATTTCCTTAGTGTCGATGACCATCTAGGTCACCCAAAAGCCCCTAGGTGGCTTATGACCATCTAGGTCAAACCAAAATACCCCTAGACTATCTACGATCATCTAGGTCAATCCAAAAATCCCAAAGGCATCTATAAGCCCTTTGGTCACCATAAAATACCCCTAGGTAGTCTATGATACTTTCTTAGTGTCGATGACCATCTAGGTCACCCAAAAGCCCCATAGGCGATCGATGACCATCTAGGTCAAACCAAAATGCTCCTAGACTATCTACGATCATCTAGGTCAATCCAAAAATCCCAAAGGCATCTATAAGCCCTTTGGTCACCATCAAATACCCCTAGGTAGTCTACAATAGTTTCTTAGTGTCGATGACCATCTAGGTCACCCAAAATCCCCTAGGCGGTCTATGACCATCTAGGTCAAACCAAAATACCCCTAGACTATCTACGATCATCTAGGTCAATCCAAAAACCCCAAAGGCATCTATAAGCCCTTTGGTCCCTACAAATCCCCTAGGACTATGAACATCTAGGTCACCTAAAAGCCCGAGACCATCTAGGTCAAAAAACCCTAGACTATCTACGATCTAGGTCAATCCAAAACCCCAAAGGACATAAGCCCTTTGGTCACCTAAAATCCCCTAGGTACTATGACCATCTAGGTCACCCAAAAGCCCTAGGCTATGACCATCTAGGTCAAATAAAAATACCCCTAGACTATCTACGATCATCTAGGTCAATCCAAAAACTCCAAAGGCATCTATAAGCCCTTTGGTCACCCTAAAATGTTCCTAGGTAGTCTATGATTGTCTAGGTCATCCCAAAATGCCCCAAAGGTGTCTATAAGCCCTTTGGTCACCCAAAAAGCCCCAATGGCATTCATCTAAGCCCATTGGTCAACCTGTATATACATATATATCAAAAATACAAAAACATCATCAAAATCATCAAAAATACAAAAATATTGTTTCATTGCACTTCATATAAATTGCATTAGGCATACTCATCATTGCATTATGCATCATTCAAAATTGATCATTACATGTCTAGCACCAGGTCTATACATTAGGCATCTATCAAAGTTAAAATTTTCAAAGTCAGTTATACCACCTATTTACATTACACATATTATTTCCATTTACACTCCATATTATATGTCTGTTTCCCATCAAATAACCATTGTTGATAAAACATAGTTAAGGTTTTCGGTCACTCAACCATATCTAGTTTTCTTTTCAGATTTTGTAGAAAGCTATCATGATTTTTAGAAGGTAGAATCCTACTTAGATAATTCTTGGTATACATCAAAATCCCAACACATTTCTACATTAATAAATCCAAGTCTAGCACAAGGAAAGATGAAAACTATAAAGTGGTCTAGGTTACTTTAAGCGAAAGAGTTTATCTTGCTCATCCCCCTATGCAAATGGTTCAAAAATGCTGAGAATTGACAAAAGGACAAGTTCCTCCTTACCCAAAATCCCTTGCCCTACACTAGGGCAAGTATCCCAAAGAGAAAAATCAATAGTGATTATTATACCTTCAAAATATTCCAAAAAGAAACAGTGATTATTATCACTTCAAAATATGCAAAAACAAACAGTGATTATTATCACTTCAGAAAAAGCAAAAAGAAATAGTGGTTCTCACCACTACCAAAAATCCCTTGCTCAAACAAATCAAAATGAGCAACTCCCTTGAACACTTCAAAATTAAAAGAAAATAAGGGAGTCTTGAACTTGAATCCCTAGAATTCTCAGCATTAGAGAACCATAAGGTGATCCTCATTACAGGTTTGGTGGATAGCCTACTTGGCAATGGTGGTATCCTCCCGCATGATGATATGTCTATCACATAAGCACCTTGCTTATGTATAGACCAATGTTTGAATGTGGATGAGCTAGCTTGTTGTAGCCTAGATTACATAATGGTCTAATCCAACTAAGTACAAAAACTCAGGATAATGAGACTCGCAGACTGATCTCTAATACAGATGGGTTGAGTAATCCCATTTGCACTAGAACAATTTTATGCGTTATCATGGTAATGAACTCACATGCACACACAGGGATGTTGATTATCTTGGTTATCTTAGTAGGTGCATACTTTGTCAAAAGATCTTGCATAGTTATTACACGACTTTTGATTAGGTAACTAGAGTGTTTGAGTCTCTTAAAAACTACCAAACATATCATATCACATTACATTATCCATTTCATTTTACATCATATTATCACATATTTGTCAAAATTACAAAAACCATTTCATAGTGTCATATTAAACATGAAAATAAGATAGATACATTTTGTACAGTCTATGGTGCTAGCATATAATGTGTCAAATAGTCATCATAAATCCATCATATAAAATTAAATCACATCAATCATTACATCAAATCATACACATTTTTCCTTATGAACTTTTGTTTATTAAGTGGTGTTCATGAAATAGGATAGATACCGGATAAATATTAGCAATAATATTTAGATGACCACTAACTATTTTATGCATATATTTTAATTTACAAAAGCATATAGAGAAAACTTACACATCTACACATCATCAAATCAAAGCATAGGATAAATACATGCATTCATGTTAGACATCCATCAAAAGCATCATAAAGCATATAAGCATCACATAGCATAAGTATCCTAAAGCAACAAAAGATGACATAATGATCAAAGCAAAGTCATGATATATATATATATATATATATATATATATCCATATGTAAAAGCCAAAAGCTACATCATAGTCCATAAGCTGCCCGTAGGCTACAATAAATGTGAGTCCTCAGACTTCACAATCCAAAAACCAAAAATCCAAAAAAGAACTAACAGAGTCTAATAGCCATGGTCACGTAGGACCGACACCATGACTCTCTCCTCTGCCCTTAGTAGGAGTCTATCATGAGCTCCCTGTACTGCTACCCCTAGACCTGCTACCCAAATATATGTCCATCCTCCATGTAGAGCTAGGAGCCCTCATCCGGGTAGATGACTATCCTGTATCGCTCCTCTAGCTACGCTGTGATCCAATGGCCAATGCTCGATCTGGTATGCACCCCTTAAGGTGCACTATCTCATCCTCCATCATATCCATATAGGTCTGATCCTCTCTACATCGAGTCTGATAGGTCACCACTAAACCCTGGAGATGTGCCATCTCCTCTCGCATCATGGCTATCTCGTCACTATTGGAACCCCCATGGCTAGGGCCCTGTACACCAACCTATGCCTGAAGAGTAGCTATCAAAGTTGCCTACCTCTCCATCTCCATCTATGCACTCTACACCTATGCCTGTAGTAGAGCTCTCTCCTCTAAAAAATCTCATTGCACCCTACTGAGATCACCCCATAGCTCTATAATCATAGCCTCTCATGCTGCTAACTATGCTTGCATACCCTGATCTCCAAGGTCCTCCCCATCAAAGTCTAGTGGATCTTGTACATCAATCAACTCCACCCTATCCGCTACCACACGATGATGCACAAACTACTCACCTATGTCTGCCTCCTCATCATCTGGAGACTCATCCTAACCCTCCTCATCTGGAGCACCCCTAGCTATATCCACTGCTCTAGTAGTTGCATCCCCTCCTAGTGGTCCCTCCCCTCACCACTTATGGATAACCCACCAAGCGTCATACTCCTCTATCATACCGACATCATCCAAATCAAAAATTGCCACCACAAGATCTGACTCCTCTCCTAGTGCCTCCACAATAGGCCATGCTAGAGTCCTCTCATCCCCATGATGATGATAGATCATAGGCTCCCTAGGAAACCCCTGGCATAGCCTAAACTATCATAGCACATGATCATAATGGAAGTACTCTCACTCTATCCCATGTCACCCTATCAACCATCTACCTCATCAAACTCGACGTAGCTATGTCTCAACCTCCCTCCATGTGGGACAATCCCTGTAGGGCCTCCACTCAATGTCTACTGCTCTAAGCCATGCAAAAGCCTCTGCATAGTGCTCAACCTCTCTAGCATGTTGATGGCTCTAGCCTACCTCATGTGACCTCTTCCATAGCTCCCCATAGCCAATATCCCTATCTAGTAGCTCTGCTCGAGTAGTCCATGGTAGTCCCCATGGTCGCTCCATAATAATATGTTGCCAACCCCAAACCTATAGTAGGAAGTTATAGCCCAATCCCTTCCACCCATGAGAGTAGATCTCATACAACTCCTCATATAGCTATGCTAATAATGTAGGACCCCAAGCCATCACTATAGGCTCATCCTCTGTGCAACCCACAAGAGTGAACACCAGCTCTATTAGGTTCCATGGGAACCTAGCACCTGAAGAGTCGGGAAGTAACATGTTGCTGATCAATGTCATCAATAAAGCATACCTAACACTAAGCACACCTACCTAAAACCATGATATCACTAATATCCCTCCATTAAGAATATCAATCATTGCATCCTCCTAGCGTGCCCCAAAGTACCTCCATAGCACGACCTCTCGTCACTCTATAGGAGAAGATACTATAGGATGCCCCTCTATCGGAATACGTAGTATCTGATATACATCCTCTAACATCACTATCATATCCCCCATAACAAAGTGGAAAGTATTAGTACGAGGGTCCCATAGATCTATCAGGGCAGTCAGATAGGTGCGGTCGCTCACTACGGGATCTAACCACGTAACCTGCTTCAAGCCAATGGCATCGAGCCATCGCTAGTTTGTAGGAGTCAACATGTCTCTAGAAACCTAAAATAGATTCAGAACTCTATACCGACTCTTAACTATCTGGTAATGTAAAATAACTTGTCAAAAACACCCTAAAAATGCAAAAAATGACTCTAAAAATACAAAAATAGGGTAAAAAACCCACCAAAAACAAGGCAGAATGGTCTAAAAATTGAGAGGGATCAAGACTAAACCTATAATATTTTTATATCCATAAAAATTCTTTATTTTATTCCCCAAGAAGGCCTCCATGGTTGGGCCACTCCACAGGAATGAAATTTTTAGCCTTTTGCTTCCAGAATTATTCATCAAAATAGTAAAAAGTCCCCTAAAAAAGGTATATGGTACCATGGGAAAAACATAGAATTACCCCAATTCAGTCATATATGTCAACCGAATCATCTCTTTATCATTGGTCATGCCATCATCAACTCATATCTTGAGGGGGTAGTAATCATAATGACTTCATAAATCAAATCAACATAAAAACACTAAAAAGTGAAATTTTCATACATTCAAAATAAACTTTGCTAAAGATATTTTTTCAAGCCCATGCTATGGAAAACAATAAACATAAGAAAAAATAGGGATTGACCTCCTTGAAGCCTCGGGAATCCACCCATGTAAAGGCTTACAAGAACACAAGGTATCAAAACCTAGTATACCTCAAGCCCCTAAAACTGTCATTACAGTACGGCTAAAAGGTATACCCAATTTAATCCTTTGACTATGTCAAAAGCAAGGATTCCAAGAATTTATGCCATTTCCACAATGGAGGCATCTAAATTTGGTTAGGTTAATGAATAAACTTAACACATTTAGATATTTAGTCACCTATTTTTGCTCAACACTTTGTTGTACATAGTGCATCCCAAAAAGGGGCATTTGTAGACACCAAAATTGTGTAAATTGGATAAGACTATTAGTGCATCACATGTGCTACTTGTAGATTAAAAATACAATGCCAAACAGAAATAAAACCACAATAATGGAATACAGGAAAGTTGCACAAAACAAACAATTTTTATTAATCAGTGGAGTTTAAAAACTCCTTTTGAGTACAACAGGGCCTGTAACCCTTTTTGTGATACACAAATTACAGTTTGTGCTAGGGTTCTCCGAAACCCTAGCTGGCATAAAGTGGTGGCATTTCCGAAGACGTATCCTTAATCCCAACAAAGTGAGTGGGTTTTGTTGTATCCTTTGGCTCGGACCACTCCAGCTTAAACAACTGCTATCAACACACCGGATCTGCCATTAAAATCCTGCACACATTAACACTATCAAGGAGTTAGAAATTAATAAGAGGGCTCCACGGGAAGGTGTGGATTTGGGCCAAATAATGGCGAGAAAGTGTGGATTTGGGCCAAATAATGGCGGGAAGGATGAATGATTGACATGTGGCTGACAGGAAGGTATAGATGACTTAAAAGTGGCTGGATTTTGGTGTCTACACTACTATTATCAACATCATATGTACCCATAGGAAAACCCTATAAGGTACTCTAAGGCTCCAAAACATATTTTTGAAGGTTACCAGTAGTTTTGGATGGTTTTGAGGCATATCCTAGTGATCGTCCCACCAAGGGATGGTCACATATGGTGACCGTCCCACCAAAGGATGGTCATATATGGTGATCGTCCCACCTAGGGATGGCAATCTAAAACCATTCCTAGGTGGGACGATCCCTAAATAAACCATTAAAAAAGTTAATAGATGCATGAAATGGTAATCAAGGAATACTATTTCCATGTCTAATTACCCCAAATTGATTGTGGACCTATCATTGGAGTCAGGGATTGCAAATTGGAAGCCCCAAATGGGCAACCTTCCCTCACCAATGCATGATAAGGAATTGGAAATGTGACGGCACCTGCATCACATGGCAAGACTTACCCCTTTATCCTAGATGTCCTTTTGGGCTATAAAAAGAGATGTATTCACCCATTTTAGAGGAGGAGAGTTGAAGCATTTTTGCAATGAAGTGCTACACAATTACATACTCACCTTTTGCAACCTTAAATTTACCCTTTATTTGGACTTGAAATCCTCTTCATTTGAAGGTGCTTTTAGGGGTATTAGAAATTGATATAAACCACTCCAAATTGGCCAAATTGAAGAGTATTTTGGCCCAATATGCTGACATAACATTTAAACCATTTTTAGACCAGATCCCATAAGGATTGATGGTAAATCTTGAGTAGTTTTGTAACCATCCCACCTAGGGACGGTTAGTAGTCAGTAGGTGCTCCACCTAAGGACGGTTAGAAAAAATTAGAGAATTTGAAGAAAATTCCATCATAGACCTCTTTGGGATATCTAGATTAGCCTATTGTCCAAATTTTGTGAGATTTGGAGTAGTTTTGATGGCACATTTAGAGTCCCCATTGTTGTAGGCTTGGTTGTCCCTGTCAGGGATGGTCACTATTTTTGCTAACATTTCCATTGAATATTGTGCTCATATCTATCCTAAAGTATATATATTATAGCAATATCTATTAATATATAATTTTAGATAAGTTTCATGTTATTGTAATAAGTTTTGTTAATGTTAGATGCATGTTTTCTATGTTTTCAAGGTTATACATATATAAACACATGTGCTATTAACCCCTTTTTGATCTCGTGTGTGTAGGTACAGGTATACCAAACAAGAAGGAAGAGCTAAGTAAAACATCAAGATAATCCCAATATTAGCTCTTGGATGTGGGAATGTGAGATAAAATTTACAACATGTTATTAAACCCCTTGGAAGGGATTAGATCCCTTAAGTCTTGTAAATGTTGAAATGTATCAAGTTTTGAAGCCCTCAAGGGGATATATTGTAATCATCATTTGAATCATTGATGAATAAATATAAGGAGAAATCTACCATATTTTATTGCATATTATTCATCTTTCAATCGATTACATGTTTGTGCTTTCCCTTTCAGAGCTTCTATTCACATGCTTTTACATTTCAATAATGAACGCATTAGTGCATGTAGTAAATTTTTCTTCTTCAGTGGGTAGGACTACTTATTTCCCATAAACGAGGGAGTAAGGAGAGGATTTAATAGAATTCTTCATTTATATTCGATCTACCCATAAATCCTTATTCAACAATAAGTGTCAACTCCTTTTATTGTTTCCCAATGTCATTTTTAAGATTTACAACAAGTTTTTATTGGTAGATTCAACCAAGTCATTCCCTTGCGGGTAATAATTAGATGATTTCTTAAGATAAATCCCATATTTGCTTACAAATTTGGTGATATTTTCCCCAATAAATAGAATCTCGTTATCTTTTACAATAGCATCTAGGACACCAAAATGGGTAATCAATCCTTCAAGGAAAGAGATAACTGTAGCCTAATCAGCCTTCTTAGTTGGAATAGCCTCTACCCACCTGGTGAAGTAGTTAGTGGCTATCAGGATTTATTATGCTTAGCTGATTAGTGAGGTTATATGACTCCAATGAATTCCAAACCATATTGTTGAAATGGCACTTCCACTTGAATTGGGTGTAGAGGCAATGATCCTTTCTTGGTCCTGATAACATACCATTGTCAGTTATCACAATTTTGACTCATCCTATGTGCATATGTAAAAAGGGTGGGCCATAAATAACTAGCTTGAATGATATTTAGGGCCATGGGTCATCCTACATAATGGCCACTAGACAAGCTAGAATAGAATTCCTCTAGCATTTTCTCTTTTTTTGACTCCTTTACACATTTGAGGAGTATTTTGTTAATATTCTTGTGAAACAACCTGCTTGGCAGCAAGACATAATTGAGTGCTTGCAACCTAAAACTTCAACACTATGAAGCATCAGTATGTTATGGACATTTTTATAAGTTAAATAATTTGACAAGGTCCTATGTCCAGTCACGATTCTTTATAGCACGATTTGCATATATGCTTTCATAGATATTCTCTTTTTGTAGTGTAGCTAATGATCAAATGTCATGTTTTTGGCCAATTCCTGGTAGAGAGCTCATCCATGGACCAATTTAGTTGGTCAGATCTCTACAACATATTATTGAATATTTGAGACCCAACCCACTCTTTTGTCACCCAATTCCCATTGAAGGATGAAATGTTTGACATCTGGATGTATAACATAGACGATTATTTTGCTTTGAGATATGAAGTGTTGAAATTTCTTCAAGGATTTCATAATTGTGTACATATATTTTTCAATGAAATTATACTTCTCCTGGTGCAATAACTTGGCTCAAAAAGGTAATAAAATTTTCATCTATGTCCTCTTGCTTCTACGTGAGAACGATAGTATAGCACTCTTGTTCATTTACTGCATATAGTATGAAGTCCTTTGAATAATCCGAGTTAATTAATACTAGTTTTTGAGTGATTATTTCATTTATTTCACAAAAATACCTGTCTTCTCTCCTTAGTCCATTTGAAATCTGCATTCTTTTTTAGGAGCTTGATCATGGATTTCACTACCTAAGAAAAATTAACAATGAAATTTTGCATGAAATTTATTTGGTTGAAGATGAAGAACACAAGCTTATACTGAGAGGGGGGGTGAACAATATAAGAGCACTTTTTACTTTTCTTTCCAAATCAATATTATGCAGTGTATAGATAGCAGTATCAATAGCAATAATCAAAGAAATGCACAAAACACCATACACAATAGAGACACCACAATTTATGTGGTTCACCCAATATGGGCTACTCCACGGAGAAAATATTTCACTAAAATTTTCTCAATCAATCTCTTGGGAATCCTTCCCAATTACAATGTTTATGGACCTCTATCCAAAGGAGATGTTGATCCCCTAAATCTAGTTTGTGGATCTCTATCCATAGGAGAACTCCTTCTCCTCTACTCTGGCTGGTGATCCTCTAGAAGACTACTACCTCCACTACACTAGCTTGTGGATCTCTCTCCACTGAAGACTCTTGTCCCCACTCAGAAGACCTATCCTCACTACCCTGGCTGATGGATCTCTATCCACTGGAGACTACTATCCTCTCTGCTCTGTCACCTCCAAAGCTCTATCTCAATTCTGTACTAAACATAGTCTAGTCGGTCTAGCATAGCTCTGCTCAACTCTTGCACTAAACACAGTCCAGTCAGTCTAGCACAAGTCTGCTCAATAAGCTCACTCAAATATACACTAAACATAGTTCATTAGGTCTAGCACAAATCTGCTCAATCTATTGCACTAAACATAATCCAATCGATCTAGCACAAGTCCACTCAAATCTGCACTAAACACAGTCCAGTCGAGTCTAGCACAAATATATCTTCAATAGGTCCACTTAGAACCTACTCAAACTTACTCAATAGGTCCACTCAGAACCTACTCAAATCTTCTCAATAGGTCCACTCAGAACCTACTCAAATATACTCAACAAGTCCACTTAGAACTTGCTCAAATCTTCTCAATAGGTCCACTCAAAATCTGCTCAAATATTCTCAACAAGTCCACTTAGAACCTGTTCAAATATGCTCAACAAGCTCACTCAAAACTTGTCCAAATCTTCTCAACAGGTCCACTTAGAACCTACTCAAATCTTCTCAACAAGCTCCACTCAGAACTTGTCCAAATATGCTCAAAAGGTCCACTCAGAACCTGTCCAAATATGTTCAACAAGCCCTCTCTAGAACTTGTTCAAATCAATATTGTAAGCTTCCACAAAATCTCACCCAAAATCATTCCACAAGTATTCTCAAAGACTTGCCTCAAATCTGCTTAACAAGTCCACTCAAACTTGTCCAATCTCATAGAAGCATAAAGAGAATTGTTAGAGACTCAATATGTTCTATACTCAAAGCTCAATCACTTTCTCAACTCAAATCAATCTCATAGAAGCATAAAGAGAATTGTTAGAGACTCAATATGTTCTATTCTCACAACTCAATCTCTTTCACAACTCAAATCAGAATATAGAATAGTTTGTTTTATGGAACTTGAACAATCACTTCATACATCCACTTGACTAGGCTCAATCAACTCTACTCAACCAATCACTCAAGAAACAACTCTTTCTCACAAACCCTAGTCCAAGCATGTAAACACCAACTCAAAATGTTTCCAACAATGCTCAACAACAAATCTCACATAACAATGATACTCATGATCTTTTCAAACCCTAGTTCAAGTTCTTTGCATAACAACTCACTTCAAAAACAATGCTTATAAAACAAGGTTTTAAACATAACTCTTAATTTTAGAAAACCTTGAAGCATTAACTCAAAACACTTCACTCACCCAATGGCTTCAACAACAATGCTTATAAAACAAGGTTTTAATCACAACTCTCAAATTCAGAAAACCTTGAAGCATCAACTCAAACACTTTTGAAAAGGAAACCCTAATCAAATCCTTTTCACTCCAAACTTAATTTTCAAGAAAGCCAATCAACCAACTCAACCAAAGAAGAATTTGCCCATACCTTTTTGCTTGACAAGGAGTTGATCTCACAAATCTGCCACACTCACAAATTTCTCTTTTCCAATCTCAATAAGGGTTATAAGACTTTAATAATAACACAATGCAAAATGATGACCCAAAATACACCTTATTACTCCAACTCAAAAATAACATTCATCATAGTCTTCTTTAAAATAAAAACCCTTTAAAAGAAATTAATATTCAATAGGCTTAATATATCACTATATTAATTAAGCCTTCACACACTCTCCTTATTACTCCTAATAACAAATATTTAAATAATCACACTTAATTAAAAACCAACCCCTTTAAAATAATTTTCTAACACTCCTTATTCCTCCTAAAACACTTATTTCATTGCTAAAATAAACAACCTTTTAACCTCCTTATAACTCCTAGCAAAGGCTTTAAAAACAAACTTTAGGCAATTTAAAATATTAAAAATTTTACCTTTGCTCTCCATGGGTTTCGAACCCAAATCCCTACTCACTGCCATTATGAATGCCCTAGCCACGGATCACCTCGACCACGTGTGCTCAACGCACGTTGAGGACCAAAAGGCCCTACGTGCCTTTTATTCCTCCCTTGGCACCTTCTCAAAAATGTGAAAACCTTTCCACCATGCACTCAACGGGATTCGAACATGGTTCATCTCCCCACAAGGGCTCTAACAAAATGTGCGCTGCCAATGGACCACCATGTCCACTTTGGTATTTGGAGCCAACCTTCCTCGCTATCACCTTGTGCATAAGACGAAAATAATTTTCGTCTTCTTCCTCGTAGACCTTCGCAAATAATGTTTCAATGGCGCATGTAATTAAATCAATCGAGGGATATTTTTCAAAGGTCTTCATGGCCTCCTTTTATACATGAAGTCATGTTTGACTTCGAATGTCGATGCTTCCATGTTGACATTGACAGAAATTATAAAGGCTTCAAATGCCTTTGTCTTAAACCCAACCTTTGGGTTTATAAAAAATTTAAACTTTATAAAACCCACCTTGCATTATAAAATATTATAATGAATATTTTATTTGGGTTTTCACCATATCACTTTAATATTATAATAATCATTATTATAATATTATGCCTTTGATAAATTACCTCCTTCTCACTGTGTTCCATGTCATAAATAATATTTATTTATAAAATTTAAATTCTCATTGAATTTAAATAATTTATAAAATAAATATTATAACTCCTTTTTAACTTCTATTTTCTGCACTGATTCTCTTGATCTTTGGCCTTCTTCCTGGATATCAAATAACCATTTTTATCCCCTTTGTTTCCTATTGAATTCCTTGATATTAATGATGACTTCATCTGGTGACATCAATGACAACTTTGACTTAGGGACTCAAAATGTCCAACAATCTCCCCCTTTGTCATTGATGGCAACCCATACTCTTCTTACCAAAATTTGACCTTTCTTTTTATTCTGCTCCCCTGGGACATTGCTCCCCCTGGCTCAATGCTCTCTCAAATATCAAATCTCTCCCCATTACACAAATCTCTCCCCCTTTGACATCAATGGCAAAGGGTCACCCTTGGGGCTCGGGGCTAAGAATGAGCCTCTTAGCTTAGCCCCTCCCCCACCTCCTTTTGAGGTGGTTAATTCTGGGGTGGGAGTATTTCTACTCCCAAAAGGCATTGTTCTTTGCCTTTATCCTCTTCCCTTATTTTCTGAATTTTTTGATTCCTCTGATTGTTTCTATCTATGTCATCATCCCTGTTCCTATCATCATTCATTATTCCTATTCCTATTCTTATTGTTCACATCCATGTTCCTATTTTTGTTCTCATCCATGTTCCTATTCTTATCCATGTTCCTATTCCTGTTCTTATTCATGTTCTTGTTCATACTTGTTTTTGGAATGTCTGCTCTACACCATTTTGTTGTGTGACCATCATTATTGCACTTATAACACTTAATGTTATTATTCCTTGGAGGTGCAAATGTCTTAGGATTTCTCCTAGTGAAGCCATATCCTCTTCTATCATGAACCCTACAATTCATTGCCTTGTGACCAAATTGATTACATGAGTAGCAATACCCATGGAAAAGCTGTCTATTCCCATATTCCTGTCTTTCATGTGTCCTGCATTGTGAAGCCATGTGCCCAAACCTGTGACATGAAAAACATCTTCCATTGAATATTCCTTGTCTTGACCTCATTGGTCTCCTATTTTGATTGTTGTTCCATCTGTATCTTCTTTGTGCATTGTTCCTATCTTTGTTGAACCCTTTATTGTCCAACTCATCCTCTGATGTCTCACTCCCTCTTACACTATCTTCTTCTGATGTATCTTCATCTGAAGTTTCTTCTTCTTCAAGACTTGAAGTTGACTCCTCTTCCCATTTATTTTGAACCTGTTTAGAACCAAGACCTATTTTTTTTGTTGCTCCTCTTTGTATCTTGACTATTTTATCCACACTCTTTGCATTGTTTACATACTTGTATAGCTTATTCTTGGAATCTTCTAAATCTTCCTTTAGTAGTGCCACTTCTTGTGCTAACTTCTCACATTCCAAAATCTTTGCTTCTAACTTATCTTTGAACTTCCTTGCCTTAGCCTTTGATTTTTCTAAATCCTCTATGAGCAATCTTCTTTCTTCATCACATTCTTGAAACTGAATTTCAAGTTTAGAGTGTTGCTTCCTTACCTTATTTACTATGTCAAGGGCATAGATAAGTTCTCCCTTGAGATCATAACCATTCTCTATTGAATAATCCTCTATTTTTTTACCTTTGTCCACATCATTACTTTATTTTGGCTTGTCTTCTATAGGATCACTCACTTCTTCTTCTAATACCATTAGAAGATTTTCATCTGATTCTTCAAGTGCATCTTCATATTCATCATCACTGAAACTATAACCATCCCTTATACAATCATCTTCAAGATGTCCAAATTTACCACATCTAAAACACTTGAGAATAACTGGAGTCTTTTTCTTAACTGGTTCTTTTTCTTCAATCATAAATAGGACTTCATCTCTATCATTGTATGAAAAACTAGCATCACTATCATTTGAGTACTTACTTGCATTATCCGCATAGTAGCTCCTCTTTTGTCTTTGGAAGAACTTATTTCCTTGTCTGCTTTGTCCATCCTTGCTTTTATTTTGATGCCTATATCTTTTTGATTCCTTGTACCTATGATCCTATTTTTCTTCACCATTGTTGTTCTTTGGTTCTTTACAATCTATTGCAAAATATCCATACTTTCCACAATTGAAACACTTAATAGATCTTAGATCTATGGGTCTTCTGGAACCTTTATCTCTTCTACCATAATTAGCTTCTTCATCACTAGATGACTCATTGCTTGATTCTGACTTCTTACCCTTTGTTTCCTTGATTGCTTTGAATGTTGCTTCCTTATGGGAAATAGGAACTTTTGTTCTTATCTCAAAAGTTGTTAGCATACCAAGCAACTTATCTCTTGTCAAAGTATCACCATCCAATGATACTTCTATAGCAAAAACCTGTTCACTGAATCTATTTGGAAGAGATCTTAAGACTTTATCACAAACATATGATTCATCAATCTTCATTCCAAGTCCTTGCATATCATTAACAACCTCATCAATTCGAATTAGATAAGCACTAATATTTTCATCATCATTCATTCTCAATGCTTCAAATTATCCTTTGAGATTTCGTATCTTTGCTTTCTTGACACTTTTATCTCCCTCATATATACATTGCAATTTATCCCACATTTCTTTTGTAGTTCTACAATGCATAACCTTCATAGATTTTGATCTACGCAAACCTCTCACAAGTGCATTCATTGCTTTTGAATTATAGTGTTGTAGTAGCTTACCTTCCTTATCTATAGGAGGATTGACTACTGGATCATATCCAAATTCCACTACATCCCAAACTTCATTGCCAAGTGCCATCAAGTAGAACCTCATCATCATACTCCAATACATGTAGTCACTTCCATAAAATATTGGTGCTGAATTACTTGAGGACGCATCCTTAGGATCCATTGTGTTCTTGTTAGCTTTTCCTTCAAGTTGTTAAACTCTTTCGAAGGAACCCACTCTGATACCAATTGAAGAACACAAGCTTATACTGAGAGGGGGTGAACAGTATAAGAGCACTTTTTACTTTTCTTTCCAAATCAATATTATGTAGTGTATAGATAGCAGTATCAATAGCAGTAATCAAAGCAATGCATAAAACACCATACACAATAGAGACACCATAATTTAATGTGGTTCACCCAATGTGGGCTACTCCATGGAGAAAATATTTCACTAAAATTTTCTCAATCAATATCTTGGGAATCCTTCCCAATTACAATATTTATGGACCTCTATCCAAAGGAGATGTTGATCCCCTAAATCAAGTTTGTGGATCTCTATCCACAGGAGAACTCCTTCTCCTCTACTCTAGCTGGTGATCCTCTAGAAGACTACTACCTCCACTACACTAGCTTGTGGATCTCTCTCCACTGAAGACTCTTGTCCCCACTCAGAAGACCTATCCTCACTGCCCTGGCTGATGGATCTCTATCCACTAGAGACTACTATCCTCTCTACTCTATCACCTCCAAATATTTGTCTCAATTCTATACTAAACATAGTCCAATCGATCTAGCATAACTCTTCTCAACTCTTGCACTAAACACAGTCCAGTCGGTCTAGCACAAGTCTTCTCAAATCTTACACTAAACATAGTCCACTTCGTCTAGCACAAGTTTTCTCAATAAGCACACTCAAATCTACACTAAACATAGTCCATTCAATCTAGCACAAATTTTCTCAACTCTATACTAAACACAGTCCAGTCGATCTAGCACAAATCCATCTCAAATATCTATTCTCAAACATAGTTCATTCAATTTAGTACAAATTTGCTCAATAGGTCCACTCAGAACCTACTCAAATATTCTCAATAGGTCCACTCAAAACTTGCTTAAATCTGCTCAATAGGTCCACTTAGAACCTGCTAAAATATGCTCAACAAGTCCACTCAAAACTTGCTCAAATCTGCTCAACAGGTCCACTCATAACCTGCTCAAATCTGCTCAACAAGCTCACACAAAACTTACTCAAATCTGCTCAATAGGTCCACTCAGAACCTATCCAAATATACTCAATAAGATCACAGATAACTTGCCAAAATCTGCTCAATAGGTCCACTCAGAACCTGTCCAAATCTACTCAAAAATCCCTCTCTAGAACTTGTTCAAATCTGTATTGTAAGCTTCCACAAAAGCTCACACAAAATCAGTCCACAAGTCTTCTCAAAGACTTACCTCAAATTTGCTTAACAAGTACACACAAAACTTTTTCAATATCATAGAAGCATAAAGAGAATTGTTAGAGACTCAATATATTCTATACTCAAGACTCAATCACTTTCTCAACTCAAATCTCATAGAAGCATAAAGAGAATTGTTAGAGACTCAATATGTTCTATTCTCACAACTCAATCTCTTTCACAACTCAAATCAGAATATAGAATAGTTTGTTTCATGGAACTTGAACAATCACTTCATACATCCACTTGACTAGGCTCAATCAACTCTACTCAACCAATCACTCAAGAAACAACTCTTGCTCACAAACCCTAGTCCAAGCATGTAAATACCAACTCAAAATATTTCCAACAATGCTCAACAACAAATCTCACATAACAATGATACTCATGATCTTTTCAAACCCTAGTTCAAGTTCTTTGCATAATAACTCACTTCAACAACAATGCTTATCAAACAAAGTTTTAACAACAATACTCTTAATTTTAAAAACTCACTAACTCAAACTCTTCACCAACCCAATGGCCTCAACAACAATGCTTATAAAACAAGGTTTTAATCACAACTCTCAAATTCAGAAAACCTTGAAGCATCAACTCAAACACTTTTGAAAAGGAAACCCTAATCAAATCCTTTTCACTCCAAACTTAATTTTCAAGAAAGCCAATCAACCAACTCAACCAAAGAAGAATTTGCCCATACCTTTTTGCTTGACAAGGAGTTGATCTCACAAATCTGCCACACTCACAATTACTCTTTTCCAATCTCAATAAGGGTTAGAAGACTTTAATAATAACACAATGCAAAATGATGACCCAAAATACACCTTATTACTCCAACTCAAAAATAACATTCATCATAGTCTTCTTTAAAAGAAAAACCCTTTAAAAGAAATTAATATTCAATAGGCTTAATATATCACTATATTAATTAAGCCTTCACACACTCTCCTTATTACTCCTAATAACAAATATTTAAATAATCACACTTAATAAAAACCAACCCCTTTAAAATAATTTTCTAACACTCCTTATTCCTCCTAAAACACTTATTTCATTGCTAAAATAAACAACCTTTTAACCTCCTTATAACTCCTAGCAAAGGCTTTAAAAACAAACTTTAGGTAATTTAAAATATTAAAAATTTACCTTTGCTCTCCACGGGTTTTGAACCCCTACTCACTTCCACCGCGAATGCCCTAGTCGTGAGCACCTCAACCACGTGCACTCAACGCACGTTGAGGACCAAAAGGCCCTACGCGCATTTTATTCCTCCCTTGGCACCTTCTCAAAAACATGAAAACCTTTCCACCATGCACTCAATGGGATTCGAATGTGGTTCGTCTCCCCACAAGGGCTCTAACAAAAGTGTGCACTGCCAATGGACCACCGTGTCCACTTTGGTATTTGGAGCCAACCTTCCTCGCTATCACCTTGCGCATAAGATGAAAAGAATTTTCGTCTCTTCCCTCACAGACCTTCGTAAATAACATTTCAATGGTGCATGTAATTAAATCGATCGAGGGATTTTTTTCAAAGGTCTTCGTGGCCTCCTTTTATACACAAATTCATGTTTGACTTTGAACGTTGGCAACTTCCATGTTGATGTCGATAGAAATTATAAAGGCTTCGAATGCCTTTGTCTTAAACCCAACCTTTGGGTTTATAAAACATTTAAACTTTATAAAACCCACCTTGCATTATAAAATATTATAATGAATATTTTATTTGGGTTTTCACCATATCACTTTAATATTATAATAATAATTATTATAATATTATGCCTTTGATAAATTACCTCCTTCTCACTGTGTTCCATGTCATAAATAATATTTATTTATAAAATTTAAATTCTCATTGAATTTAAATAATTTATAAAATAAATATTATAACTCCTTTTTAACTTCTATTTTCTGCACTGATTCTCTTGATCTTTGGCCTTCTTCCTGGATATCAAATAACTATTTTTATCCCCTTTGTTTCCTTCTGAATTCCTTGATGTTAATGATGACTTCATCTAGTGACATCAATGACAACCTTGACTTAGGGACTCAAAATATCCAACAATCTTGTTAAATGGCAACAGTAGTTTCAAGATTGCTTCGATTCTTGTGGGATCGCCAGTCCTTCTTGTGAGATCACATGACCTAATAACTTCCCCTCTTTGAAAATTAATATAGAAACTTTTTGGGTTAATGGAAATCCCAAACTCCCAATATTTTTGGAACACTTGTCTCAAATTAAAAATGTGCTCTTCTCTGTGATGTGAAAACATAGTCATATCATCAAGGTAGATCATAATAACTCTATTTAACAACTAATGAAAAGAGATGTCCATGGCTATATGAAAATTAGTGCTAGTATTAGAAAGACTGAATTACATAATTTAATAGGCGAACATGCCCCACTTGGTAGTGAACGACATTTTATGCTAGTCCTCATGTTATACCCAAATATGATTATAACCAAAGAAACCATCCAGTAAAGAAAATCTATGGTAGGGAGTAGTGATATTTTAGTGACGCTTGGTTTAGGTTTCAAAAATCTACGCATAACTAGATATCTCAATTCTTCTTCCAAACTAGCACTAGGTTCACCACCCATGTTGAGTACTTAATTGGATAGATTATCTTTGCCTCCAACATTTTTAACAGTTCAGCATTCATGATCACCTCAATTTTAAGATTGATAGGCTGCTATTTTTTCCAAAAATATTTTACTCCCTCCTATAGTTCAATGGTATGTTGGATTACATTCTTGTAATATCCCTTCAAATCATGATAGCTCCATGTGATGTAGGCTCTTGATATCTTCTAATTCTATTGAAGTACAATATGTTCTAATTTTGATGATCTTATTAGGATCTAGCTGCAAATCCTTATATTCCTTCCCATCTACCTTGATTTTATTATTCTCAGCCCTATCATTTTTTCAAACAGACTTTCCAACAAAATCATCCCCCTAGGAATGTGATTATTTTTTAGCTGAATCATTCCTTCCACTTCCTCTTCAACAAGTACTCTATCATCTACACTCGCAACTTTCTTAATAAAAAAGTTGACTATCTGCTCATCATTTTCGAACACTTTCCAATAGAGATTCTTATTAGGAATGAAGGGTTCATAAATTACCCTCACAATATTGGGATTTCTGACTACCTGCTCTACATGGAAGAAATCGGTGCCAAGTGAATCTAGAATATCTGCATGTTTATTCTAATCTCATGAAATTGCCTGAATGTTCAAGGTTGTAAAGGACTCAAAAAAATCCCATACCATGGTGTGATAAACCTTCAAGTAGTTTTTCTTTGATATGCATTTGTTTATTGTCTGGTTGACAATGAGTTTAGAGTCTCCAAATATTTGCAGCTATTTTATGCCTAATTTCATAGCTTTTTTTTAAACCCAGACATAATGCTTCATATTATGTGACATTATTTGTGCAACTCTGTGTTAATCTATACGAATAGGTCTTTTGTAACCCAATAGTATAAACAAGAACAATACCAGCCCATGCACCATTTTTACACCTTACACCATCAAAATACAACTTCCATAACTAATATGTGATAGGGTCTTGGGAATTAGAGACTTTTTCTTCAATCTGCTCAGGTTTTGTTATAGTGTAAAAACCAATGTCAGTTTTGACCATTGCATTGAAATCCATGAGTGAAAATTCATCTTCAAGGTGGAGCTCACCAAGCACTCTTCCATCAAATCAGATTCTTGTAATTATTCAACCATCATGTTAACTACACCTATGTATTTTTCTTCCTCTTCTTCCAGTTTCTCTATATGAAAAGTAGAGGGCTTCTCATTATAGATGTGAATTATTCTTCCTTTGAATGAAATATCCAAACTTGAATGGTCCAAGGAAAGGTACCCTCCTAGTTTAGCTGTGAATTCCCTTGAGAGACACATGCTGAAGTATGGTTAAAATTCAACCACCACTACTTGAATAATAGTAATCTACGACATTCTATGTAGAAAAATAGGAATATATTTGACTACTCCCACTATATTTATTGGGATATCATCCAACTACAATACTACTAGACTACTTCTTATGTATTCCATTCCCATGACTTCACATACTACCTTTGTAATGATAGTAGTTGTAGCACTGGAGTCAATCATACAATTATGCACTACCCACCCTTCCATCCTGAGAGACAGATATAATGGGGGTGGTCTATTCTTACCGGTGGTTGAGGTAGGCAAGGTCTATGCTAGCATAGTCTGGGAATGACTTTTCTTTTGGTCTTTTGTAGTCTTGAGAGACTCCTACAACAGGTCAACCTACCCTGGTAACTGTAGTGCATCGTATAAGCTCACTTTTACCAGTATCTTCTTCATCTCCTCCACAATATTATAACTAGAGGTACCAGGAACCTTTTCTTCTACAACCTGCTCATACTTATTTTGGTATTGTTGAGTAGCCTCCACCCTTTATCTCTTTTTCAACAATGGATACTTTAGGTGCTTTTTGGTTTGCTCTTTCACTTCATTTTGTTCTTGAGTTGCTGTAGGTTGTGAAGTTGATGCCTCCATATTCTATTGATCTTTCTTGGGCAGTAAATATTTCAACAAAACAAAATATTATTGCTTCACTATTGGAGTAGACGTTTTAAGTGGCAGCTACATATTTTCATTCTGTACCTTTTGCTTAGTGGAGACCTTTAGGGGTTCCAATTCAGTTGGATCTATAGTCACTGGCTTCTTTTCGGTCCTTGTAAGAACTAAAACTTGCTCCAAATATGGGACCATAAAATTATGATCATCTTCCATTATCTTATTAATTTTTCCACCAACAAAACTTTCTGCTAAAGTTTCTACATAGTTTAAATGCACCATATACGTGTCTTCTCCATGAAGATAATTAGAAGTGTAGCACTAGTATTCTTCTCTGATGTACTGGCTTCTTCATTTTTCAACACAATTGTGTTCATTTTAGGTCCCTTGCTAGTGGTTGCTTGCTCCTTGGTAATCGATGATTTTTGAAATATCCTTGATTGGAAATCAACTTTTGATTATTTCTTCCTTACTGCAGTGACTTCATTTGGTATCGTTCTTACATCTAAATTAACATATTGCATCTCTTGTAACAATTTCATATAAGGATTAATATTTGAGAGCGTAGGAGGTACCAGTAAAGGTAGAGGCACTGATGGGTAGGTAATGACAATGGAATAGGTGGTGCTAGTAGAACTGGGAAAGGAATGGGTACTAACAACTATGGTGTTCCTAGTGTGGATAATTATGGAAAGCTTGGAGCAGGAAGTTGTGGGACAGGAATCGAAGTGACTTGAGGTGAACCCGAGCTCCATGAGGGAACTGGGTTCATAGAGGGCATGGGCTACAAAAATACCCTTGAATAAAAATGGTGTGGAAGGTCAAGAAGAATATGCATCGTCACTTTTGAGGGAAGCTTGCCTATGGTGATCAATTTTGATTCGGTCTTCTGCGCCTGCATGTATAGATATGGAAATGTTGTTACAATACAAATATTATGAGCAGTCAGCCATAATATTTAAAATTATTTTATTGCATATATAGATAGTTTCCAAGTGTATTTTTTAATTATCTTTTCATCTTCTCAATTTATCATCTACGTTTCTTGCATAAGGGAGAGCCCACATTAAGTGGCGAATCATTTACTTATTATTGTTTCCAATTATTGTTGCGTATTCATTTGTCTATTTGCTTGATATGGTGTAAAACGGAATGAGTTGGGTTGATTAAAATTATCTTAGAGGAATAGAGAAGGCATTACCTTCCAAGTGGTATCAGTCTAGACGATTCAAGGGTGTCCTCGGTCTCACAACGTACGCAAATATTGGACATGGTTCTATCGCACAGCAACATAAGGTTATCGTCAATGGAGGAAACGTATTTGAAAACCCTAACTCGGATAGGAAGCATACTTCATTGATTTAAAATCAAACATATGAATACGTTCGAGGGTCTAAGCATACAAGCTATATCAGGTGGAGATTACAGGCATGCACGAGTAAGCTATAATAGGCGAAGATTACAGGCATGACACGGTTTGTTTAAATCCCCATCGTAGTTCATTTCAAATTTCGGTCGCAAAACTACAACAGTGGCATCCAGGGTCTCAAAGACATCCCAAGCGATCAAAATCCAAAAGCCATTTTCGTAAAATTGCACACAGTCTAACGTACCCATTCGCAAGCATCGTCGACCAATCATAATTCATGAAAATATTCAATAATTAGGGCAAAGCTAAGGTAGTTCATTTAATTTAAATTGTTGACATCAGATAAAATTTTTAAGTTGCATTGGGCTTAAATATTTATCCCATATTTAGTGTTTAAAGGTTGTATAGGGGTTTAAAAGGCATAAGTCACACCTACAGTGTGAATTTGGTCACACGTTGGGAGTTCCTCCGTGCATAGTCTGGCGGGCTTCTCCATTAGCCAATCCTCCGTGTCTTCTATCCAGTGGTTTTGCGTCAGGTCATGGTCTCCTGTCCAGTATTCTGCATCGATTTGTAGTTTAGCTACCGTGTCTTTTTCGATCTACTCGCGTGTCCTATCATGTTTGATCTTCTCGCGTATCTTGTCTTGTCCGGTCCTTCGTGTCCTATCATGTCTGATCTTCTTGTGTGTCTTGTCGTATCCGATCTGCTCACGTGTCATGTCGTATCCAATCTATTGTCGTGTCTGATCTGCTTGTGTGTCCTTTCATGTTTGATCTGCTCACGTATCGGTCCTTCACATATCGCACCGTTTCTTGGTCGGTCTGGTGTCAACTAAAATTGTCAAAATTAAAAGTTGTCAAGAAATTGTAAACAAAAGTTGTCAAAAGTTGTTTGAAAGTTATCAAAAATTACTGAAAGTTTTCCTCAAGGAGTCGAAGTGGAATACAAATTTTTTCCACTTTTAGCAAAATTTTGCAGAAATCAAAGCTCAAAAGCTTCTAAGCAGGAGATTCTAGAAAGTGCATGAGCAAAAAGTGGACCAAAGGATCTGACGGTCGACTATCAAGCTCGAATACACCCAACAAAGACATAAGAAGACCTCATCGAAGCCAAGGTACAAAAAATTCTCCTTCTCCTTTCAAAATTGGCAGTTATAATCCGAGTCATCCACTGATTGACTCCATGGCTGCTAACCCTCCCCCAACTCACGACAACGTCACACAAGGAGAATCAAGCAACTCTGCCATTACCACTGATGAAGCTCTTCGACACTTACTAGATGGTATGGTCCAACTTAATATCAACATATCTAAACTGTTGGACACACAAAATTGACCTAATCCCAACACTAATTCCCAAAATCACTCTCACGAACAAAGGAATGAGGAAAATAATGACCAGGATGAAAATTGGGAGCAGCAAAGAGGCAATCCGGATAATTATAGGAATCACTTTCATCGACAGAGATATAACCAAGATCAGGATAGGGATATGGGTTATCACCAACCGAGAGGCCCTAATAATTTTCCACGCATTGATATGCCCACTTTTGAAGGTCATGATCCTCGTGGTTGGATAGCAAATATGGAAGGCATTCTGGACTTATACCAAATTAGGGATTCTGATAAAGTCCCTTTTGCTGCATCAAAATTAGGCACTGAGGCCTACCAATGGTTCGTATGGCTTAAACGCGAGAAAGGAGCTACTGTTTACTGGGATAATTTCACTACCTATTTTTTAGAAATATTTGATGAAGGAGCTACATCATCATACACAGTAAGACTGTTATCTCTTAAACAAGAAGGATCGGTTAGTGAGTTCATCTCGGAATTCACCAGTTTACTACCGTATGCATTACACCTCAGTCCAGACACAGTGGTAGGAGCTTTTCGCAATGGATTGAAAGAAAATATTAAGGTTGAGGTGGACATTCAAAATCCAACCTCGATGAATGATTGCATAAGAATAGCCAAGCTGGCTGAGAAGAGAGTTCAAATGTTTACACGGCGTGAAACTTATAGTCGTCCTTCGTATCGCAACAACTCCTTTCACAGAAATGATCAACCATCAAGATACTTTTGCTATAAATGTCGCAATCACCATCCCAGGGAACAAGCATGTGCACAAAAACAAAACTTTCATATTGAATGCGATCAATATGAAGGAGAAGAGGAAGAAGCATACCACCAGGAAGAACCTATGCAAGAAGAACTATCGAGTGTTCTAGAAGAGAAGGAAGAGGATACAATGGCTATTTCCGTGCATGCCCTCATGGGGTTAACAACCCACCATACAATCAAGGTACCGGGATTTCTCCACCAAAAAAAGGTGAATGTGCTAATTGATTCAGGAAGTACCCACAATTTTATCGACATCAAAACAACAAAAGCTTTGAACTTATTCATTAACTCTTCCAACAAAGACAAATTCTAGGTTCTAGTAGCCAACGGGGTGAACGCTCAATGTGTTGGGAGAACATCTCAAGTTTCCATTAAAATGGGAACTTATACATGGTATGGATCTCTCTTCGTAATGAATTTAGGGAACTCTGATGTCATTTTGGGAGTCGAATGGTTGGAAACACTAGACACGGTTAGCTTCAATTTCAAAAAATTATTTGTGGAATGGAAGGAAAACGGATGGGTCATTCGCTTACAAGGCATTACTACTCCTCCATCACAGATGGTGAGCTCTCATAGTATGGAGAAAATGTTAAAAAAGGGTGGATACGGATTCATAGCTCAAATTAATTGTTTGGAAAAGCAATCTCGAGCAACTTCTGGTATTTCTGCTCCAGATTTACGGGACATCGTAGCAAATTACGAAGAGGTCTTCCAAGAACCTAAAGGATTACCACCTAAACGATCTCATGACCATGCCATCCATTTGATTCCAGGGAGTGTTCCACCTAACAGTCGTCCTTATCGCTATCCTCAACCACAAAAGACAGAAATCGAGCAGATCATTCAGGATCTGCTAGACCATGGAGTCATTCGTCACAACACTAGCCCTTATTCTTCACCTGTAGTTCTGGCCCGACGAAAAGATAACTCTTGGCGTATGTGTCCTGATTTTCGTTCCCTCAATAAACTCACTATCAAGGACAAATTTCCTATTCCTATCATAGATGACCTACTAGACGAGTTGCATGGTGCAAAATTTTTTACAAAATTGGACCTTCGCTCGGGATTTCACCAAATCCGTGTCAGAGAAGAAGATATTCCCAAAACTGCTTTTCGTACTCATGAAGGTCATTACAAATTTTTGGTCATGCCTTTCGGTCTCACTAATGCACCATCCACATTCCAAAGTCTCATGAACCAAGTGTTTCATCCTCTCCTCCGTAAGTTTGTGTTAGTTTTTTTTTTATGACATTCTCATATATAGCAAAACATGGAAGGATCATTTAAATCATGTGGATAAGGTCCTTCACATTTTACACAGAGAAAAGTTATTTGTCAAACATTCCAAATGTTCATTTGGTGTCCAAGAAGTCGAGTATCTTGGTCATATAGTTTCACACGAAGGCGTCAAAGTCGACCCCAATAAGATTAAGGCAATTCAAGAGTGGCCTTTACCTAAAACCATCAAGAAACTTCATGGTTTTTTGGGTCTCACGGGCTACTATCGCAAGTTTGTACGGAATTATGGTAAGATTGCAGCACCTCTCACAGCACTCACGAAGAAGGATGCCTTTCGTTGGTCAGAAGAGGCCACTCAAGCCTTCGAAGCTCTTAAGGAGGCCATGTGTACCACTCCAGTTTTAGCAACTCCAAATTTTCACAAACCATTTATTATCGAATGTGATGCGTCAGGCACAGGAATTGGGGCCATATTAATGCAAGAAGGTCATCCGTTGGCATTTGAAAGTAAACAGTTATCGGGAAAAAATTTGGGAAGATCAACTTACGAAAAAGAAATGTTGGCCATTCTTCACGCAGTAGAAAAATGGAGACACTACCTAATCAGTAGCCGCTTCATTATAAAGACAGATCATAGTAGTCTCAAACATTTTCTCGAGCAAAGGTTTTCCTATCCAGAACAAAATAAGTGGTTAACCAAACTGTTGGGTTATGATTTTGTTATCGAATATAAGAAAGGGAAGGAAAATGTAGCTGTCGATGCGTTATCCAAGAAATATGAAGACGAAGTAGTCATTAACGCTATTTCGGGTCCTTGTTCCCAATGGGTGAATCAATTACAAGATGAATGGTTGTCCACTAGCGAAACTGCTCAGATAATTCAAGAATTATCTATAGGGGCCTCTAAACACCCTTTATTCTCTTATGAAGATAAAATCCTACGAAAGAAAAACCGCATATACATTCCACACAATTCGGAACTCAAATCAAAGATTCTCGATGAATCGCACGCTTCCCCATCAGCGGGACATTCAGGATTTTTGAAAACTTATTTAAGGGTCAAACAATATTTTTGTTGGAAAGGATTAAAAGCAGAAGTCAAACAATGGGTAGCAGAGTGCGAAGTTTGCCAGCGCAATAAAGGAGAAACAGTCAAATCACCAGGGTTGTTACAACCATTACCCATCCCTGAGCGTCAGTGGGAACATATATCCATGGATTTTATTGAAGGTCTTCCTAAATCAGAAGGCAGGACAGTAATCTTCGTAGTCGTAGATCGCTTATCCAAATATGCTCATTTTCAGGCTTTACAACATCCATTTTCCGCAAGCAAGGTGGCAAAGGTATTTATGGATTCAATCTTCAAATTACATGGTATGCCAAAAAATATTGTAAGTGATAGAGACCCCATCTTCACTAGTAACTTTTGGCGGGAATTATTTCGACTTAGTGGTACCAAATTGAATATGTCTTCGGCTTACCACCCACAGACAGATGGCCAAACAGAAGTAGTTAACAAATGTTTGGGTACGTACTTACGATGTTTCATTCAAGATAAACAATATCAATGGAGCCAATGGCTAGCATTGGCAGAATGGTGGTACAACACTTCTTACCATTACTCAATTAAGATGTCTCCCTTTGAAGCATTGTATGGAACCAAGCCTCCAATAGTAGCGGATTACGTACCAGGTTCATCCAAAGTAGCCAAAGTGGATGATTGGTTTCAACAAAGGCAGTCTACACTCACCATCCTCAAAGAGAATTTATTCCAAGCACAAAATCGTATGAAACAACAACAAGACTTGCACCGATCAGAGCGAACTTTTAATGTAGGTGACAGGGTTTTCCTAAGGTTGCAACCCTACAAACAATCATCGTTAAGGATAAAGACCAGTCAAAAGTTGGCTCCACAATTCTATGGTCCTTACAAAATTGTGCGCCGCATTGGAGAAGTAGCCTATCAGTTAGAGCTACCCTCATCATCACGAATACACCCGGTATTTCATGTTTCGTGTCTCAAAAAAGTAATTGGTCAGAAAGTGCAAGGTCAATCAGAATTACCAGTGCTCGATGAGGAAGGACGCATATATCTCCAACCTGAAGAAATCTTACAACACAGAATACGAAGACTACGGTCGCGCCAGATTCAAGAATTTCTCATCAAATGGCAAGACCTACCAGAGGAGGATGCCACATGGGAACCTGAAAGTATTTTCTAGACATTTCCAGCTTTGAGGACAAAGCTTTCCGAGGAGGGGAGTCATGTTACAATACAAATATTATGAGCAGTCGGCCATAATATTTAAATCATTTTATTGCATATATAGATAGTTTCCAAGCGTAGGGTTTAATCATCTTTTCATCTTCTCAATTTATCATCTGCATTTCTCGCATAAGGGAGAGCCCACCTTAAGTGGTGAATCATTTACTTATTATTGTTTCCAATTATCGCTGCGTATTCATTTGTCTATTTGCTTGATATGGTGTAAAACTGCTTGAGCTGGGTTAATTACAATTGTTTTAGAGGAATAGAGAAGGCATTACCTTCCAAATGTATTCACATTAGTCTATCGAATAGCCATACCAATGTTAGAATTGAATGCTCTGAGGTAGTAAAACATAGCTTGTTCATGTGTGGGCCAAAGACCATCAAGAACTCTTTGCCATATTTAGCAATTCTGCCAACTGATACCATGTAGCGATAGTGGTGGGTGGTAGCGACCGATACCAATATAATAAATTCCCTCTAAAAGATAAAACTAGCAACCTTACCATAATGTCTTCATCTGTGATGTCATGGATAGGTGCCAAAGAAGACACATATTGAATATGATCATAAGTGGTCTTACCAGTACCATCGTAGGTATGCAAAGCCTTCAAAGCTGCTTGGGAAACTAGATTTTATACTTGTAAATTCAAGTCTCCTAAGCTATTCCATGTCGAGAACTACCTTGGTGGTTGTGGCTGGTTGGTGGTGGATTCTAAGCCATTTGAATCGGTGTATGAGGTTTTGGATGTGGGATGCTAGTAGCAATACTAATGGACTTAACAAAACAAAAAATATACCAGCTATATATGAGGATATTGTGGATGATGTGTAAGGTGAAGGAACTAACCTGTGTTGTTCACCAAATATTTTAGTATCAAGTTTGTAAAACTCAATGAAATCTTCAAAAATTTTGGCCTTCGATCTTGTAATCATGAAGCACAACTTTTGCTACCTTCACGTTCAGAGGCTTATGAGTATAATTGAGTTGCTAGATGTTCTAACTATACAACATGAAGGTGAACATCAAACCTCAATATTGTTGAAAGTGAAGTTTTTGGGGTTACACCGGGTGTGCCAAAAACTATTGGTCAAATATCTGCTTAATTATATAAACATGTGTTTGTACGTCTTAGAAATGGCCAAAATTGAAAGGTCGAAGGAAAGGAATGTTCTCCGTGTCAATATCCAGAGAGGGTTGTCTCCCTTACTAAATCCTACACTGGTTTAAATTCTAGAGTTGTAGGAAAATAAATGGAAATAATAGAAAGAGATGATAAATATGGCCATAGGCTGAAGGTGTAGGATTGGGGATAAACTAGCAACAAGAATTTCACTCAAGCATTGAAACAACATGTAATAAAAGAAAGAAATAGGATTTACATACAATGTTGCAAAGGCAACCTCCAGAATCACATTCCAAAACTCACTCTTTTACCAAAAATATCCAAATTTAGATGCAAAATTTAAAATCAACAACAAACAATGAATATGAGCATAAAATAGAAATGCATAAAATAGAAGAAAATCCCATACAAGATCACATGCAAATTTAGAATTTGATTATCTTCTATTAATACAGAGAACTTGAATAGTTTTTCTGCAGAATGTCTAACCTCCTTATTACATTAGAATGCTTAGTATTTATAGAGGATTTCACCTCTTTCATTAAATGCACATAGAGACAAAATATTTACAAATAAGGAACCACAATGAGAAAATTCCTTCGTAGAAATACTGAGCATTCATCTTTTTGAGACAACAATCCAACTTCTAAGGAAATTCCTCCTAGAAATTAGCATTTTTGGGTGTCGATGAATGGAAAACAACAAGGCTTGGTCATTGATTTGATACATTCACCATCCTCAAAAATATGCTTTTGTTTGGAAATCATGAAAATCGCTTGGTGCTCATTTTGCTCGATATTCACAACCTAAGTTACTCTTCACCACAATCATTTAATGCTCTCCATTGCCTATATTTGGGTGCTCTCAAAAATATTTGATGTGGTTGATAGGGAAATTCATCCAAATTGAACGATCGACGAACACACATTTACTCTTTTAATCATGTTTCTTGGTGGAAAGGGTACCCCTGCCAAGTTGGTAGATTTTATTTACTCCTTAATCATAGCAGTAATTACTCTTTTCCTTCAAAACGAAAGTACCTCTAAAAGTTGCTTTGTTTCCTTTAAAATCTACATTCACCCCCAAAAGAGGCAAAAGGAGTTGTTGCCCTCCTCTTGGGGTGAACAAAAAGTTGACTATTTAAAGTCACTCAGGTGCTTTTTCTATTTAGTGACTTTCACCTACTTCACCATCCATAGCATGTTCGCCCCCAGGAGAGGTGAATGGAGCTTTCGCCCCTCAATCGGGGCGAACACGTTGTTGACTTTTCAATAGTTTACTTTTAAGGACGTTCACCCCAAAGTGGGGTGAATGAAGTTTTTCATCCCGAATTTGGGTGAATGGACCATTTTCTTAAAAATATGTCGACTTTGGTGCTAATTTTGTTATAACCCAAGGTGCTTCAAAGGACATTTGTTGAATATGTCTTCGTATAACCAAGGTGTCAGTCGAGCACATCTCTTTGACTGCTTAGAGAAATTCATCCCGAAGTGGGGTGAATGAAGATTTCACCCCATATTTGGGGAAAACGCAATTCTTTTTTCATTTTGACTTCGAGCGACTTCAACACTTAGCCAACTTTAAAATTTATTTTTTTAATTTCTTCTTTCACCCCAACGAGGGGTGCAAAGGACTTTCACCCCTCAATTAGGGTGAACGTGTTTGCTGAAGTTTATCATTCACCTTTTCTTTTACGTTCACCCCGAAGTGAGGTGAACGAGCCTTTTGCCCAATGTTTGAGACAAATGCAATTTTCCCTTTTTGCAAAGCTCCCATAATTTACGTACTCAATCTTTGAGCACCTATTTTCTGCAACTATTTATGGGTGAATTTTACTGAAGTCACTAATTAGTTCCCCCAGATATTTTTTCCTTAAAACACCCATTATTTTCAAGCCAAAAAAGGATTTATGAAAATAAATAAGAAAAAATAAAACATAAAATGCAACATATTATATCGGTAAAAATATTGTATCATAATATAAATATATTTTACCGTATTAAAAATAAAATCCATCAAATTTTTTTAATGTGGCATATTACAAAACTGCCAACAAAACTGAAAGTCATTGGTCACACTCTCACCCATTGTATGGATATCACTGGTGGTGGATATGCATCTGCCTTCACTACTTCTCATGTTAATTTTAAAGGAGGTGTTGCCCTTTCCATAGCCAAGTCTCTTTGTTATTCTATTCTAGACCATGGTGAATACCCTGTTCATAATTGTGTATGTGTTAAATTGGCTCTTAACTCTCAGGTCATTGGATTTCATTCTATATATGCTCCTGATGACCCTCCTAGTCGTGTAATCCTTTGGGAATGGTTAGCTATTTCTCTCCCTCCTATATAATGGATCCTTGGAGGTGGCTTTAATATGATTGAGAATCCTAGTGACAAAAGTTAGACTAGTAGTACACCCCTTTCTAATGCTGAGTTTGGTAGTTGGTTGTTTTATTCTAATAATTTAGGTGGGCATGACTCTCTCTTTGGTAAAGCCTCCTCTCATAGAGATAACTTGTTTACATGGTCCAACTATCATCAAGGTTCTGCTAGAAATATTATTCGTTTGGAAAAAAATTATTTTAGTAATTATTTCTTGGATAAATTCTCCATCCATGAGAAAGTTTCCATCCTTTCTCACACTACTTTGTATGATCATCGTCATATCTTGTCTTCTATCCAAAATTATTAAATCTATATTAATTCCATGCCACTTCCTTTCAAATTAAATGTGTACCACCTTGACAATCCTACTTGTTGTCGCCTTGTAGAGCAGGTCTGGAATATATTTCCTAGACCAACTGGTAATAATATTGGTTGGATCAAATGGTTTGAAACAGTGATTTCCATCCCTTATATGGTATGGGTGCTCTGTTTCTAAGATGAATAAGATTCAAGATAGTCGCCTTCATAAGGAGATCTCTCATGTTCGTTCCATGCTTATGAAAGACCCTATTAACACTGTTATTCAATGCGATCTAGATAATGTTGAAAATTAGGCTAGATTTTACAAGTCTTGCCGTGCTAGAGGGGCACATGTTAGGTATTGACTCAATTGGATCTCCTAAGGAGACAAGGGAACTATTTTTTTTTAACTACCCCAGACATAAGATTTTTTTGCAAAGGATCACTGAGTTGGAGGACCCTTCAGGTAATTTTCTTTCTAACTCTAAAGAGATCATGAATCTTTTTGTATCTCATTTCTCTCAACTTTTTATAGGAGAGCCAAGGGATAAAATCTAATGTATCTTAATGGAATACATGCAGGAACATATTACCACCTTAGTAGACCCCATTATTCATGATCAACTTGAGTATCCTATTTTTATGAATGATTTGTAAACTGCTCTTTTTCTATGAAGAATGACAAAGCTCTTGGCTTGGATGGGCTTCCAGTGGAGTTTTATATAAAAATTTAGCATATTCTTTCCTCTGATCTTCATCATGTTTACCTAGAAGCTCTTCATAATAGTTCCCTTGGAGCTTATATCAATGCAGGGCTTATCAATATTATTCCTAAAGGTACGACTTGTAACCAAATCTCCAATTGGAGACCTATTACCCTCCTCAATATTTCTTACAAGATCATAGCTAAAGCTATAGCTTTAAAAATAAAAATTGTTTCTCAAGCGATTGTTTGCCCTAAATAATTTACTTTTCTTAAAGGTCATTATATTTTAGATAATCTTATGATGGCTTGGGAAACTTCACAATGGGCTATCGATTCTAATCAAGATGCCCTCTTGGTTAAGTTAGATTTTGACAAAGCTTATGATAGAATCAGATGGGATTTTATTCTTAGTATGCTTTCTTGGCTTGGTTTTGGTCCAAAATTTTGTAATCAAATTGGTATGCTCTTTGGTGATGCTTCAGCTTGTGTTCAAGTTAATGGAGCTCTTTCCCCCTCCTTCCCTCTTCAACGGTCTATCAGACAAGGTTGCCCCCTTGCTCCTTTTTTGTATGTTTTGGCTGTCGATGCTCTTGGTTATCTTCTTCATAAGGCTCATTCTGATGGCCTCATTCAGGGTATTAAGATTCTTGGGGATAAGCATGCTCTTAACTCTCATTTTGTTGATGATTCCCTTATTTTTCTTCAAAATACCCAACAAGAGGTGGAAACGACTAAAGAGATTGTTCAATTGTTTTGTGATGTCTCTAGTTCTCGTATTAACGACTCTAAAATTGAAGTCTTCTATACCTCTTCCTCTCCTCGTGGATGCAACTCCTTAATTGAGTGGAAGATCATCCCTCATGGTATGATTGTGCATTATTTGGGAATTCCCTTTGGGATTAATATCTCTCCTAAGGATATGTGGAACTGGGTTATGGAAAGACTTCAAAAAAATTTAATGCTTGGCCAGCTCGGTTTCTTTCCTTAGCAGGAAGAATTCAAGTTGCGAATAAAATTATGGCAGCCTCTCATGTTTATTACTCCTCTTGTTGGATGGCCCCCAAGGTAGCCTATAATAAATTAACTCAGGCCATTCGTAAATTTTTATGGACTAAATGGGATGGGGAGGTGGGTATGACACCCATCTCTTGGAAACTTTGTACTCAACCTAAGGCTTTAGGAGGTCTAGGCATCATTGATCCTCTTACCCAGAGCAAAAGTTTGGTTGCAAAATGGGTTGCTAGAGCCATTATTGGTGATGAAAATTGGAAACACCTATTTCGTTACAGAATATCTCTAGCTACTCACAAAGGTAAATGGAAAGAAACCCCTTGGGAGGATAAGGTCCTTAATGCGCCTTATTTTATAGTTAAAGGTTCTATTCCAATTACCCAAAACTGGAAAGCTTGGCAATCAGTTTCTCATTTATTGGCTTGGAAGTCTGACTCCTTGAGACATGGTCTGAGCATCGGTCTAAACAGTCTTTGGTGGAATAAAATTATCCTCCATAATGATAAACCTTTAGCTTTATGCAATATTATTCATGGGCTAGTTTTTTTGAAGAAAGGAATTAATAGAATTAGAGATATCTGGGATCCGGATAGCTGCTCAATTCTTACCTGGAACCAGATCTGCAATTATTGCTCCCTTCCCTCTAGGTTCAAAGAGTCTTATGGTTTAGTTGTGGCTTCCATCCCTTGTGAGGTCCTTATGAAGTTGGGAACAACTACCCATAATATTTGGAATGATTGGAGATGGCTTAATGGTCATAGAATCTCTTCCATTACTTCTAGTTGGTTATACAAAAATCTTTTGTGTCCCCCTTCTTTAGACTCTAAGCTCAATGTCAAGTGGCAAGTGAATTTTACCAATGCCCAATGGCAGTTTCTTGCTACTCAAATTTGGAAAGCTCCTGTTGAATCCAAAACTCAACTTCTTGGATGGTAGATTTTGCATCAAAAACTTCCAACTATTGAAAGTTTGGCTGCGATTTTACACATTCCCCCTCAATGCAATTTTTGTAATGCTTTAGAAACTCTTATTCACTTGTTTTGGTTTTGTGGCATGGCTAAACAGTTTTGGGATGTCTTCTACTCTTTTCTTTTTCCCTCTTTCACTAGATCTTGGAAGCTTTCTCTGCTTGGTTTTTCTCAACTGGATCAATGCCCCAAACTCTGGGATGTTTGTAGACTCATCCTTCTCAAGCACATTTGGAAGTGTAGATGCAAAAAGGTGTTTATTGGATCTGCTCCTCCATGGGATATAGTTTTAGCAGACTTGACCTTTGATCTTTTGTTACATGTGGGACACATTCATTCCCAAGTCTATGGACCTTCCAACACACCTCGAGATGTTATTGATAGACTTCATCAACTTTCTCATATGATTCAAGATCTTCAGAAGGTCCAACAGGAAACTAAGAAGAAGGTAGTTAACAATGATAAGTAGGTTCAAGTTTTGATTACTTCTTTTTCTTCTTTGAAGACTTCAGAAGATATCATGAAAGACATGCCCAAAATTTCTTCATATAACAGACTCTCCCACAGATGAATGTTGATATCTGGTGTATTGCAACAAGATATAGCTATAGTCTTTTTGTTGATATTAGCTTCTATTCTTATGTATATTCAGTTATGGATGCTTTACTCCTAATCCACCTCATTTTATTTTTTAGGTGGTGGACAGTGCTAGCACCAAAATATTGTAATGTTCCGATTAATAAAATAATATAATCTAGAGCTTTTTCTAATAAATAAATAATAATAAAAAATATGGAGGACACGTGTCTTTAAAATAGGGCAAACCACAATTTCAATTTAAAGGACCTGGACCCCTCCCTCTGTATTCTAACAAGGGGACGGCCAAGCGAAGATACGATCAGAGAGATGGGCAGGCGGTGTGGTTACGGTGAATATGGTTATGATGATGGTAATGCGGATTATGAGAAGAGGAGTTGGGTGAATAAGATACCCCTGCGTACTATTGGAGGGGTCTGAGTCTAAAATAAGCAAGAAAAGCCACATACTACATAATATAACTAAGTCCGCAGTGTCATACATTTATTGTTATTTGTAATAACGTCTTCTTTGAACGTGGGCTTACACTTAATTTTAATATATATTTTTTTAATTTCACAAAATTCTTCCGTAGCACATGAGCTTTCTTTCACGTTGCTTCTACTAGTTTTCACGTGTTCAGTTTAATTCCTTATTGTTATAAAATCACGTTTTCGTTCAGTTTAATTCCTTATTGTTATAAAATCACGTTTTCCCTAGACATACTAGATTTGAAATATTTATATTTTCTATTTTGTTTTAGAGGAATTTCAGTATAATGTCTTTTTCCCTTTAGCATTTCAAAATTCAGACCAGTGTTTTAAAACTCGCAGGTTAACCGCGAGTACCCGCGAAACTCGCTGGTCAACGGGGCCTCCGAGTTTTTTTTACAAAATAGTCCGGGCCATCGAGACTCGTAGGGAAGAGGCAGGGGATCAAACCCAGCGTTTGAGAGGTCCAAGCAGGTGAGTCTCTTCAGTCTGTACACCTCCGAAGGGATGGGAGTGCGAGAGAAGTTATTATTAGTGAAGTTCAAGTGTTTTAAATGCAATAGTTGAAATGATGGAGGACGGACGTCTCTCTTGAGTCTCTGGCTGTTGAGATCAACTTCAATAACGTGTAGTGTTTGCGAAGCGCACGACACCGTTGCAGTCGCAGCAGTTGTGGCCTTGCCACGAACTCAAACTATGGGAGGGATCATTAACTCCTGTTCTGAAACCCAACAGGTTGTACTTTTGCGTCTCTGGGCATGCCATTGCCATTGCAATCATAGTACATACTAACAACATAAACAATGATATTGCAGATGCAAAGTTGCCGCAACGACCCCATGATGTTCTTGAAATCGAAGAGCTCGGTTTCACTTATACTCATATGTTGCAGGAGTCAAGATGATGATGCATTACATGTATAAAATATACTTCCAAGTATGTTAACGGAGAAAGTGGAGAAGTATAAAATATGTTGAGTAGGAGACGTATTGGATACAAGGGGAGAGGTATATGTTAAGGGAGAAAGTGGAGAAGTATAAAATATGTTGAGCAGGAGATTTATTAGGGAGAAAGTGGAGAAGTATAAAATATGTTGAGTAGGAGATTTATTGGATACAAAGTGGAGAGGTATTGGATTCAAGTGGTAATTGAAGAAAGTGAAACTTTACACTCATTATTCGATAATATTAAACAATGTGGTTGTTTTTAAAGTTATTTCATGTTCTACTTGGGGTTTATTCCATACTGTGTAGGAGAGATATTGGAGTGGAGAGGTATTGGATTCAAATGGTGTGGAGGCAGTGCTAAAAGTAATCCAAGTTATTTTGGATTAAAAAAAATGGTGTGGAGGCAATGGTAAAAGTAATAAAGCTATTTTGGATTTAAAAAAAAATTATGATATATAATTTTATTTAAAAAATAAGCGAATAAGTATTAAATCTGTCTCTCAATCATATTAAATTTTAAAAAATTATCTTTTATTATGTTGTGGACAAGATTAAAATTACTTTTCTCCACAAACCATTACCTAAATATAAGCAATGAAGAAACTCTAATCCATTTTTTTCATGTTGTACAACACAACTTAAACCATTACCTAAATATAAGTAATGAAGAAACTATTATCCATTTTTTTTCATGTTGTACAACACAACTTAGTAAAAGCTTATTTTTATATTGGATTGAAAAGTGCATTAAAAACATGAGATTATTTGTTTCATTGATGACACTACAAATTATAATTATCACATTTTTATAAAATTAAGATGAAAAAAAACTTAAATAAGTTTTTTTATAAATTATATTGGATTCAACTTTATAAAAATAAAATAAATTGTGATTTTATAATTTTTATTACTTTTATAAAACTATAAACATATAAAAATAAAACAAACATAATTATATAATAAAATTTATTATAAAATTATCTTATAAATTTATAAACAAAATAGTTGATCATATCTAATCTAAGACTTTTACATCTATTCTTTATGATTCTAAGTTTAGTACAAGTAATTATAAATAGCTTTAAGGACATTTTTTTTTATATAAGTCAGACTCCTCATATTTTCCATCTAATTTTTCATGCAATGCACTTTGCCATGCCTCACCTATATTTAATTGATAGGGTTATGCATAAGGGGTGGGAGTCAGCCCCAAAATGTATTTATAAAATTTTTGGGAATCAGTTTCGAAATCTAGGCGAATAGTGTCCAAATGCATGTAGAATATTCACTATTATTAGGGATAATGTGTGAAATTTAAACTTAAAAATTAAGGTGAATCCACCCAAAAAAAATTTGCACCCAAAATTTTTGGGCTAATGGGCCCTGGTCAATTAGCCAATTCCAAATTTTGAAAATCATAATTTTAGCCTATTTGATGATAAATAGTCACTACGCATTGAACACAATTTATCTTTATTTGAAGCCATACATACCACAACATATGTCTCTATTAGTCTTTATAATGATTTTATCTTTGTGCAATACAATCTTAAGTTGTGTAAAAAAGATGTGAAGTATAGTGAATCCTACTAAACAATTCCATTGGATAAACTACATCCAATTTCTGATTCTACTGCATAAAGTTCTATGAATCCCAAAATTTACTATAGAAGAGGAAGCAAATCATTTAAAAGGATTTGAGAAGATTTACATAATCATAATGTATTTAAGCATCCACTAGAACCAAGGCCAACCATTGGCATCAACTACACAAGGAAAGAAAAGACGTCTCAAAATGTTGTATTTGTCATTTGAATTGTATCATTGTTTCATAAACTGTAATTATAATGAATACAATAAATAATAAATATTTAATAGAAAATTAGTTGTATAATTCGTTTTATTTTTGGACCAAGTTATTGCCGAGTTTTTCCAAGTTATCGAATAACTTTCCCAAATTAGGTTGTCAAGTTTAAAACACTCATCTTAATCCTCCTGATGGCAGTACTCTTAGAATTGCAAATCCCCAACACAAAGCCTTTTATGGAGAGGGTTTTATGATGTGTTTTTTACGAAGCGTTTCAATAAAAATTTGTTCCATGTTCTCTATGCTATACTCTTCATAATGTAAAATTTAATTATACAATTGCAAGTAAATATAATTTACCACCCAATAAAATCTTTGAATATTCAGTAAACAACAGTTACAAGCCACTCGCACTTCTAAGCTGGCTCTTCTTATAATTTCACAAATCTAGCTAGTCAATAATTAACATTGAAATAGCGTAGAGGGAATTACATGATCATCTCTCTTTGCTTATTTTTGGTAACTTAAAGGAGGACTAAAATATGGGAACTTATGGCCGGTACATCTTCCAGTCGTGGTTTACAACAGTCTGTCCACCACGAGATTATGATCACTTACATAACTGGCTTCATCACTCGCCAAATACAGCCTCTGCAATATCCTCCTCTTTAACACTCATCCCCTTTAAGTTAGCTATACTGTTACAGAACTCCTCCACTCTTGTCCTATTCTCTTCTACGCTCCCCTCGAAGTACCGCACCGCAAGATCCGTGGCGACGACAGAAGCAGAAACGCAATTCACTCTCACACCATACTTCCCCAACTCGGCTGCTCCGTTCTTTGTCAACCCTATCACTGCATGTTTTGAAGCTGTGTAAGCATGATAAGTAATACCCTTTGTGTAGGAATCATAACTCTGGCTGCGTGCTTGATCCCGTGCATTACTCCTTTTACATTTACGTCCATTACGGTTTGAAATTGTTCCATATCATACTCTGCCACGCTTACTTTCTGGAAATCGGTGGTGCCTGTTGGAAAACTGATCTCCTAAACTTAGAATGCGGTTTGAACTGCCCTGTAACTGCAGAAATTGTGTTAAGCCATATTTGTCTTTTAGCCTGTTTTGGAGATTCTTCTGTTGTACTCCAAAGGCTATAAATTCTCATGTATCTGTCTTTTATCCACTTGAGAGATTCGTCTCTTACTTACTAACTTGAGATTTATCATGAATAAATTAGTTCAGACTAATTCTGGCTTACATGTGGTATCAGAATCAGGTTTGAGAGAAACCTTGCTGAGAAGAAAATGAGGAGGTTTAATTATTTTTGCTGTGATTGAGGAGACTTCCTGAATAGCAGCCCTGCCTTGTGGGGAGCTTGAAAAGGCGTCGATCATTTTCCTGCGTGATGGAGATCTGAGAATCCCGTGACATGAAGAGCTGACGAAAGTGTAGTTAAAAAAAAAAAAACTCACATTGTAAACAGTCTCGCAAGTGTTGCAGAGACTACGTGGAAAATCCACCCGTGAGTAGAAGGTGGAGTAAAAGCAGACTTCACGGCGGCCAAGGCGTGAATTTAAAAAAAATAAAAATAAAAATAAAATAGAGCCAGCAGCCCCGCCCCAGGCATAGGCCCATGCATCCACCGCCCGTGAAGCACCACCGAACTACGTAGCCACAGAGCTACGCAGTCCCAGGCCGCCCACGCGAAGCCAGGGCCACATGCAGCAGCGCAGTGCAACACGCTGCCCCACGTGTTGCCCCACACAGAAGTAGGCGTAGCAGAGCCAATCTGCCCTGTAAAATTAGATCGCAATCAAAATAAATAAATAAATAAATAATAAAACGAGAAAAAAAAATCTCGCCCGTGCGCAGGCAGGCTCCAATTGAAAAAAAAACATTTTTTTTTTTGTGCAGGCCGCACAGCCCACACGGCTGCAACCCGTTAAAGTCGGATCTGTAGCAACGCAGAAGAACACTGCGTGCAACTAGGGTGCAGTCCATCACAGGCGAATCTGCAGCAACGTAGCCCCCTACGCAGGCTGCGATCCAGGACAGCCGGATCGGGCCCTAATCGGCCTTGTCCCAGAAGTGTGGAGAGACGCTTCATTCGAGAAGCGTGGAGAGACGCTTCATCCGCGAAGCATGGAGAGAAGCTGGAGAGACGTTGTTGACTGCTTTGTTTGGTGGTAAATTGATTTTTGAGTGACAGAATATTTAATTTATTTTGAGGACCATTCCTTTTGGCATCATTGGGATGTCAAATCATGAGATTGACTTTGATTAAGAAGTTTAATGGACACCATATTTGAAGGTTTGGAGGTGCCCAAATTTGATGGGTGCCACTATTATTTCTGGAGTAATAAAATGAAGCACTGGCTCATTGCAAAAGGACTTTCAGAGATCGTTGAAGAAGGATACGAAGAATTTGCAAATTGGAGATCTCTTGAAAAAGAGGAGAAGAAATTGAAGAAAGAGCAGCAATATCAAAATTGCTTGGCTCTCTTGGATTTGAGGAGAGGTATGAAAGAGACAACTTTCCCTCTCATTGCAAAATGTAGAACAGCCCAAATGGCTTGGAAAGCATTGCAAGATGCTTATGGAGGAGATATGTGTAGCAATATCCAAAGCAAGGAGGAGCCTTGTTTCTTTGAAGAAATTTTTGAAGAGTCTTATTGTGAAGATGCATGTGAAGACATGTCTTATGAAGAAGGCATGCATGATGAATTCTTCCTTATGGAGGAAGATGATGGAGAAATTCTTCTTGAAGAGAAGAGAGAAGAAGGTGAAAATGTAACATGTTTATCAAGCATGTACATGGATGAGAAATGCTTCCTGGAGAAAGCATATGTTGATGAATTTTGTGATGAGAAGAAAAGAAGAGGTGTGTATTCCTCAAGAGGAAGAGGAGGAAGAAGAGGATTTGCAGCTGATAGAAGGAAAAGCAATGAAGAGTGTCTCATGGAAAAGGCACAAGATGTTGAAGATTTTGTTTGGGAAGCACTTGAAGAGTGCATTGTTGATCTTGAAGTTCCTCTACAAGAGGAAAATAAAAGTGTTGAAGTTCCTCCAAAGGGGGAGAAAAATGATGAAATAGAAAATGGAGAAGAAACCAAGATTGGTGAACTTCAAGTTATCATGACTTTGGAGGCATCATCAATGAAGGAGGATGGAGATCACTCACATGGAGTGACTACAGTGAAGGATGATGGTTGTCTTGAAGAGGCAACATTGTGTGAAGAATCATCATTGCAGCAATATGACATCTTGGCAAAAACAAAGGAAGGCTTCTGGATATCTACTCAACAAATCATTGGAGGTGATACTTTTTTGTTATTTGATTCATTTTTTATTGATTTCTTTGATAGATATTTTGTGGATAGTTTTGGAGTTGTTGTTTTGAAGAAGAAATATGGAGAATGTCTTATCAAGACATCATATGAAAACTTGCATTGTTTGCAAGAGGCACATCTCTCATGGAGAGCACAATTAGCAAGTTTTGAGACTTGCCTTATGAAGATTTCTTTTAAGACAAAGTTTGGGAGCTTGAGTCACTTGGACTCAAATGAAGGCAAAGAAAATGATGTGTTCAAAATTCCTTGGAAGGAGGAATATTGTAAAGACATTGTGAGGTGTGATTTTTTGAGTGATGATATGTGTGAGGTTGCATATGTAATAGGGCATTTCATGTCCATGTTTGTTTTGATTTTTTGTGTGGAGATTTGTGAGAGAGTAGTTTGGTATAATCATCAGTATGAGATGATTAACACATACTCATGCGAAGTATGGTATTGTAATGATGTAAAAGATGATGATTTGCAAGAATGGTTTAAAGACCATAATGAAGATGGGAGAGAGTGGTTGTTGAAAACCACAATCCAAGAGACTTTTGATGAAGGGGAAGTTGATCATCAAAAGGCACCCAATTTTATTTTGTTGAAGAAAGCAAACTTAATGGATAGCCCGCAAGAAGAGCAGAAGTGTGGTGGGTGCCAACAAAACTTTTTTGAGTTCTTAAATTTTCTACTTCAAAACTGGAAGAAGCATAAACGAAGATCAGTTCATCAGTTTGTGATGCTTCAGAACTCATGGAATGAGTCATTTTAGCATCAAAGGGGAGAATGTTGGAAAACTGATCTCCTAAACTTAAAATGCGGTTTGAACTGCCCTGTAACTGCAAAAATTGTGTTAAGCCATATTTGTCTTTTAGCCTATTTTGGAGATTCCTCTGTTGTACTCCAAAGGCTATAAATTCCCATGTCTTTATCTTTTACTCACTTGGGAGATTTGTCTGTTACATATTCTCATGTATCTATCTTTTACTAACTTGGAAGATTCTTCAATTACATTCCCAAGCTATATATTGTAATGACTTATCATGAATAAATCAATTCAGACTAATTCTGGCTCATAGTGCTGACGTTGTTGAACATAATGTCTAGTTGACCATGATTTTCCATGGCTAGATCCACCGCTGAACTCACATCTTTCTCTTTCGTTAGATCACAATGGATGAAAGGGTTTTAGCAAGTTTTTGACCAGTTTCGTTTGCAATGTCGGCTATGATGACTTTGGCTCTATGTTTAGCGAGGAGACGAAAAGCGGATTTCGTCTGCTCTGATGCCTGTCGATCCATCTGTGATTATTGTAACTTTACCTTACAATTTGCAACATAGAATGAAACTCGTAAAAATTTAGGCTTGGATAACATTAAAAGACGAAAGAAAACAAAATCTAATTATCTTCCCCTAACAACAACATTTAAGGCTCTACTAATAGACATACTTAAAACTGTATATATTTCAAAATAGGTGTGTTGGGATTAAGGTGTCTCAACCTTAGAGTCCCTATGCACATTTAATTAGCATATGTGGTGAATAATTTATTTTATTTATGCTAATGTTTTTTTTTTCCTACCGAAGTGAATGTCATATTGTGGAACCCACAGGTGAGGTGGCATCCTACATGGCATATGACAGTTATCACTTGCAAGTTTTTTTATGGAGATAGGCATCCACTTTGGAAGTCCTGCTTTAGTGGCTAGATTGGTGGCTTTTGTCATAAGTTTCCATGAAACGATTTATGACAACTTGCTATGTTGAACTATGACAATGTAAGAGTCATTTATGTCAGTTTATGGCAGTTGTAGCTTTTTTGTGGAGGTGCCAACCTATGCAAGATAAGGCAGCTGATTTGTAGAGATTTTTACATGATAATAATGGCAGATTTTATGGAGATGAGCGTTGGATTAAAAAAAGCCAAAAATTTGTGCTTTGTATCTCATGTAAGATTCCATGAATTGTGGAATCATGAGAAAAGCGTGAGTTGTGTATTTGGCAAGTCTTGGGTGCCAAGTTTCTTCATATGAGGTTTATTTATATGCCTCTTTGCCATTGTAAATGTTGATTGTAGGTTGAAGTTTTTAAGATACTGTTATGCTGTCGAAATTCTGCCAGAAGACTCCTGAAAGACAGAACAAAGCATTGTATTGTAATCATTACTGTTGTTGATAATACAATTTGCTTCTATGTTTGGAGTGTGGGGTTTTTTACGCTTTCCCCATGTACATCTTGTGTTACAGTTTTTTTGTTGTTTTTTATTCTCTCGCTCTACAAATCTGAAATTTATTTTTAATGTGCATCTAACTGTAACAGTGTTTAGAGATTAAAATAATTTTCTGCATTCACTCTTCGTGGTAGATTTGTATTGGAAGCTATTTTTCCGCACCTTAACTTCCCTTCAGTTGGTATCAGAGCCTGGCCAGTTTTGTTATCTCTATTGGGTAGAGGGTTTTTTGTGCTAATCTACTTTCAGTGGGAGTTTTGCAAAATTTTTGGTGTTTAATCTTGTTGCAGTTGTAAGATGGCAAGCACATCTGGAAAGATTGAGATAGAGAAGTTTAACGGCAGCAATTTCGAGTTGTGGAAATTAAAAATGGAGGATATGCTCATGGATAGAGATCTGTGGGATGCCATATCCAGATCTATACCATCAAGCATGACACAAGAAGAATGGGATCTAATGGATCGAAAAGCCAAGGGTTTGATTAGACTCTGTTTGGCTGATTCTGTTCTCCTTAATGTCCATGAGGAGAAGACTGCAGCAAGTCTTTGGAAAAAATTGGGTGATATTTATCAAGGGAAATCCTTGGTGAATAAGTTGTTCCTGAGAAAGAAGTTGTATTCTCTGAATATGGAGGAAGGAGGATCCATTGCTGATCACCTGAATGCCTTCAATATGATTGTTGCACAGTTGGGGTCTGTTGGTGTGAAGATCGAGGATGAAGACCGTTGCATGCTTCTATTATGTTCTTTTTCGGACTCATGGGACCACCTGGTGATGGCTATTGGAAGTACTACAACCACTTTCAAGATGGATGATGTGGTTGCTTCGTTGTTATCTGAGGAGATGCAGAGGAAATATTTTGAGATGGCCAAGGAGGCCCTTGTTGCTCGAGGTAGATCGAAGGAGAAAGGCAAGAAGAAGGACAAGAAGTCGAAGTCAAAGTCCCTAGGGAGATCTAAGTCTCCTAATAAAAAGTCCAAGGCAAAATGTTGGAACTACGGCAAGACCGGTCATTTCTGGAAAGAATGCAAGGAGGAGAAGAAGAAGAAAAACAAATTTGTACCTGATTCTAAATCTGATAAATCCTCTCAGGATGATGGTGATGCATTTGTCACAGCCTTGGCAACGCATGCATCATAAGATGTGTGGTTAATTGATTCAGGAGCATCTTTTCACATGACCTCTCATAGAGGTTGGTTCTCGAAGTATGAAGAATATGATGGTGGAAAGGTGTATCTTGGTGATGACTCTCATCTGAAGATTGTTGGCCGAGGAAGAGTCAAGATTCGATTCCCTGATGGTAGAGTGAAGGGGATCAATGGTGTTTTGCATATCCCTGGTTTGGCATGGAATCTACTTTCTATAAGTAAACTGAATGATGTGGGTGTGTAGGTTGTTTTCTCGAGTGGAGGATGCAAGATGACTAGAGGAGCTATGGTGTTGGCTAAGGGTGTCAAGATCGACACTCTGTACAAGCTGGATGCATGCACTATTCAGTGCAATAGTTCTTTTGATGTACTAAAGGAGAAGATATCTTTGGATTCTTCATCCTCACCATCAGATCATACTGAAAAGAAGATAGTTGTGTCTACATATGATGGTCATGCTCACTAGGTACCTAAGGGTGCCAATGCTTTGGAAATGAAGCTTCCAGCGGAGAAGACAATGTTATGGCACCAACGACTTGGTCACATTGGTGAGAAGGGTCTTAGAGCCCTAAAAAATAAGAGCCTTGTTGAAGGCCTTGATGATTGTAATCTTGAGTTTGACTTTTGCGAACATTGTGTATATGGAAAACAAAACCGTGTTTCTTTTTACCATAGTTCTCGTAAGTCTTCTGGGGTTTTGGATTATATTCATGCAGATGTGTTTGGTCCTGTGAATGTTCCTTTGTTGTCAAAATATGTATATTTTGTATCTTTCATAGATGATTACAGTAGAAGGATATTTATATATTTCCTCAGGAGTAAGGTTGAAGTCTTTAGTCGGTTTAAAGAATTTAAATCTTTGGTTGAAAATCAGACTGATAAAAATATTAAGGTATTGAGGACTGACAATGGCGGTGAGTTTTGTTCAACAAAATTTGACAGGTTCTGTAAGGACCATGGGATTGAAAGACATAAGACAACTCCATACACCCCACAACAAAATGGAGTTGTAGAGAGGATGAACAAGACGTTGATGGAGAGGGCTAGGAGTATGTTGAGTGGTGTTGGCCTTGAACAAAAGTTTTGGACTGAAGCGGTTTCCATGACTTGTTATTTGATTAACAGATCTCCTACATCAGCACTTGTTGAAAAGACACCCATGGAGGCATGGTCTGGTAAAAAGCCTTCATTGAGACATCTCATAGTTTTTGGTTGCGAAGCGTATGCTCATGTTTCGAGAGAAAAATGGTCTAAGTTGGAGAACAAAGTTGTTAAATGTATCTTCATCGGCTATGGTGTTGGAGTGAAGGGGTACAAGCTTTGGGATCTAGTTGCACAAAAGGTTTTATACAACAGAAGTGTGGTTTTTAGAGAGCTGAAACCTTCAACTATTGAGCTGCAACCAGAGGAAGAGAAGAAGGAGGTAGTTCAGATCCCACTTACTCCGATGAAAAAAGAACTATGAGCTCCTGAAGAACCTGATGATGAGGAGAGCTCAAGTAGCTCTGAAAGTTTCGAAGAAGAGGAAGAACCTCAACCTCAGTTGGTGAGGAGGTCTACACGAAAAATGTGGCAACCGGATAGGTTTGGATATTCACCGGATAGGTTTGAATATTCATTGTTAAATTCTAGTTGTATTTTTGCTTTGATTGCTAACATTGATGAGCCTAAATCTGTAAGAGAGGCTATGGGTATGAATGATGCAGATTCTTGGATGAGAGCCATGGATGAAGAGATGGTTACACTCGAGAAAAATAACACTTGGGATATGGTACCTTTTCCTGAAGGACGAAAACCCATTGGATGTAAATGGGTGTTCAAGAAGAAGTATGGTCTTGATGGTAGTGTTGAGAAGCATAAAGCATGGTTGGTCGTGAAGGGGTATTCTTAGGTGGAGGGAATTGATTATGGTGAAATATTCTCTCCTGTAGCCAAGATGACATCCATTCAATTTTTTTATCACTTGTAGCTGCTTATGACTGGGAGATCGAGCAGATGGATGTGAAGACAACATTCCTTCATGGTGAGTTGGAGGAAGAAATCTATATGTCACAGCCAGAGCATTTCGTTGTAAAAGGTAAAGAAAATCTGGTTTGTAAGTTGAAGAAATCTCTGTATGGTCTGAAACAGTCTCCTAGAATGTGGTACCAAAATTTTGATACCTATGTGTTGAGTTTGGGGTTTCAAAGGTCTAAATCCGACCATTGTGTTTATTTCAAAACTGATAATGGTCGCATTCTCATTATCTGTTTATATGTTGATGATATGTTATTCTTTGGGAATGGTAAAAGTTTGATTTCTGACCTCAAATATCAGTTGTTAGCACAATTTGAAATGAAATATTTAGGTGGAGCCAGGTACATTCTGGGAATGGAGATAAGAAGAGATAGAACTAGTAGAAATATTTGGTTAAGCCAAAGCAAGTATGTTAATTATGTGTTGGAGAGATTCAACATGTCAGCTTGCAGATCCTTGGTAGTTCTTGTGTTGCGAGGAACAAAGCTATCAGTTGAGGATTGTCCAAAATATCCTACAGATATGGAGGACATGACCAGAGTTCCTTATGCGAGTGTTGTTGGTAGCTTAATGTATGCTATGGTTTGTACGAGGCCAGACATTGCCCAAGCAGTGGGAGTCCTTAGTCAATTTATGGCTAATATTGGATGGGTACATTGGGATGCAGTTAAGAGAGTGTTCAGATATTTATGGGGTACTTCAGAGTATGCCCTATGTTTTCATGGTTATCCTTCTAGACCTCGACATTCAATTTGTATTCATGGATTTGTGGATTCAGATTGGGCTGGTGACATTGACAGCAGAAGATCCACCAGTGGCTATGTGTTCATGATGTTTGGTGGTGCAATTAGTTGGATGAGTAAGCGGTAAGCTGTAGTCGCTTTGTCCACGACTGAAGCAGAGTACATGGTAGCCACTCATGCTTCTAAGGAAGCCATTTGGCTTAAGAGGTTGTGTTTGGATATTGGTTTTGATGTAGGACATATTATGATCTGTTGCGATAGTCAGAGTGCCATTTATTTAGCAAATAATCCTACCTTCCATGCCAGAACAAAGCACATTGATGTACAATATCATTTTGTTCGTGATATGGTAGAATATGGGAAGGTGAACTTGGAGAAAGTTGACACTTTGAAGAATGTTGTTGATGCACTGACGAAGCCAGTAAGCACGGAGAAGTTCAGATGGTGTTCAGATTCCATGGGCCTTGGGGCCCTGAGCTGTTGATTCAAATGACTCTTGACAGGTCTTCGACAAGTGGTATCCTCTTTGGAAGTAGAATTTTGTTACAATTTTAAAAATAGACTATACATTTTATTTCTCCCCTTGTCTTTATAAAAAATATTTATCTACTCTTATGTTAAAGCTCAAGAGTCAATCCACATGCAAGGGAGATCAAAGTAGTAACTCATACTTACAAAAAATAGTAATTTTTACATCATAATTAAATCTTGCATACAACAAGTAACAGTTACAACGTAATGGGTCCATATGCCTTATGTGCCTAAGATATATACACCCATGTTAGACAATTACATAATTATGTTAGGATAAGATTCAAACATGCCCTTTTCCTTAAAAATAAGCTTTGTACCCAAATATATAAAGGAGGAAACTATTGTTGGAGTTGATGGAATGACTTTCATGTGGCATCCTCTAGCTGTATGTCCCACCACTACACTAAAAAATCAATTATAGTTTGGTTGCAGAGGGTGCATGCCCATTGATATAGAATGCTTTCAGTCTCTAATGTAATTGACCCTTCATCCAATTTTAGAAGTGTTGATTGGACATGTACATGACTACCAAGGACCTCATTCAAAGAGGAAACATGAAAAACTAGATGCATCTTGAAATAAGATGATAAGTTGAGCTTGTAGTCCATGTGATCAATCTGATGTAGCACTTGATAATGTCCATAAAATTTGGCTATTAGCTTTTGTTAGCCATAAAGCTACAATAAGTATTTCTTATAGGGTTGTAAGTATAAGAAAATAAAGTCTCCTACATTAAAACTATATTTTGAGTGGTGTTGATCAATATAATATCACATTAAATTCTAGGCCATCACCAAATTATCCTTAATATGTTGGAGGAGAAATGCATGCTTGCAAAGAGTAAAATTTACTGCTTGAACCTTGGAACTACCCAAAATATATGTTGAAATTGATGGAGGAGTGAGTCCATAAACTACTTCATATGGAGTGATCTTGGTAGTAGTGTGATAAGAAGTATTACCACCATTTTACCATTGGAAATAATTTAACCCATTGATTAGGATTCATGGATGCGAAGCAATGTAAGTATATTTCTAATACTTATCAATGATTTTCATTTTTCCATTTTCCTATGGATGGTATATTGAACTCATGTTGAGTTTGGTACCCTACAATTTAAGCAATTCCTACCAAAAATGAAATTTGAATGTGAGATAACTATTAGAAACAATAGACTTGGGCATGTCATGCAAGTAAAAAAAGGAGCCCATGAATATTTGGGAAAATATCGAAGCCTTGTAGGTATGGGATAGGGAATAAAAATAAGCATACTTCAAAAGATAATCCACCACCACAATAATGATTGTTCTACCTCCAAACATTGGAAACCCTTTCATAAAAAAATCTATCTAAATTATCACTAGAGTAGGAAGAGGTTTGAGTGTATGTAGAGTACATATAATTTCCCCCCTCAATCAATGATAGATATCACATTCTAGCACATAAGTTTGAATATCCTTTTTCATCTAGAAGAAGGTGTGTTTAGCCCTCTCATAAATTTTGAGGAATCTAGAATAGCTTGTAGTTGGAAAATCATGCATTTCTTGTAATATAGATTCATGGAATGGAAAATCTACAAGAATAATAAGGTGATCTTAGTATCTCAAATATTTTTTATCCCATGCATACCCTAGTTGAGAGGTAAGACCAATTTTACGCTACTAAATTAAAGCTTGTAAAGTAGAATTTTGAGTTATCTCTTTCTAAAGTTGATTAATATATTGAGGGAGAGGTTGATAGGGGTTGATTTATTAGATGCATTAGGTGTTATTCCTCTTTCTAAACACCAAAATATCATCAAAGTAAACCACTAAAAACTTACCAAGAAAAGGGCTTCAAAACTTCATCCATCAACCTCATAAAAGTATTAGGTGCATTTGTTAACCCAAATGGCATAACTAGTCATTCATACAATCCCTATTTGATCTTAAACATAGTCTTCCACTTATATCCTTTTTTCTTTGAATTTGATAATAACCACTCTTCAAGTAAAATTTTTTGAACTACTCTACTCCACTCGAATAATCCATCAAGCCATCCATATGATATTATAGAAACATATACCTTATTATGGTCTTATTTATTTCTCAATAATCCATGCACATGTCATTCTTCTCCTTTATTGAGTGCTAGTATAATTGCTATTGCACATGGGATTAAGCTCTCCCTGATCAACCCCTTGTCTAATAGCTCTTGGAATTGTCTCTTTATATATTCATTCTCCATTGTGTCATCCTATAAGTTACCTTGATTGGAAAACTTGATCCAGGTATGAAGTATATTTGATGACCATTGCTTCTCATAGGTGGTAATCCATCAGGTAATTCTTCTAAAAAAGTCTCAACATATTATTCCAACAAATCATTCACTTGAGGTGGAATATTGGTCATATTATTTGCTATCATAACTTATGTGGGTTTAGTAATAAAATAAAAATAAAATATTCTCCTTAATATCCTTAAAGAATTATTTTCTCAAGATTAGGCAAACCTTTGAATTGTTGCATACCCTTATCCTTTGTACTTCAATGGACTCAATGCATAAATTTTAACATTTTTGCAAATTGAATAAGTATTCATCCTACCATCATGTATTGATTTCTAGTAAAACTGCCATGGTCTCCCAAAAAAAATATGACAAGCATCAATTAACATGATGTCACATAGAATCCCATCCTTATAAGACCAAATTTGGAAATCTAGCATACATTTTTCATTGTCCAAAATTTGATGTCCATTTTTCAACCATGATACTTTATATGGATTTGGAGGTTAAATCCTTTGTAAATATAGTTTCTCTTCTAGTTTCTCTACCATATCTATTGACACTAAATTGTCATTGTTTATACTACCTATAATCACTATGTAATATTTACTTCTTGATTTACAAATGATCATGAACAAGATCTTTGTTCAAGTTTATGCACATCCTTTTGTGCTTTTAACAATACCATTTTCATCATAATGAATTCTCATTGTTTTAGTTCCTCCATGTGCTCTGGTGAGGCTACGCTTTCTCCATATACTTGTGTAACATGGCTACAAGTTTCCTTTACATGCTCACCAATTTGTTGTTCTTGAGGGAATTCATATGCTCAATGGTCAACTTCTCTACATTTATAACAATTTCTAGGTAATCCTTTATTCCTTCCTCTACCATAACCTCCTCTTCCTATTGATAGGTCTCTATTATGTTAATTCTTATGAGAAGCACTAGCTTGTCCCTATTATCTTTTTTGTCCTATTTGAGTGTGGTTTTGTCCTCTTCCTTGAGTGGACTGTTCTTTCCTATTGCATTATTTTATTGCTTATGCAATAATTTTTCCTTTGCCTTCAGTACATACTCATATGTCTTCTAAATAATTCTAATTCTCATCTTGTATGGATAATCTTAGTCTATTTATGCATATTTCCACTTTTTGCTCATCATATTCAATATAAATTGATCTTATGATGTAAATCCAACTACAAGAGATCAAAAAATAATACCTCCCATTACATAAAAACTACGATAAATGAATATAATATCTAAAACCCTCCATTTACATAAAAACTATAATAAATGAAAATAATAAAAAAACCCTCCATTCACATAAAAAATACAATACATGGAAATAAACCAATATATAATTTCTTTTATCATTCTTGGATTCACTTCCCCTTTTACAATGCAATACCAAGGAAATATATATCCCCAAAGAAACCCTAAAAGAAAACCCTAAAGCTTGAAGCCCTAAAAGAAACCCTAAAGAAAAACCTAAAGCTTAAAACCCTAAAAATAAAAAAATACTATTTTTGGCAAATTGAAATTTCTACCAAAAAATGCATTTTTAAGTAATTACCTTGTGGTAAATTATATTTTGCATCAAATAATTTAATTTTGAGTAATAAAAATTACTTTAAAACTCCTTTAAAAAAAAAACCCTCTAAAGATAGGCTCCTATATCAATCTCCTCTGGTTGAAAAGAACTCTGCTCTTGCGAGTTCCTTTGATCAAACTCATATTTGCTCTCCATATAGAGCCACACATTTTCAAGTACTCCTCAAAGTACAAATATATTTCTGAGGTTCTATATCTCAAACCTCCTGCAAGCACTACATATAGTGTCAATTTCTTCCTTCAAGGTTTTTTACATGAAAAAACCCTCCTACAAGCACTACATAGAATGCCATTTTTTTCTCTAAGGTTTTACAAACCTTCTGCAAGCACTACACAAAGTGTCAATTCCTCCTTCTGAGGTTTTACATAAAAAAATCGTCCTACAAGAATTACATAGAGTGCCAATTTATTTCTCCAAGGTGTTACAACCTTCTGTAAGAACTACACAAAGTGCCAATCTCTTTCTCTGAGGATTTACATAAAAAAAAACTCCTACAAGCACTACACGGAGTACCAATTTCTTTCTCCAAGGTTTTACAAACCTTCTGCAAGCACTGCATAGAGTGTCAATTTTCTTGGAGCCTCTTTGCACTCCTCTCCTTTTCTCTTTTCTTCTCTTCTTTTTTATCCTCCCAACAAGATCCAACTTGATCTGATATCAAATGATCTAAATCCAGCCACAAGAGGGCAAAACATAATACCTCCCATTACATAAAAACTACGATAAATAAAAATAATATGTAAAAACATCCATTTACATAAAAACTACAATAAATGAAAATAATCAGAAAAACCCTCAATTCACATAAAAACTACAATAAATGGAAATAAACCAATAAATAAATTCTTTTCTCATTCTTGGATTCACTTCCCCTTTTACAATGCAATACCAAGGGAATATATATCCCCAAAGAAACCCTAAAAGAAAACCCTAAAGCTTGAAGCCCTAAAAGAAACCCTAAAAGAAAACCCTAAAGCTTAAAACCCTAAAAAATAAAAATTACTATTTTTGGCAAATTGATTTTTCTACCAAAAATGTCTTTTTAAGTAATTACTATTTTCGGAAAATTATTTTTCATCAAAATTTGTTTTTTTTAGTAATTACCATTTTCGGCAAATTATATTTTGCATCAAAGAATTCCATTTTGAGTAATAAAAATTACTTTACAACTATTTTTAAAAAACCCTCTAAAGATAGGCTCCTACATCATCTTATGGTCAATTTATAGAACTCTTTTGTATATTATTTTACTCCTAACTCCTTTTTCTTGAGTTTCTAGAGCCTCTTAAACAATCGAATTTGATAATCTATAGGCAACAACATAGATTATACCTTCGACATAAATTTTTCCCATTTTCAAATTTTATCTTTTTCCTTTTACTGTCTCTTATTTTAGACATGATACCACCAATTCAAAGCATTTTTATTTAGTTGCATACAAATAAATTTGACCCTCTTTGGATCCTTCATAGATTTGTAACCAAAATCTCTTGATTTCCATTATCCAATCTATTAACTCTTTTGGGTTTAAGCTTCCACTAAAATTGGGAGTGTCAATATTTTGTTCACATCACATGATTGAGATTTTCATAATCAACTACTACTCTGGTTGTTCTTCTTTCTCTTAGTCTTAAGCTTTCACATGACCAGTTTTCTCCTCTTCACTATCAATAATATTCTCAATATTAATGCATCTACTTTGGGTAGTCTCGATCACATCTAACCTAGACGTGATTCATTTCAACATCTTCACTATATCTATTGGTAAATTTCTAGACCACGTAGTCTTCCTCTTCCTCGTTGTGTCATATTCCTTCGATATGTATCGCAACAAACTCTAACACCAAAAATGATGTAGCTAAACAAGATGGTATGGTTCCCTTGTACATCATTTATATTTATCATTGTATGAACATTATCATTTTAAGGTTATATTTATTTGCTTCACATAAATTATGCTTTCAGTTGAATAATACCTAACTTCTATTTGAATGATGCAACTTTCACTTGAATAGTGGTGACCTCTTTATTCGAATGACAACATATCATCCATTAAATGATGACTAACAATATCTCCTTGGCATAAATTGAACAACAATAAATTTTATGGCCACAACTTGAATGTCACATTAGTTTTTACTCAGTTGGAACTAAACTTTGTAAACATACAATAGTCATATATTTCATTGAAATGGTTTTCACACATTCCTCATTTCCTCTCATTGAAAACATAATGAGGCTAAGTTGCACAAAAATATACACTTAAATGGTTCTCAACACCTCTACTTGTTGTGGAATCTAAAAAAGTTGAATTTTACATTGAGGTGAGGTGCTTAAATAGGCTTGTTTTACAACCAATTACCCTTAGAATGAGCAATCAAACCCTTGGAATGAGCAACCAATTCCCAAATTGGAAAGATAAGATTTATTCAAAGAATTATTTTAAGAATTGTCCCTTATCATTTCAACTTCCAATATCCCTCTAGAAAATATTAGAAAAACTAAGGCCTAAATACCAAATACAACATGAGCTAATAATGCTCACATTTTATAAATTTGCATAAAATGCTTATTATGCAAAAATTAAGACTCACTCCTAATCCAAAATACTAAGCCTAACCTAAAGTTTTATTAATCCTAGAAACTTAAATCTTAGCCTATAAAATTATGTACTCATCATACCTCCTCACATTAGAAGCATTGGACTCTGATGCTTTTATAATAAAAGTGGTCTTCTTTGGAGGAACTCGAGCCAGATGAAGAGGACGCTACAAATCAAGTTCCATATGGTAGGCATATACATGATATCGAAAATTCCAAGAGTTACCTTATCTAGAAGATAAAATTTGGTCACAACTTGATTGCCAAATTGAGTAGGAATATGACAAAGTTATTGGGGACCAATGGTCTACTTCTAAGTCTACAAAGTTTACTTCAAAATAAGAACCTGTCAAACTAAAAAATTTTGTTGTCGTTGAATAGAAAAGTAAGTAGAAAAATAAGAAATGGGAGGAGGTACTGAAGAAGGAGAAATAACCTCCTTTTGTGGAGAAATTAGTGCAGTTGGTGTTGGTGTGTCCCATCACCTACTAAATATCAATGCACTCTTTTGTGACTGAGTAGAGGAGAACAAGAGTGTAGTATTGTTTTTGCAATGAATGAGAAATATCTTATTCTCATGATGCAAGGTGTGTGTTTTTAACAGCATCATAATGAGCCCTCTTGTCAAACTAGTAGGGCTTACCAATAATTAAACCATAATAATCTATTGGATTCACATCATGGTGACTGTGTCCATATAGTGTGGGTCAAATGTAAATGACATAGTGTATGTTTCTATAATGATGGAGGAACCCATATCCTTCCATTCAAGTGAGTATGTATGAGGATACCTATCAATTATAACTCTTGAAATAAAGTTCTCTTGAGATCCATTATCGATGATACAATCCATAAAATAATTGTGAGTAAGGTGGAATCTTGTGAGAAATAAATTTTTATGACCACCTTCATACAAGTTATGTGTCAATAAGGTAGTATTGTTGAGCTTATTCGTGAGATCATTATACCTTTTAGCTTCTCCTAAAATCTCAATAGGACCATATGTAATCTTACTAATTTTACTTTGTTGATGCCTTGATATGAAGTTTCTAAAATTTCATATTTGTGTATTGAGTTGGTTAGTATGGGAATTCTTGGAAATATAGATTCATCAACTACCTGCATAATATAAAATATGGTATTTTTTTTCTTCTTCTAATTTTCTTTTAATAAATCCTTTTGAGTTTGAGTGAGTGTATTGTAAATTGCTACACCTGCAGGTTATGCATATCCATTTCCCACTAAATCCCAAAGCTCTTATGAACCAAATAAAATATTTATTTCTATGCTCCAATATTAATATTTTTTCCCATCAAATCCTGAGATTTACAACTATAATATATTGTTGTTGGAAGCCATTGTTCAAGTTTTCAAGAGAGAAAAAATGTTGAGCAACAAGTAACTATTCTCAACTATTCTATATTGTTTTTTTTTTCTCACAACTTGAGAGGAAGTATTTCCTTTGAAATCGATAAACATGAAAAATTATAGTATTTTTTTATGTATATTTACAAGTTGGAGAGCAAATTTCCTCCAAAAATTGGTATTATTTCTTCAAAATATTGTTTATGGAATTATGAGGTAATCGACGAAGCCAAGTGTGGGCAATGGAATCAAATTGCCCTCAAATAGCTTGTATCATGTGCCAATATACTTTTTTTTACTACATGAGATAATGCTTATGAGGTTGGAAAATTTTATTGGTAGGTCCCTATTGGGCATAGAGATGGAAGGATATCTAAAATAAATGACACCAAATATTTACCTCATATAATATTTAACGTTCAATAGTTGACCAAAGCATTTACCAAGAACACTCTATCTTAGGAGCACATGATCATTTTGTCCAATGTGCACTCCATTGGTGTTTCATACTACTCATTATTCTTAGACAGGCTTTACAACTTCAACAACACTAGTATTGTTGACCTCGATCTTGACACTCCTTTGGCCTAGTAGTTCAATTTGAAACATCCACAAATAGAAACTCCATATCTTACCATACCTTTAGAGGTAATCTTGTCCAATATACTAGACAACAAATATTACACCCAACTTCATGGAAACCATGGACTATTAACATATGATGAAACCTACTCTGATACCAATTTATTGGTGTTGTAAAATAAACAAATAAATGAATAGACAAGCAGAAAAGTAGACACATAGAAGAATAAATAGTTAGTTAGATGTTATTGTAATGAAAATGCGTAGTGTTGGACATTTTGAGTCCTCTAAGTCAAAGTTGTCATTTATGTCACCTGATAGAGTTATCACTCTTCACAAAGAATTCAGCAAGAAATAAAGTCGTTCAAGGTTGTCACATTCATCAAGGAAAAAGCTTCATTAGTGTAAAAGTAAAAGGAAAAAGGCTCCATAATATTTTAATATTAATGGGAGCACATGTTAAGCGATGGTCCATAAAAACCCAAGATGGGTTATTGAAAAATTTAAAAAGGAGGTTTAATAATTATTTATAAATTATTTAAATTCACAAGGAAATTAAATTTTATAAATAATATTTGATTACGCCAAGGTTGTGCATTAATACAAGGCTCAAAGGTTTATTCAAACTAAAACCTAAGGCTGGTTTGTTTTAATTTATAATACTTAAATTTTAATTTTAATTTAAATATATTATAAATTAAAACCACGACGACGTCAAATTTATTCAAAGCGTCGATGTGATTGCATAAGAAGACAAGTGCATTATATATAATGCCATCAAAGATATTAATCACTTACCCTTACATTGTTTTTTGTTGAGTGCATGCGAAAAGGCTTTTGATTCTTAAAGGCTTGACGATTTATGAAAAGTGGAAGCAGAGAACATGCGGAGTTGTTGAGCACAATGGCCAGCATGGTTTAATGGTGTGTTGGCTTGGCAAGAGAGAGGAGGTCCTGCGTCCGATTCACTTGAGGTTTGCTTGCAAGGACAAAGCGCTCGAAGCATGTTTTGATTATTTTGGAAATCATTGGTTTGTGAGGTATTTGATGCTGATCGTGCCTTTTTAGGCCCGTGAGGGCGCGTGGAGCAACGACGTCTTGTCTATGGCTAAGGCATTGGAAAGGAGGACGTCGGGGGATCAAATCCCTCTGAGAGACAAAGGCAAGTTAATTTTTTATGTTTTAATTTTTGTTAAATAGCCTTAAGGAGAAATAAGGGTTATGTTATGCCCTAGAAAAGTGGGAAATTTTTGATGGTTTTAATTTTGGAAGGGTAGCATATTATATATCATTAGAAAGTATTTTTCAAGGGATATTTGATTAACTTACTTAGAAGGAGAAATAATATGTGTGTAAAGATATATTTTTGGTTTTGTAAAAGGGGTTCAAAAGTGAGTTTGATTTATTATTTTTCAAAGGAAATTATTTCTTTCATGAGAGGACATGGTGAATTTTATTGAGTAGAAGTAATAATGTGTTATTGGGATATTATTTTTATTGGTGGGATATTACTCATGTCCTATAACATCCTTGTGGTTGATAAGGAAATATTTTAAAGTGTGTTGAGTTTGAAAAAATTTGTGGACAACTACTTGGCATCAAAAAGGTATGGGAAATCTTCTCCATTGACTTATCTGGCTAATTGATTTTTAAAAATATTATTAGAGAGAAAAGGATTTATTATGGTTTCCTTTTTTAAAGTGGTTGGTTTAATGCTTCAAGGTTTTATGGATTGAGATTCGTGATTAAACCTTGTTTTATAATCATTGTTGTCGAAGACAATTGGTTATGCAAAGAACTTGAACTTGAAATAGAAAAGAACATGAGTATCATTTTTATGTGAGATTTGTTGTTGAGCATTGTTGGAAATATTTTGAGTTGGTTGGTACATGCTTGGACTAGGGTTTGTGAGAAAGGGTTTTTCCTTGATGTGATTGGTTGAGTAGAGTTGATTGAGCCTAGTCAAGTGAATATGTAAAGTGGTTGTTCAAGTTCCATGAAATAAAATTTTCTATATTTCAATTGAGTTGAGATTGAGTTTTTGAGAATAGAACATATTGAGTCTCTAGCAATTCTCTTTATGATTCTATGAGATTGGACAAGTTTTGTGTGAGTTTGTCGAGCAAATTTGGATAGGTTATGTGTGGACCTATTGAGCATATTTGAACAGGTTCGGTGTGGACCTGTTGAGAAAATTTGAGCAAGTTCTGTGTGGACCTATTGAGCATATTTGAGCAGGTTCTGTGTGGACCTGTTGAGTAGATTTGATCAGGTTATATGTGGACCTGATGAGCAGATTTGAGTAGATTCTGTGTGGACCTATTGAGCATATTTGAGCAAGTTCTGAGTGGATATGTTGAGTATATTAGAGAAGGTTTTTAGTGAACCTATTGATATAGTTTTGGAGGTGGCAAAGTATAGAGGTTAGAGTCTTAGTGGATAGATATCCAACAACTAGGACAATTTAAGATAAATATTCTAAGTGAGGAGTCCTCAAGTGGAGAAATATCCACCAGTCAATGTAGCAGAGAGACAGAGTCTTCTAGAATATCACTATCCAGAGATTAAGGGGAAAGAGTTCTCAAGTGAAAGAGATCCACAAACTCAAGATTTATGGGATCATCATCTCCTTTGGATAGAGGTCCATAAACATTATAATTAGGAAGGATTCCCAAAATATTATTTGAGAAATATTTAGAAGAATATTTTTATGTGAAGGTAGCCCACATTGGGTGAACCACATTAAAATTATGTCTCTCATGTGTGTGATGCTTTGTGTGATGTTTACTAGTTTATTAATGCTCATGCTACTATTTGGATTAAAAGAGAAAAAAATTTATCATATACTATTCAACCCCCCTATCAGTATAAGCACATGTTCTTCAATTGGTATCAGAGCGGGTCTCTCCATGAAGAGTCTAACATCTTGGAAGAGGATCCTTCGATAGCACACATGAATTCAAAAAGTGAAGAAGAGACTATGTTTGATATAAAAGAAGAATTATTTGCTGCTCTCAAAAAATTGGAAAGACTTAGAAAAATTCAATCTTGAAGAACAAATTCAAGAATATGAAGAAGCAAGAGTGGAAGTTATACAAAATCTCATAGAACTCAAGATTAAGGTAGAAGAAGAAAAGAAGATTGAGCAAGATATGACAGATCTATTGAGAGCTAAGGAAACATAATGTGAAATATTAGAAGAAAAAATTGTTCTCCTAAAGAATAAACTAGAAGGGACCAAGATACTACAAGATACAAAATATGAGAAACAAAAAGAGGAATCAAGCTCCCAAAAGGCAGAAACTTCAAACAAAGAAAAGCAAGCAAAGGACATCATAAAGGAAGAAAGCAAAGAAGAACCCTGGATAAAGGTTAATCACAAGAAGAAGATGACCTCTTCACAACATCCAAGAGCTTCAAATAGGTTACATAATTTCTTCCATGGTCACTGTTTTTCTTGCAATAAATATGTTCATAGAGATGCTCACTGTATTCATCATGCAAGATACAATATAAATTTCAATTCCTTGGAACCTCTCACGGATGATGATGTTATATGTTACAAATGCAATAATTTTGGTCACAAGGCTAGATGGTGTAAAATGATACTTCCTGAGTCTAGAAAAATAATTCCAACAAGTAGGAAGGATGAAAGAAAGAATGTTAGGGCCAAATCTATGTTAGTACAAACATCCTTGCATGCTCAAGATAAAGAATAATAATGATATCTGTATTGTGGTTGCTCTAGTCACATGACAGGAGACAAAGACAAGTTCATTGTACTAAAGGAAACAAATAGAGGATCAGTAATTTTTGGTGATAATGGATCATCAAGGATTTTTGGTAGAGGTACTCTATGTCTAGACAATGAAAAAAAAAAATAGATTTTTTTTGTATGTCAAAGGGTAAAAACACAATCTACTATAAGTCAACTTTGAAATCAAGGATACACGGTCACCTTCTATCCAGATAGATGTGAGATAAGAAAAAATAGAAACAGGAAGAATCATTGCAAATGCAAGAAGGACCCCAAATAACTTATACATGCTCAATGAGATCAAAGGGGAAAATGCTTTCTATCACAAGAAGATGAAAGATGGTTGTGGCATAGAATATTGGGTCACTTGAATTTTGACAACATAGTCAACATAAACAATAAATAGGCAGTTAGAGATTTACCCAAAATAAGAAGACCTCAGAACATAATTTGTGCACATTGTCAACATGGAAAGCAAACTAGGACAACATATAAACCAAAAGGATATATGTCATCTAAGCCTTTGAGCCTAATACATACATATTTGTGTGGTCCTACTAAAACACAAAGTATTCAGGGTGAGAGTTACTTCATGTTATTTGTAGATGATTATTCCATAATGTTTTGAGTAACTTTCCTAAAAGAGAAGTTAGAGGCCTTCGAAAAATTTAAAGCTTTCAAGAATTTGGTTGAAAATGAAATAGGCAAAAGGATTAAGTGTCTATGATCCGATAGAGGAGGAGAATTTACTTCAAATGAATTTGTAGAATTTTGTGAACAACATGGAATCAAAAGAAAATATGATGAGGCCCAAAAATGCCTCATTATTGCACAATTTTTAACTACCATATGATAAGTTAATTTCCAAATAGTTGAATAAAATATACTATTGTTAAGTGTTTGCATGATTTTATGTTAGGAATACTATATCTCTATTTTTGACTATTTTTAGCATTTTATGATTGATTTTGCTTGATTAAGTAGCAAGTAAGAACATGCATTTCAATTAACCAAATGTGGTATGCTGATATCCATTAACTTCTCAATTGTTTTGAATATTTGTCTGCCCTTCAACTTGTTTCAAATCCACATTGAAGCTAAAATTTTAGGACTGTCATAAATCTGAAAATCTGAAAAACAACCTTATAAAAATCAGCAAGCTGTCACTTTATACAAACACCTTGAAGTTGTCAAGTAAAGCATGAGGATATGGATGGAATGAGTTCAGAAGGACTACAGAAGACATTTTACCTATTTAGAAGCATTCCCACATGGTCTAAATAGGTAGTAACAAGGTATAACAGAGGAGGGACAATTGTGCAGCACTGTTGAACTATTTCAACATGGTTACTTGGTGAATGAAGTGTATAAATTCAGTAGCAACTTGATGTAATACTTCATGTTGATATTTGAATAATTTTTCCATGTTCTAATTTGTTTTAATTTGCAAGAAATGCCAATATTTTACAACTGTGCAGTAGAATTGGAAAATGTAGTAATTTACCATGTAAATTCCAGCAAGCTACAAATGAATGGCAAGGCATGGAATTCACACATGGAGAGGAATGAAGGCTATTGCAATATGATCCTGAGGGATAATCCACCTGAGAAATGTAGCTAAAATCACTTGAAGAGCACATAGTTGTTCATTTTGAAGATCTTTGGAATGAACAAGACATCTTCGGAATGAGAAATACAGTGTCTTCGAAATGAGCCACTTATCTTCGAAATGAGAACATAAAGTGCTTTTTGACATGTTGACTGATTTTTGACAATGGAAAAAGGGAAATAAGGTTGAGAATGTTAAGGGAAAATATCTCCCATATGATTTTTCCGTCCTTGCCGTCCAAAGCCACTATTCATGAAAAAGATCAATTTTGATCCTCTTCTAGGATTAACACAGAAATAATTGTAGCATAATAGGAAGTTGTTTGCAAGATATAAATGGAATATTATAAAGTAGAGAAAGATGTGTGAGATATTTCTGGACTCCTCCCACGTAATTCCACCACTAAAGATGCTTTCTAAGGGCCAATGACTACTGCTGCAACACAAACTGTCCAGATTTGCATTTATTTTAGATCCAAAATTATTGGAAAATGACTGTAAAGTAGCACATAGGCTGATTTGAGCATGGGATATATTATAAATATTTATATAAATAACACAACTCCTTCCTTGGTTGAGCCAGTTAGGAATTAGAATAGAGGAGAGTTTTTTGTAGCAGCAATTAGGACTGTACAATGATTTTATGTAATAGTTTTCAGCATGTTTTGTCATCAATAAAAGTGCAGCTATTTTATCATTTTCTATTCTAAGTGTTAATTAGTTAAGGAGTGCTTTTCACCTCCTTCTAGATCAGGAAGTATGGGCCCATTTTCAGATCTAGAAGGAGGGATTTTATGGCAGGTTTTAATCTATAATTTTGCTGCAGATGGAATTAATAGAATGCTTGCCAGATTTCATTTTCTTATTTTTATTTTGTATTATGTGATTTATGTTTTCTATTATGTTTGTGTACAGCATTGTGTGTATGTCAGCTGACAAATTATATTAAGCATTTTTCCTTTGCTTTCTATATTTGCCTTGCTTTTATGTTTTAACAAATTTTTATTTTCAGTATATTTCATTTTGCTGTCAATTCTTGTAGCAGAAGCTTGACGACCTTTTGTGGCAGGGCATTGATAGGTGTTTTATTTCCAAGCATCACTTCCATTATGCAAGAGTAAAATAGGTTTCAATTTTGCAATTGTAATTTAGGATTTCATTTTAACAACATTTCAATTTAGCAATTTCAATTCTATTATTTCAATTCTGCAAAAGTAGATTAGATTTCAATTCAACAATTTCAATTCATGCAATTGTAGTTAACTTTAATTTTATGAAATTAGAATTAGCTTTTATTTCTTGCAAGTCTCTATTCTACAGATTAGGTTTAGTGTGACACCAAAAGGCTTAACCAAGTCTGTCTCACCCAATAAATGCTTGAAATCTGAATGCCTAAATTGTACTCTGCCCTAGCCTTCTATCGTAGAAAGCCTTGGACACCACCCCGAATTAATAAAACATTTGAGATTAAATGATGAGACTCAATGACACTCATAAAAATACTCAGCAACAAGAACTCCCAAGCAAAATGGAGTAGTTGAAAGGAAGAATAGGACTGTTGAAAACATGGCTAGAGCTATGTTAAATGAATCTACGTTATCAGATGGTTTTTGGAAATAAGCAATATCTACATTTGTATACATAATTACTAGGGCTCAATTAAGGGTAAATAATCACAAAACTCCTTATGAAATTTTGAAAGGAAGACCTACTACTATAAAATATTTCAAAATTTTTGGAAGCAAATGTTACATAAGACAGGAATATTAGAATTTGGGCAAATTTGATCCAATATGTGATGAGGGAATTTTTCTTGGTTATTCTACAAAGAGCAAGGCTTACATATGCTACAACAAAAGAACACACACTATGGTGAAAAGTATGAATGTAACAATTAATGAGAAGATAGATTCCAGAGAACCAGTTCAACAAACTGTATACCAGGAAGATGGATGTTGTCAAGAAGAATTTTATGAGGAATCAGATAATGATGAAGAAGAAACACAAAGGCTTCTTCCTAAGACTCCTTCCAGGTATGTATAGAAACATCATCCAAAATATCATATCATTGGTAATTCAGATGAAAGACAAACAAGGAGAAGAATAATAAAAACATCTCAGTATGAAATTTTTTCTTTGCTATCTAAGATTGAGCCAAAATATTTCACTCAGGCTAGTGAAGATGAATTTTGGGTTAAATCAATGAATGAGGAATTGGATTAGATAGAGAAGAGAAAAACTTGGGAACTTGTTCCATTACCAAAAGACAAAAATTTGATTGGCACAAAATGGATTTTCATAAATAAGTTGAATAAATATGGACAAGTGGTCACAAATAAAGCAAGGTTAGTATGCAAAGGTTATGCACAAGTAGAAGGAATTGATCTTGATGAAACCTTTGCTCCAGTTGCACGACTTGAAGATATAAGGATGTTTTTAGCTTTTGCAAGTTTTAAGAAATTTAAGGTATATCAGATGGATGCCAAGTCAGCATTTCTAAATGGGGTTCTATAAGAATAGTTCTGCATTGAACAACCAGAGGGATTCATACTAGCAGATAAACCAGATCAGGTATGCAGATTGAAAAAGGTATTATATAGTTTAAAGTAGGCTACCAGAGCATGGTACTCAATATTGGATAAGTATCTAAAGGAATAAGAATTTAGGAAATGTATAACAAATAGTAATTTATATATGAGAAATGAAGGAAATGATCTTCTAATAGTGGTTGTTTATGTTGATGATATAATTTTTTTGGGGAAACAATGACAAGATGTGCAAAGAATTTGCTAAGAATATGCAAAGTGAATTTGAGATGTCTATGCTTGGTGAATTATCCTTATTTCTTAGTATTCAGATTTCACAAGTAGAAAAGGGAGTGTTTATTTCTCAAGCCAAGTACATTAAGGTGATTTTGAAGAAATTCAGGTTAGAATATTGTAAACTAGTAAGTACTCCTATGGTCACAGGGTGCAAGTTGAGTAAGGATGATGAATCTCCAGAGGCAGATAAGAGACTATACAGATCCATGATTGGGAGCTTATTTTATGTCACAACTACAAGACCAAACATAGTATAGTCAGTGGGATTAGTGGTAAGGTTTCAAGCAGCACCTAAGGAAACACATGTGGCAACAGTAAAAAGACTTTTCAAGTATCTAAAAGGGACTATGGATTTTGGGCTTTGGTATCTCAAAAGTGACAGTTTCACACTCACAACATATATATATGTAGATTGAGCTGACATCATTGATGATAGAAAAAGCACAAGTGGAGGAGCTTTATTTATTGGAGAAATTCTAGTCTCCTAGTTAAGTAAGAAGCAGGTTTCAATTTCACTATCTACAATACAGGCATAATATATTGCAGGAGTAGCCAGTTGTACACATGTGTTATGGATGAAGATAACTTTAGAAGACTTCAAGATAAAGCATTATTAGCCCATTATTATACTATGTGATAATACCAATGCCATATGTATCTCAAAAAATCTGGTAATGCACTCCAAGACAAAGCAAATTCTGATTAAGTATCATTTTTTGAGAGAACATGTGTTAGATAAATAGGTCAGATTAGAGTATGTCACTACAAAGGAACAAATAGCATATATTTTCACTAAGCCACTCTCAAAGGAAACTTTTGAGTATCTTCGAGGAAAATTGGGAGTGAGACTCCCAACCCAAAATTAACCACCTCATGTGGAGGTGGGGGAGGGACTAAGATAAGAGGCTCATTCTTAGCCCCAAGCCCCAAAGGTGACCCTTTGCCATTGATGTCAAAGGGGGAGATATTTATGTATGTTGGGGAGATATTTGATATGGAAAGAGACTTGATATTTGAGAGAGCATTGAACCAGGGAGATCAAATTCCCAGGGTAGCAGAAAAGGTTAGGTTTCAGTAAAGGGATATGGGTTGCCATCAATGACAAAGGGGGAGATTATTGGACATTTTGAGTTATCTAAGTAAAAGTTGTCATTGATGTCACCTAATAGAGTTATCACTTTTCACAAAGAATTCAACAAGAAATGAAGTCATTCAAGGTTGTCACATTCATCTAGGAAAAATCTTCATCAGTGCAAAAGTGAAAGGAAAAAGGCTCCACAATATTTTAATATTAATGGGAGCACAGGTTAAGTGATTGGTCCATAAAAACCAAAGATGGGTTATTGCAAAAGTTTAAAATGAGGTTTAATAATTATTTATAAATTATTTAAGTTCATAAGGAATTTAAATTTTATAAATAATATTTGATTACACTAAGGTTGTGCATTAAGACAAGGCTCCAAGGTTTATTTAAACTAAAACCTAAGGTTGGTTTGTTTTAAATTATAATATTTAAATTTTAATTTTAATTTAAATATAGGTTGGTTTGTTTTAATTTATAATATTTAAATTTTAATTTTAATTTAAATATATTATAAATTAAAACCATGCCGACATCAAATTTATTCGAAGCATCAACGTGATTGCATAAGAAGACAAGGGCATTATATATAATGCCATCAAAGACATTAATCACTTAGCCTTGAATTTTTTCGTTGAGCGCATGTGAAAAGGCCTGTGATTCTTAAAGGCTTGACGATTTACAAAAAGTGGAAGCAGAGAACGTGCAAAGTTTTTGAGCACATAGGCCAGCATGGCTTAGTGCTGTGTTTGCTTGGCAAGAGAGAGGAGGTCCCCGATTCGATTCACTTGAGGTTTTCTTGCAAGGACAAAGTGCTCGAAGCACGTTTTGATTATTTTGAAAAGCACTGGTTTGTGAGGTATTTGATGTTGGTCGTGCCTTTTTAGGCACGTGAGGGCACGCGGTCCAATGGTAGCTTGGATGTGGATAAGGCGTTGGGAAGGAAGATATTGGGGGATCGAATCCCTCCGAGAGGCAAAGGCAAGTTAATTTTTTATATTTTAATTTTTGATAAATAGCCTTAAGGAGAAATAAGGGTTATGTTATGCCCTAGAAAAGTGGGAAATTTCTTATGGTTTTATTTTTGGAAGGGTAGCATATTATATATCATTGGAAATAATTTTTCAAGGGCTATTTTATTAACTTGCTTAGAAGGAGAAATAAGGTGTGTGTAGAGAGATATTTCTGGTTTTGTAAAAGGGGTTCAAAACTGAGTTTGATTTATTCTTTTTCAAAGGGGATTATTTATTTCAGGAGATGACATGGTGAATTTTATTGAGTAGGAGTAATAAAGTGTTATTGGGATATTATTTTTATTTTTGTGATATTACTCATGTCCTATAACCTCCTTTTGGTTGATAAGGAAATATTTTAAAGTGTGTTGAGTTTGACAGATTTTGTGGACAACTACATGGCATCAAAAAGGTATGGAAAATCTTCTCCATTGACTTATCTAGGTGATTGATTTTTAAAAATATTATTAGAGAGAAAAGGATTGATTATGGTTTCCTTTTTTAAAGTGGTTGGTTTAATGCTTCAAGGTTTTCTGGATTGAGAGTTGTGATTAAACCTTTTTTTATAATCATTGTTGTCGAATACAATTGGTTATGCAAAGAACTTGAACTTGAGATAGAAAAGAACATGAGTATCATTTTTATGTGAGATTTATTGTTGAGCATTGTTGGAAATATTTTGAGTTGATTGGTACATGCTTGGACTAGGGTTTGTGAGAAAGGGTTGTTCCTTGAGATGATTGGTTGAGTAGAGTTGATTGATCCTAGTCAAGTGAATGTGTGAAGTGGTTGTTCAAGTTCCATGAAATAAACTTTTCCATATTCTGATTGAGTTGAGATTGAGTTTTTGAGAATAGAACATATTGAGTCTCTAGCGATTCTCTTTATGATTCTATGAGATGGGACAAGTTCTGTGTGAGTTTGTTGAGTAGATTTAGATAGGTTATGTGTGGACCTATTGAGCATATTTGAACAGGTTCTATGTGGACCTGTTGAGCAGATTTGAGCAAGTTCTGTGTGGACCTATTGAGCATATTTGAGCAGGTTCTATGTGGACCTGTTGAGTATATTTGAGCAGGTTATATGTGGACTTGATAAGCATATTTGAGTAGATTCGGTGTGGACGTATTGAGCATATTTGAGCAAGTTCTGAGGGGATTTGTTGAGGAGATTTAAGAAGGTTTTTAGTGAACCTATTGATATAGTTTTGGAGGTGGAAAAGTGTAGAGGTTAGAGTCTTAGTGGATAGAGATCCAACAACTAGGAAAATTTAAGACAAATATTCTAAGTGAGGAGTCTTCAAGTGGAGAAAGATACACCAGTCAGTGTAGCAGAGAAACAAAATCTTCTAGAATATCACTAGCCAGAGTTTAAGGGGAAATAGTTCTCATGTGAAAGAGATCCACAAACTCAAGATTTATGGGATCATCATATCCTTTGGATAGAGGTCCATAAAAATTGTAATTAGAAAGGATTCCCAAAATATTATTTGAGAAATATTTAGAAGAAATATTTTTCTATGGAGGTAGCCCACATTGGGTGAACCATGTTAAAATTACGTCTCTCATGTGTGTGATGCTTTGTGTGATGTTTACTGGTTTATTAATGCTCATGCTACTATTTGGATTAAAATGAAAAAAGTTTTATTATATACTGTTCAACCCCCTATCAGTATAAGCACATGTTCTTCAATTGGTATCAGAGCGGGTCTCTCCATGAAGAGTCTAACATCTTGGAAGAGGATCCTTCGGTAGAACACATGACTTCAAAAAGTGAAGAAGAGACTATGTTTAATATAAAATAAGAATTATTTGCTACTCTCAAAAAATTGGAAAGACTTAGAGAGAAAAATTCAATCTTGAAAGAACAAATTCAAGAAGATGAAGAAGCAAGAGTGGAAGTTATACAGAACCTCATAGAACTCAAGATTAAGGTAGAAGAAGGAAAGAAGATTGAGCAAGATATGACAGATCTATTGAGAGCCAAGGAAACATAATGTGAAATATTAGAAGAAAAAATTGTTCTCCTAAGGAATAAACTATAAGGGACCAAGATACTACAAGATACAAAATATGAGAAACAAAAAGAGGAATCAAGCTCCCAAAAGGCAGAAATTTCAAACAAAGAAAAGCAAGCAAAGGACATCATAAAGGAAGAAAGAAAAGAAGAACCCTGGATAAAGGTTAATCACAAGAATAATATGACGTCTTCAAAACATATAAGACCTTCAAATAGGTTACATAATTTCTTACATGGTCATTGTTTTTCTTGCAATAAATATGCTCATAGAGCTACTCATTGTATTCATCATGCAAGATACAATAGAAATTTCAATTCCTTGCCACTGTTGAGTGGTATTTTCACCCAATTGTGAAAGTACACTCTCCTTTAGGATTTGGGTCTCAAATCCCCTCTTGCAAAGAAATTAAACAAATAACTTCTCCAAGGTCTCCGCTATGTTAGCATTTTGCATAAATAAAAATATTCAATTTAAATGCTTGGAACACCTTAGTGATTGCAAGTAACTGTAAACAAGGGGCAATGTTGGTTTATTTTATCATGAAACTTTAATGATTGTTCGTTGAACCAAAATGAACTAAATGTGAATCGACCTTAACAATGGAATATTTTATTTTTGGATTTTGGAAATTTTCAAGTGTTTATTTTGATGACTGTAAATTAAAATAAAGTTAAAATTTCTGGAAAAATAAAGTGCAAAAAAATGAAAATAAAATGCAAAGAAAATGAAAATAAAATGCATTCAAGGTGATGTCATCCTATTTCGACAAAACCGAAGATATGAGGTTTTCATGCATGCAACCTAACCTATTGGACCTGCAAAACATGCACAATCCGGATAAGTTAAGTGCTAGTTCCTAGGGTTTTGAATGAGGTTTTCAGATTTAGACATTCGCATGAAGCAACCAAGATAACTTGCATAAACTCCATCTATAAGCCTAAAATCTGAAAAAGGGAAAAATAGACATTTAATCTTGCATGCAGAAAATAACTCCTCCTTTCTTGTCCATAAGATGCAACTCTCTAAATTTTTTGTATTAAATATGTATCAATTTACAATAACAGAAACTTCTAGTTTTATCAAAACCAGAAAAAGTGGAAGAAAACACTCCAAAGCAGGCCCAGAATGGCTTATCGCCTTCAGCTCTACAACTCTGCTCACAGCGGTTTTCAACCCCTATACCTATCTTTGCTTCTACTTTTAAACTTTTTGGTATGGCTCTCTATTTCGCTCTGTGACGTTTCATTTCATTTCCCAGATCCCTTCATTTCGTCTTCCCCCACCTCTTCGTTGTTTTTGACTTTTTGTTCGAGCATCGAAACGCTTGATCTTCTTTGTTAACTGTAATCGTTGGTCATGAAGCGTTACACCATAACCCTTACACCTTTGTGCCACGTGTTCAGTGCTTCCCCTGTAGACTCTGTAACGGCCCCCCGTGAATCACAAAAAATAGCATGTCGCGATATCGCGACATTTTTATGTCCACAACTTTGTTCTTCTTCTTGTATCACGAAAATGAGACATGTCGTGATATCGCGACACTTCTATGTCTTTGGTCACAAGAATGCAACATGTTATCAATGCAACATGTCGTGATATCGCGACACTTTTCTCTTTTGGTCACGAGAATGCAACATGTCGCGATATCGTGACACTTTTTTCTTTTGGTCACGAGAATGCAACATGTCGCGATATCGTGACACTTTTTCTCTTTTGGTCACGAGAATGCAACATGTCGCGATATCGTGACACTTTTCTTTTGGTCGCGAGAATGCAACATGTCGCGATATCGCGACACTTTTTTCTTTTGGTCGCGAGAATGCAACATGTCGCGATATCATGACACTTTTTCTTTTGTGAATGCAACATGTCGTGATATCATGACACTTTTTCTTTGTGGGTCATGAGAATGCAACATGTCGCGATATCGCGACACTTTTCTTCTTTCGGGTCACGAGAATGCAACATGTCGCGATATCGCGACACTTTTTGAGAAAAAAGAACATGAAAACAACATGTCGCGATATCGTGACACTAAATGCAACATGTCGCGATATCCGAACTTTTCTTCCCATACACTTTTCATTTTCTCTTCTTCTAGAAATTGCAACATGTCGCGATATCGCGACACTTTTCTTTCTTACCATGAAAATAACATGTCACGATATCGCGACACTTTTTCTTAGCCACGAAAATGCAACATGTCGTGATATCGTGACACTTTTTCATTCTTAGCCATGAAAACTGCAACATGTCGCGATATCGCGACACTTTTTATTTCTTGCTTTTTCTTTGATCTTTAGCATCTGGGCCACTGTAGTCTTCTTGGAAAGCATGCAAAAAGGTGGGTCCCCAATTTTGGGGTACGTTGTGGATCAACCACAACAAATGGTGACTCTGCTGGGAAATGCTCCTGAGCATTTCGATGAGAACCTAACCTGAAAATATACAAACTTAAATACAAGCGTCAGCACATATCCAAAGAATGCCAATAGATCAAAAATACATGAAACATCAGAATCATTAAGCATCAGCTCGGTGTGTGCAGTGTGCTCCATTCTCTATCATTTGAAATTGATCAACATTCCATTGTCAGTTTTACCTGAATGCATATGTGAGGTTATGAATGATTTGTGCAGGATTTAATGCATGACAAATATGCTAGAGATATAACAACCTGCTTTATAAAGGCTCAAACCTTCTAGTATCATACACAAACATTTTAAAACTGTCAAACCCTCTTAGGATCAAATATGTGTATAATGAATTAATTTATTAGATCCCAAAGTTGGTTATGTGTCACTACCATCTTGAACCCATGTGCAAGTGTAAGTGAAATCAGAGCTTTGGGGAATAGGATTCCCAACCTAAGCGAGATGGGAATTTAACCCTATCCTTACTACTCTGATCTGGAATTCATTACCTCACCTTGAACAAAATGATTTAACCTGTTATGGATGAAATTGTCAAGCTAGCCTATCCGTTTGAGCAGTCAATGGTCTTGCTTTTAGACAAGACATGTTGCCACGCATGAGCATACTCCACTGCCAGTCAGGCGTCTATAGCCCCGGTGGAGATTAACCCCATAATCCATGATTTGGCTTCATTTTTTATTTCTTGGACCTTGGGGATGACTACCCATCCTTGCGAGGGACATGTAGTACGATCCTTCCAATCCAATATTAATGATGAAATGAAAAATATTAGCTTTACTTTTGATTTCTTGGACCTTGGGGATGACTACCCATCCTTACAAGGGACATGTAGTACGATCCTTCCAATCCAATATTTATGATGAAATGAAAAATAGAAGCTTTGGGGAATCGGATTCTCAACCTAAGCGAGATGAGAATTATGCCCTATCCTTACTACTCCATGAAGGTCAAATCAGAGCTTTGGGGAGTTGGATCCTCAACCTAAGTTCGATGAGGATTTAACCCTATCCTTACTACTCTGGTTTTAGGCTTTAAGCTTTATGGGAGTGGTAAAAACCACTATTTTAAGGATTATGTTGCATGATAGGACAGACACGAAATACTCCTTTCGCCTCACCTTTTCTTCCAAGTATGGTTTTGACCATTTTGCTCAAGATCCTCTTTAATATGAATAGAACGTGCTTGGTTCAAGATAGTTCGGGCATCAGTTCCCAACCTTAGGATTTTTTTAATATATGTTATATAATAACCCTAAGAGGATTTGACACCTTTTCAATGATTGTATTTGAAATGAAGATGCAACTGAGATGGAATGTATATGCAATGTGGAATGTAACATGAGATATGAATGAATGCATTGCTCTTTCTGAAATGCGGATGGAGTATACCACCTACGTTGCCATAATTTGTAAAACTGACAACTTCATGCATCACAAGTTTCAAACGATATTATTTAAAATGTTTGTGTTACTTGTGGAGCTTTCTACAACACAATTCCAATGTTTCATATTCTCCTGATCTTAGGCAACATTCATAAGGGCATAAGTTGACATCTCATTTTTCTTTTTTTTTTTTATTTTTTAGACAAACCAAACATGTCCAAAGGACCAACACACAAAACTTAAAACCAAACCCAAAAAGCAATTCCAAAAATGAACTTGAAAACACAAACCAAAACCAAAAACCAAAATCTATATACAAATGTACAATATAATACAAGATGGTGCAAAAGTTTGGACTATCATTTTCCTGGATCCCAAACATGATTTGAGCACTTCAACAAACATATAACGTGATACGCATGCCAAATTTTGTAAGAACCCAAAAAAAACAAGATTAGACCGCACCATGCAAGACACTTCAACTTGCCTCGCTCACCCCACCAATTAGATTTAATTCCATTAGTACTCTCATAGGTGAGCGTCAAATTACTAAAATGATTAGACAATAAATGATATTCAATTTTATCTTGTCTATTCTTGAAAGTATCCATTTCATAATTCGATTCATGATTTAAAATTAGGCCTTCCTTTTCAAATGTGAGATGTTGCAAACAAGAGCCTATTTCTAAAAGTCTTGAATTCAAATCATTTTCCAAGATTTTAAAGCAATCAAAATCATTCAAAACTTGACAAGCATCAACAAAATTTGACATTTCATCATTAATGATATTAGCATCCAAAGGGACATCATGTAACCTATTACTTAAAAATTTTGTAGCTACTACCAAAGGTAAAGATTTCACCTTGTCATCCATACTCAACCCATCATGGTTAGAATTTACCACAACTTGATGAGTGTTAGTAGCTTTTTCTTTTTTCTCATTGTCTTCTTCATCATCCAACACCTGTTCAAAAACACCAAAGTTAGGCACCCAATCAAACATGCGTCCATATTTTTCAAAACAAGAGCCTAGTTTTTCAAGATATGTGTCGCGTGACACCTTTCCATGATCAATGGCTTGAGTTGCCTCAAAATCCACATTTTCATTAGGATCATCAATAGTATCAAACCCAAACCACTTAGGTTTTGTAATTTCATCATTTTGAGATGGCATAGACATTGTAGAAGCAATAGGTGGATCAAGATTTTTGATTTCTTGCCCCTCAAGGGGAACAAAATCAATTGATTCTCCTTCTTTATCCATGGTAGTAGAATCATTATCCTTCTCCAACCTTTGATGAGATTCCAACCCTTCTTCCAAAACATTCTCAGATTGTACAGGACTTGTAATATCCTCATATGAAAGGGCAATTGTATTATCCTGCATATCAATAGGCACACAAAATTCATTAGAAGGTTTGGAGTGAGTGTAGTCTTCCCACTTCTTCCAAGCATCATAATAATCATCTTCCAAAGTCAAGTGGTGACGTTCAACTACTTCTTCATCATCTTTCAATTCATCAACATGTTTCTCATCAAATTTACCTTCACCTTCCTTAGATGGTTCAATTACTTCCAAAATTGGGTTATTGCTTGTATTCAAATTGATAAGGCTATCATAGTCCACATTTGTAACCCATGATTCAAGTTTAACATAATTTGGAAGGTGTGAATTTTCTTGGCCATTATTTTCAACAATGTCATCCAATGTGTCATCCAAGAACAAGTGGTGAAATTCTATCATATCTTCGAATTTATTTATTGATTTTCTTTCAAAATCACTTTCAACCACTTGTGATGGCCTAGGATTTTCTATAATTAGATCCACTTTTACATTCTTATTTTCATGATCATCCCAATATTCCTTTGTGGATAATGATTCCAAATCCTTATTACCCATCCATAGTATTTCTTCCTCAAAATCTTTAATACCATCATGTGAATTCACATCCAAATTTTCCTTATTCTGCATATCAAAGGAAGTTTCATCAATAGGGGTGTGAGACATAAATGATTCTTCAGATTCCTCTATCGAATACTTTTCACCTTTATCCACCTTTGAGGATTCAATTTCAAAAGATTCATCCTCATAGAATTCATCTTTTGGTGAGTCAAGGGTTCCCAATCTATCACATGTTTCAATACTAGTTGGATCTAGTACTCCTCCCTTGCCTAAAATCATATTATTATGAAAATCATTGAAATTGATTTTAGAAACATCTTTTGAATCAAGATGAGTATTTTGAAGTTGATTCATACTTAAGAAAGATGGTTGATCTTGCATAGTAGGTTGAGGATTTTGAAATTGATTGAAGCTTGGGAACGATTGTTGATTCTGAAATTGATTCACACTTGAACTTGGTTGAGGTGGATAAATCATTGGGTGGGTAAGGGAGGTATTAAATGATTGAAGATTATATGATCCAAAACCCACACCATAATTTTGACAACTCAATTGTTGCTCAATTGCCATTGCTTGAGTATAGGCTTGTGACAAAGATGTGATTTGAGGCATCCCTCGCAAATATGTGGAAGTGAGTGGGTCAAGAGCATTGACGTATATTTGGAGAGCCACTTCTTCTGGAAGAGCATAAAATGTCACTAATTGAGTGTATAGTCCAAAGAACCTTTCAGAAAATGACTTCACATTTTCACTTGGTCCTTTTCTAATAGTGACAAACTGATCGTACATGAGGATTGGGTCAACTCGCTTTTTGTTGAATTGATTAAGAAATGTTGCCTCTAGTTGAGCCCAAGAAGTGATAGACCCTAAAGGTAGACTTGTAAACCAATCATATGCCACTTTGTCCAAGGTGTAAGGGAACATTTTACAAGCAACATCATCATACCAAATTGTTAAGTGATTCACATAAATTTTGAATGCTTGAATATGTTCTTCTACAGTATTTGTCCCATTAGAAAAAAATCGAGGAAGACCTCTCTCAAAACCAAAGGGCAAATAATGTTGAACTCCAGGTATGTTCAATGGGCTACCTAGCATCCATGGTGTAAACATAGCCATTAGTGAATCTTAAAGAATACAACTTTAATACCAATTTTGTTAGTCAAATAAATATCTTGCAAATAAACATGAAATGACTAACAAATATCAAATGAACAAATCATCACACTCATTCATTATAATGCATGAATAAAACCATAGCAATAAAGAACATTCTCCAATTTGTAATAAGGTTAGCATTAACACATCATCAAATAGAGAATGTTAGAAATGAGAGTAATCATATGGAAATAAAATCTCGTTAGTCAAGACCAATGCTTTTTTTTTTAAATCAAATCAAATCACATTATTCCTGTATGAACAATCAAAGCGTTAGAATAGTGCATAGCAATTCCTGTCCTCCTTTTAACACTACAAAGTTGTATTGTTAAAAGAGGGCTAAAGATAATAATCAATAGGGCATGAAATATTCAAAATTTAAATCCCTATAGCATTTAAATCACAATGAAATAAACCAATTCAGGCCCTCCTTCTAGCGCCAAAATGTTGAGTGGTATTTTCACCCAATTGTGAAAATACACTCTCCTTTAGGATTTGAGTCTCAAATCCCCTCTTGCAAAGAAATTAAACAAATAACTTCTCCAAGGTCTCCGCTATATTAGCATTTTGCATAAATAAAGATATTCAATTTAAATGCTTGGAACACCTTAGTGATTGCAAGTAACTGTAAACAAGGGGCAATGTTGGTTTATTTTATCATGAAACTTTAATGATTGTTCGTTGAACCAAAATGAAATAAATGTGAATCGACCTTAACAATGGAATATTTTTTTATTTTTATTTTTATATTTTTGGATTTTGAAAATTTTCAAGTGTTTATTTTAATGACTGTAAATTAAAATAAAGTTAAAATTTCTGGAAAAAATAAAGTGCAAAAAAATGAAAATAAAATGCAAAAAATGAAAATAAAATGCATTCAGTGTGATGCTATCCTATTTCGACAAAACCGAAGATATGAGGTTTTCATGCATGCAACCTAACCTATTGGACCTGCAAAACATGCACAATCTAGATAAGTTAAGTGCTAGTTCCTAGGGTTTTGAATGAGGTTTTCAGATTTAGACATTCGCATGAAGCAACCAAGATAACTTGCATTAAACTCCATCTATAAGCCTAAAATCTGAAAAGGGGAAAAATAAACATTTAATCTCGCATGCAGAAAATGACTCCTCCTTTCTTGTCAATAAGATGCAACTCTCTAAAGTTTCTGTATTAAATATGTATCAATTTACAATAACAGAAATTTCTAGTTTTATCAAAACCAAAAAAAGTGGAAGAAAAACACTCCAAAGCAGGCCCAGAATGGCTTATCGCCTTCAGCTCTGCAACCTCGCTCATAGCGGTTTCTGACCCCTGTACCTATCTTTGCTTCTACTTTTAAACTTTCTGGTATGGCTCTCTATTTCGCTCTATGACGTTTCATTTCATTTCCTAGATCCCTTCGTTTCGTCTTCCCCGCCTCTTCATTGTTTTTGGCTTTTTGTTCGAGCATCAAAACGCTTGATCTTCTTTGCTAACTGTAACCATTGGTCATGAAGCGTTACACCATAACCCTTACACCTTTGTGCCACGTGTTCAGCGCTTCCCCTATAGACTCTATAACGGCCTCTTTGAATCGCAAAAAAATAGCATGTCACGATATCATGACATTTTTATGTCCGCAGCTTTGCTCTTCTTCTTGTATCACGAAAATGAGACATGTCGCGATATCGTGACACTTTTTTTCTTTTGGTCGCAAGAATGCAACATGTCACGATATCGTGACACTTTTTCTTTTTGGTCGCGAGAATGCAACATGTCGCGATATCCGACACTTTTTCTCTTTGGTCACGAGAATGCAACATGTCGCGATATCGTGACACTTTTCTTCTTTGGTCGCGAGAATGCAACATGTCGCGATATCGCGACACTTTTCTCTTTTGGTCGTGAGAATGCAACATGTCGCGATATCGTGACACTTTTCTTCTTTTGGTCGCGAGAATGCAACATGTCGCGATATCGCGACACTTTTTCTTTTTGGTCGCGAGAATGCAACATGTCGCGATATCGCGACACTTTTCTCTTTTGGACCGTGATAATGCAACATGTCGCGATATCGTGACACTTTTCTCTTTTGAACCGTGAGAATGCAACATGTCGCGATATCGTGACACTTTTCTTTTTGGTCGCGAGAATGCAACATGTCGCGATATCGTGACACTTTTTTTTTTTTTTTGCCAAGAAAATGCAACATGTCGCGATATCGCGACACTTTTTCCTTTTTATTGCTCGAAATGCAACATGTCGCGATATCGCGACACTTTTTCTTTCTTAGCCGTGAAAATGCAACATGTCGCGATATCGCGACACTTTTCATTCATGCTCTATCTTGCTGCTCTTATCCGTGAAAATGCGACATGTCGCGATATCGCGACACTTTTCTTTCCTTAGCCGCGAAAATGCGACATGTCACGATATCGCGACACTTTTTCATTCTTGCTCTATCTTTTTGCTCTTAGCCATGAAAACGCGACATGTCGCGATATCGCGACACTTTTTTCTTTCTTAGCCATGAAAACGTGACATGTCACGATATCGCGACACTTTTTCATTTTGCTCTATCTTGTTGCACTTAGCCATGAAAACGCAACATGTCGCGATATCGCGACACTTTTTCTTTCTTAGCCGCAAAAGAGCGACATGTCGCGATATCGCGACACTTTTTCTTTCTTGCTTTTTCTCTTTGATCCTTTAGCATCTGGGCCACTGCAGTCTTCTTGGAAAGCATGCAAAAAGGTGGGTCCCCAATTTTGGGGTACGTTGTGGAGCAGCCACAACAACACCTCTCATGGATGATGATATTATATGTTACAAATGTAATAATTTTGGTCACAAGGCTAGATGGTGTAAAATGATACTTCCTGAGTCTAGAAAAATAATTCTAACAAGTAGGAAAGATGAAAGAAAGAATGTTAGGGACAAATCTATGTTAGTACAAACATACCTGCATGCTCAAGATAAAGAATAATAATGATATCTGGATAGTGGTTGCTCTAGTCACATGACAGGAGACAAAGACAAGTTCATTGTACTAAAGGAAACAAATAGAGGATCAGTAGGTTTTGATGATAATGGATCATAAAGGATTGTTGGGAGAGGTACTCTAAGTCTAGAAAATAGAAAAAAAAATAGATTCTTTTTGTATGTCAAAGGGTTAAAACACAATCTACTGAGTATAAGTCAACTTTGAAATCAAGGATACATGGTCACCTTCCATCCAGATAGATGTGAGATAAGAAAAAATAGAAACAGGAAGAATCATTGCAAATGCAAGAAGGACCCCAAATAACTTATACATGCTCAATGAGATCAAAGGGGAAAATGCTTTCTATCACAAGAAGATGAGAGCTGGTTGTGGCATAGAATATTTGGGTCATTTGAATTTTGATAACATAGTCAACATAAGTAATAAATAGGTAGTTAGAGATTTACCCAAATTAAGAAGACCTCAGAACATAATTTGTGCACCCTGTCAACATGGAAATCAAAATAGGACAACATATAAACAAAAAGGCTATATGTCATCTGAGCCTTTGAGTATAATACATACATATTTGTGTGGTCCTACCATAAAACAAAGTATTCAGGGTGAGATTTACTTCATGTTGTTTGTAGATTATTATTCCATAATGGTTTGGGTAACTTTCCTAAAAGAGAAGTTAGAGGCCTTCGAAAAATTTAAAGCTTTCAAGAATTTGGTTGAAAATGAAACAGGAAAAAGGATTAAGTGTCTACGATCCGATAGAGGAATTTTGTGAACAACATGGAATCAAAAGAGAGTACTCAATAGCAAGAAATCCCAAGCAAAATGGAGTAGTTGAAAGGAATAATAGGACTGTTGAAAACATGGCTAGAGCTATGTTAAATGAATCTAAGTTATCAGATGGTTTTTGGAAATAAGCAATATCTACAGTTGTATACATAATTACTAGGGCTCAATTAAGGGTAAATAACCACAAGACTCCTTATGAGCTTTGGAAAGGAAGACCTGCTACTATAAATTATTTCAAAATTTTTGGAAGCAAATGTTACATAAGACGGGAAGATTAGAATTTGGGCAAATTTGATCCAATATGTGATGAGGGAATTTTTATTGGTTATTATACAAAGAGCAAGGCTTACATATGTTACAACAAAAGAACACACACTATGGTGAAAAGTATGAATGTAACAATTAATGAGAAGATAGATTCCAGAGAACCAGTTCAGCAAACTGTATACCAGGAAGATGGATGTTGTCAAGAAGAATTTTATGAGGAATCAGATAATGATGAAGAAGAAACACAAAGGCTTCTTCCTAAGAATCCTTCCAGGTATGTACAGAAACATCACCCAAAATATCATATAATCAGGAATTCAGATGAAAGACAAACAAGGAGAAGAATAATAAAAACATCTCAGCAGGAAAATTTTTCTTTGCTATCTAAAATGGAGCCAAAAGATTTCATTCAGGCTAGTGAAGATGAATTTTGGACTAAAACAATGAATGAGGAATTGGATCAGATAGAGAAGAGCAAAACTTGGGAACTTGTTCCATTACCAAAAGACAAAAAATTGATTGGCACAAAATGGATTTTCATAAATAAGTTGAATAAATATGGACAAGTGGTCACAAATAAAGCAAGGTTAGTATGCAAAGGTTATGCACAAGTAGAAGGAATTGATCTTGATGAAACATTTTCTCCAATTGCACGAATTGAACCTATAAGGATGTTTTTAGCTTTTGCAAGTTTCAAGAAATTTAAGGTATATAAGATGGATGCCAAGTCAGCATTTCTAAATGGGGTTCTAGAAGAAGAGGTCTACACCAAATCAGGTATGCAGATTGAAAAAGGTATTGTATGGTTTAAAGTAGGCTCCCAGAGCATGGTGCTCAATATTGGATAAGTATCTATAGGAATAGGAATTTAGGAAAGGTATAACAAATAGTAATTTATATATCATAAATGAAGGAAATGATCTTCTAATAGTTGTTGTTTATGTTGATGACATAATTTTTTGGGGAAACAATGACAAGATGTTCAAATAATTTGCTAAGAATATGCAAAGTGAATTTGAGATGTCTATGCTTGGTGAATTATCCTTCTTTCTTAGTATTCAGATTTCACAATAAAAAAAGGGAGTGTTTATTTCTCAAGCCAAGAACATCTAGGAGATGTTGAAGAAATTCAGGTTAGAATATTGTAAACCAGTAAGTATTCCTATGGTCACAGGGTGCAAGTTGAGTAAGGATGATGAATCTCCAGAGGCAGATAAGAGACTATACATATCCATGATTGGGAGCTTATTATATGTCACAACTGCAAGATAAAACATAGTACAGTCAGTGGGATTAGTGGTAAGGTTTCAAGCAGTACCTAAGAAAACACATGTGGCAACAGTAAAAGGACTTTTCAAATATCTAAAAGGGACTATGGATTTTTGGCTTTGGTATCTCAAAAGTGATAGTTTCACACTCACAGCATATATAGATGCATATAGAGCCGACATCATTGATGATAGAAAAAGCACAAGTCGAGGAGATTTATTTCTTGGAGAAATTCTAGTCTCCTAGTTAAGTAAGAAGCAGGTTTTAATTTCACTATCTATAGTAGAGGCATAATATATTGCAGTAGTAGCCAGTTGTACACATGTGTTATGGATGGAGAGAACTTTAGAAGACTTCAATATAAAGCATGATCAGCCCATTCCTATACTATGTGATAATACCAGTGCCATATGTATCTCAAAAAATCCGGTAATGCACTCCAAGACAAAGCAAATTTTGATTATCATTTTTTGAGAGAACATTTGTTAGATAAATAGGTCAGATTAGAGTATGTCACTACAAAGGAACATATAGCATATATTTTCACTAAGCCACTCTCAAAGGAAAATTTTGAGTATCTTCGAGGAAAATTGGGAGTGAGACTCCCACCCCAAAATTAACCACCTCATGTGGAGGTGGGGGAGGGACTAAGGTAAGAGGCTCATTCTTAGCCCCAAGCCCCAAAGGTGACCCTTTGCCATTGATGTCAAAGGGGGAGATATTTGTGTATGTTGGGAAGAGATTTGATATAGAAAGAGATTTGATATTTGAGAGAGCATTGAGCCAGGGGGATCAAAGTCCCAGGGGGAGTAGAAAAGGTCAGGTTTCAGTAAAAGGATATGGGTTTCCATCAATGACAAAGGGGGAGATTATTGGACATTTTTAATTCTCTAAGTCAAAGTTGTCATTGATGTCACTTGATAGATTTATCACTTTTCACAAAGAATTCGACAATAAATGAAGTCATTCAAGGTTGTCACATTCATCTTGGAAAAAGCTTCATCAGTGCAAAAGTGAAAGGAAAAAGGCTCTATAATATTTTAAAATTAATGGAAGCATAGGTTAAGCGATTGGTCCATAAAAACCAAATATGGGTTATTGCAAAATTTTAAAAAGAGGTTTAATAATTATTTAAATTCATAAGGAATTTAAATTTTATAAATAATAATTGATTACACCAAGGTTGTGCATTAAGACAAGGCTCCAAGGTTTATTTAAACTAAAACCTAAGGTTGGTTTGTTTTAATTTATAATATTTTAATTTTAATTTTAATTTAAATATATTATAAATTAAAACCACGTTGACGTCAAATTTATTCGAAGCATCAACGTGATTGCATAAGAAGACAAGGGAATTACATATAATGCCATCAAAGACATTAATCACTTACCCTTGCATTTTTTTCGTTGAGTGCATGCAAAAAGGCTTTTGATTCTTAAAGGCTTGACGATTTACAAAAAGTGGAAGCAGAGAACATGCAAAGTTATTGAGCACATAGGCCAGCATGGCTTAGTGGTGTGTTGGCTTGGCAAGAGAGAGGAGGTCCCAAATTCGATTCACTTGAGGTTTGCTTGCAAGGACAAAGTGCTCGAAGCACGTTTTGATTATTTTGAAAAGTGATGGTTTGTGATGTATTTGATGTTGGTCGTGCCTTTTTAGACACATGAGGACACGTGGCCCAATGGTATCTTGGATGTGGCTAAGGTGTTGGGAAGGAGGATATCGGGGGATCGAATCCCCCTGAGAGGCAAAGGCAAGTTAATTTTTTATGTTTTAATTTTTGATAAATAGCCTTAAGGAGAAATAAGGGTTATGTTATGCCCTAGAAAAGTGGGAAATTTTTGATGGTTTTATTTTTGGAAGGGTAGCATATTATATATCATTGGAAATAATTTTTCAAGGGCTATTTGATTAACTTGGTTATAAGGAGAAATAAGGTGTGTGTAGAGAGATATTTTTGGTTTTGTAAAAGGGGTTCAAAACTAAGTTTGATTTTTTCTTTTTCAAAGGGGATTATTTATTTCAGGATATGACATGGTGAATTTTATGGAGTAGGAGTAATAAGGTGTTATTGGGATATTATTTTTATTGTTGTGATATTACTCATGTCCTATAACCTCCTTGTGGTTGATAAGAAAATATTTTAAAGTGTGTTGAGTTTGACAGATTTTGTGGACAACTACTTGGCATCAAAAAGGTATGGGCAATCTTCTCCATTGACTTATCTGGGTGATTGATTTTTAAAAATATTATTAGAGAGAAAAGGATTGATTATTTAAAGTGGTTGGTTTAATGCTTCAAGGTTTTCTGGATTGAGAGTTGTGATTAAACCTTGTTTTATAATCATTGTTGTCGAAGACAATTGGTTATGCAAAGAACTTGAACTTGAGATAGAAAAGAACATGAGTATCATTTTTATGTGAGATTTATTGTTGAGCATTGTTGGAAACATTTTGAGTTGGTTGGTACATCCTTGGACTAAGATTTATGATAAAGTATTGTTCCTTGAGGTGATTGGTTGAGTAGAGCTGATTGATCCTAATCAAGTGAATGTGTGAAGTGGTTGTTCAAGTTCCATGAAACAAACTATTCTATATTCTGATTTAGTTGAGATTGAGTTTTTGATAATATAATATATTGAGTCTCTAACAATTCTCTTTATGATTCTATGAGATTGGACAAGTTTTGTGTGATCTTGTTGAGCAGATTTGGATAGGTTCTGTGTGGACCTGTTAAGTAGATTTGGACAGGTTCTGTGTGGATCTATTGAGAAAATTTGAGTAGGTTCTATGTGACCTATTGAGTAGATTTGAGTAGGTTCTGTGTAGACCTATTGAGTATATTTCAGCAGGTTTTGTTTGGACCTGATGAGAAAATTTGAGCAGGTTCTATGTGGACCTATTGATCATATTTGAGCAGGTTTTGAGTGGACCTGTTGAGAAGATTTGAGAAGGTTCTGAGTGAACCTATTGATAGATTTTTGGAGGTGACAGAGTATAGAATACAAAGTCTCAGTGGATAGATATCCAGCAACCAGGACAATTGAAAAAAAATATTTTGAGTGAGGACTCTTAAAGTGGAGAGAGATCCACCAGTCAGTGCAGTAGCCCCAAGCCCCAAAGGTGACCCTTTGCCATTGATGTCAAAGTGGGAGATATTTGTGTATGTTGGGGAGATATTTGATATAGAAAGAGACTTGATATTTGAGAGAGAATTGATCAATGGGTATCAAAGTCCCAGGGGGAGTAGAAAAGAAGGTCAGGTTTCAGTAAAAGGATATGGGTTGCCATCAATGACAAACCGGGAGATTGTTGGAAATTTTGAGTCCTCTAAGTCAAAGTTGTCATTGATGTCACTTGATAGAGTTATAACTCTTCACAAAGAATTTGACAAGAAATAAATTCATTCAAGGTTGTCACATTCATCCAGGAAAAAGCTTCATCAGTGCAAAAGTGAAAGGAAAAAGGCTCCATACTATTTTAATATTAATGGGAGCACAGGTTAAGCGATTGGTCCATAAAAACCAAATATGGGTTATTGCAAAAGTATAAAAGGATGTTTAATAATTATTTATAAATTATTTAAATTCACAAGGAATTTAAATTATATAAATAATATTTGATTACACCAAGGTTGTGCATTAAGACAAGGCTCCAAGGTTTATTTAAACTAAAACCTAAGGTTGGTTTGTTTTAATTTATAATATTTAAATTTTAATTTAAATTTAAATATATTATAAATTAAAACCACGTCGATGTCAAATTTATTCGAAGCACCGACGTGATTGCATAAGAAGACAAGGGCATTATATATAATGCCATCAAAGACATAATCACTTACCCTTACATTTTTTTTTTGTTGAGTACATGCGAAAAGGCTTGTGATTCTCAAAGGCTTGACGATTTATGAAAAGTGGAAGCAGAGAACATGCAGAGTTGTTGGGCACAATGGCCAGCATGGATTAGTGGTGTGTTGGCTTTGCAAGAGAGATGAGGTCCCACATTTGATTCACTTGAGGTTTTCTTGCAAGGACAAAGCGCTCGAAGCACATTTTGATTATTTTGAAAAGCGCTGGTTTGTGAGGTATTTGATGTTGGTCGTGCCTTTTTAGAAACATGAGGGTGTGTGGCCCAATGGCATCTTGGTTGTGGCTAAGGCATTGAGAAGGAGGATATCGGGGGATCGAATCCCTCTGAGAGGCAAAATCAAGTTAATTTTTTATGTTTTAATTTTTGTTAAATAGCCTTAAGGAGAAATAAGGGTTATGTTATGCCCTAGAAAAGTGGGAAATTTTTGATGGTTTTATTTTTGGAAGGGTCGAATATTATATATCGTTGGAAATATTTTTTTAGGGGCTATTTGATTAACTTGCTTAGAAGGAGAAATAAGTTGTGTGTAGAGAGATATTTCTGGTTTTGTAAAAGGGGTTCAAAAGTGAGTTTGATTTATTCTTTTTCAAAGGGGATTATTTATTTCATGAGAGGACATGGTGAATTTTATTAAGTAGGAGTAATAAGGTGTTATTGGGATGATATTTTTATTGCTGTGATATTAGTCAAGGCCTCTAACCTCCTTGTGGTTGATAAGGAAATATTTGAAAGTGTGTTGAGTTTGACAGATTTTGTGGAAAACTACTTGGCATCAAAAAGGTATGGGCAATCTTCCCCATTGACTTGTTTGGGTGATTGATTTTTGAAAATATCATTGGAGATAAAAGGATTGATTATTTTTTTCTTTTTGAAAGTGGTTGGTTTAATGCTTCAAGGTTTTTTGGATTGAGAGTTGTGATTAAACCTTGTTTTATAAGCATTGTTGTCAAAGCCAATTGGTTATGCAAATAACTTGAAGTTGAGTTAGAAAATAACATGAGTATCATTGTTATGTGAGATTTGTTTTTGAGTATTGTTAGAAATATTTTGAGTTGGTTGGTACATGCTTGGACTAGGGTTTATAAGAAAGTATTGTTCCTTGAGGTGATTGGTTGAGTAGAGTTTATTGAGCCTAATCAAGTGAATGTGTGAAGTGGTTGTTCAAGTTCCATGAAACAAAATATTCTATATTTCAATTGAGTTGAGATTGAGTTTTTGAGAATAGAACATATTGAGTCTCTAACAATTCTCTTTATGATTCTATGAGATTGGACAAGTTTTGTGTGAGCTTGTTGAGCAGATTTGGGTAGGTTCTGTGTGGACCTGTTAAGCATATTTGGACATGTTTTGTGTGGACCTGTTGAGCATATTTGAGCAGGTTCTATGTGGACCTATTGAGCATATTTGAGTAGGTTCCGTGTAGACCTATTGACCATATTTTAGTGGGTTCTGTGTGGACCTGATGAGCAGATTTGAGTAGGTTTTGTGTGGACCTATTCAGCATATTTGAGTAGGTTCTAAGTGGACCTCCTGAGCAGATTTGAGAAGGTTCTAAGTTTACCTATTGATAATTTTTTTGAGGTGACAGAGTATAGAGGACATAGTCTCAGTGGATAGAGATATAGCAACCAAGACAATTTAAGAAAAATCTTCTGAGTGAGGAGTCTTCAAGTGGAGAGAGATCCACCAGTCAGTGCAGTAGTTAGACAGAGTCTTTTATAATATCACTAGACATAGTTGAAGGGGAAAGAGTTATCCTATGGAAGAGATCCACGAACTTGAGATTTAGGGGATCATCATCTCCTTTGGATAGAGGTCCATAAACATTGTAATTGGGAAGGATTCCCAAAATATTATTTGAGAAATATTTAGAAGAAATATTTTTCTATGGAGGTAGCCCACATTGGGTGAACCACGTTAAAATTATGTCTCTCATGTGTGTGATGTTTTGTGTGATGTTTATTGGTTTATTAATGTTTATGCTACTATTTGTATTAAAAGGAATTTTTTTTTATTATATACTATTCACCCCCCTCTCAGTATAAACACATGTTCTTCACATAGAGTAAATATATATTTTGTATTATATTTTCAAGCAGTTATTACAGTATCATTATGGGCCCTTTTTCACCTCTTATTTCTTGAGGTATATTTCTCTATTTCTTTCTTATACTGAGAACAAGGGTTTTTCTCCTGAGAAACACAAAATAGGGGATAATGGATGTATATTCAACTAGAACTAGAGCTACCAAACATTAATGCATGTATAGTAAGAGATATTAATTCTTTTATGGTAGAGCATGTTGGTAGATACAAAGCAAATAGTGTTAAAGAAGGAAATCTGGGTTAATCCCAATAAAATATGGGATACAAGAATTTGGTGTGGGTAGTGGTGGTTTTTTTTGTGGTAATAAGAGAGAGTAGTGTAAGTATAAATGGGGATCCAATCCGTCAGGACAATTCTATTGTAATTATGGAAATTATTGTAGCAAGTTCTTGTTGAACTAAGCGTGAAACTGAGATGGGGTGGATCAAGTGTGTATTAAAAATTTAATCCAACTATGAAATCAATTCAAAATGAGCAATCACACAAAAATGCATCACATAACACCAAATTTATAGTGGAAACCCGATGTGGGAAAACCATTGTGCCAATGGACTGTTTGGACTCCCATCCAAATCGAACCTCAATAATATTTGGTCTTTACAATATTTTTGCAGCACCAACTACAGGGAATGACACCAAACAACTCGAACTTTAGAAACACCAATTGTAAGGAGCACCGACCCCTATTGCCAAGCACCGACCCAACAAGTTTAAAAAGCCCTAATAAAAGTTTTAAATCCTATCAAAAGACCCTGAGTGGTCTATCTCAAAAATATTATCCTCTAAAATATTATGTCTAACCTTTTCAATATTCTCAACTATACACAGATAATCTCACACCTTGCGCATTTTTTCAAGGAATACCAAAAAGGAATTCTTCACATGCGTTGGTAGTCCTTTCTTCAAAAAAACCCTCATATCCATTTTATTTTAAAACATATATATATATATATATATATATATATATATATATATATATATATATATATATATATTTCATATTGAAAAAACGTAGCTCTTTATTTTTTAGTTACACAAAAGCACCACTCCACCGTTATATTCTTAGAAACTACCAAAATTGCCAAAAAGAGCTAATAGGGCATTTTGTAATAGTCATAACTACCTCCTTGAATTTCCAAACGGGCTACAAATTGAAACATATATTCTTGGATAAAATAACTACCTCCAGTTTAAATTTTGGATTTTAACTCTTCATGGATTATATGCATTACCTTCAACAAGATGGTCTTTTATACAAATTTGAAACACGTATAAAAATGCCAAAAACTAGAAAAAGTGCTTCAGAGTCATTTTGTAACTATTACCATTTCCTCCTCAAATTTCCATTTGGACTGAAATTTAAAACATATGCTCTCGGTACATCTGAATACCTCTAGTAAAAATTTCAAAGTATGATTACTCATGGATTTCTTAATATACCTCTGACAAAGTGGCCTATGACAATGATTTTACACGTCACAAACTAGAAAAAGTGCTCCAGAGTCGTTTTGCAATTGTTACCGTTTCCTCATCATATCTCTGTTTGTACTAAAATTTACAACGTATGGTCTCGATACATATGAATATATCCAATAATATTTGTTCCTCACGGATTGCTTAATATACCTCCAACAACATGGCCTTTGACACATATTTTACACGTCCAACAATGTACAAAGTCATCCATCAAAGTACCGATGATGCAACCGATCAGTCCAAACATTGAACTAACACTGTGAATGCACTCACTACTGTCAAATAATACTCTAGACAATGTGTCGAGTTATCCAACATAATCCACTGGCACTTATGAACAACATTTGTAACATTTACAACTTTTGCAACTTTTTGACAACTTTTGCAATTTTGCACAAATTGCTTGCAACACCTTCACCTGAGCATCGAACACGTCCTCACAAGCATCAAATATTTTTGTACAAGCTCTGAAAACCTTACCGCTACACCAACCTAGTCCAACTGAGTGTGTTGACAACAATGACAACACCTTTCTCAACAATCTCCCCCTTTAGAATTTTTGGAAACACATGAACATTTTCCTATAACTTTTCTACCCCTTTGAAAACAATGATAAAGGGATGATGCAAACTCCCCTTGAGTCCATACAAAACATTCTCAGGCAAAAATTATTACCAAGCAATAATTGCAAGTAGGAGCAAAAAGATAAAACAGTGAAAAATTGCTCCCCTTGAGAATGTGGTCCCTATAGCAGTCTAGTCATTGGGAAGTGTAACCACTCCCAATTTCTTGCAAATATATTCAAAAAATTCCTTTTGCAATGGTTTTGTAAAGATAACCGCTACTTGCTCTATCGCAGGAACAAAATCCAACTTGACCTCTCCTTCTACAACTATATCTTTCAAGAAATACTACCTGATAGCTATGTGCTTTGTGCGGGAATGCATAACTAGGTTCTTTGAGATATTAATTGCACTAGTATTATCACACATAACTAAAATATTTCACTGAAATGAATGCCAAAATATTTCAAAGTTTGTTTCATCCATAATACCTGTGTGCAAGATGATGTAGTTGCAATGTACTCTGCCTCTATTGTGGAAAAGGAAATTGATTCCTGCTTTTTACTATGCCATGCCACAAGATTGTCACAAAGATAAAATGCACCACCATTGGTAATATTCTTGTCATCTACACAACATGTTTGATCTACATTTGAATAAGCAATAAGAGTAAATTCCTTACCTTTCAGATACCATAAAACATACTCCATTGTACCCTTAAGATATTGACAAATTCTCTTTACCGTTGTAACATGAGTTTCCTTAGGATTGGCCTGAAATCTTACCACCATACACATAGCATACAAAATGTTTGGTCTTGTAGCATTAAAGTATGTTAAGACACCGCTCGGAGGAACCAATATAATGCAATGAATAAGATAAATGAATCGTTGTTTTATAAGAATCGCTTTTGGAAATATTGAGTTTAATCTGCAATATTGATATAAAATGAATGTATTTGATGATTTAAAATGAATATGGTGATACACCATAAATATGAAGGATGGGGTGCAATTGGAAAGACGCACCCCGGATAAATATAATTACAATATGTTAGGAGGGTCCTAACATGCCACCCTCCTTAAAGGAGCTTTGTCCTCAAAGCTGGAAATTTGGAAATTGTCATTGGATATCGTGAAGAGTTTCCCACGTCGTGTCTTCTAAAGGTAGACCTTTCCAATGGATTAACACTTTCATGATATCGCGAGTACGAAGGTGACGAAAGATCGGCGATCCAAGATAGCTTCTGGATCGACTAAAAGTACTCCCTCCTCGGAGAATTCCAGAAGAGTGGTTTGTGTCGTGATATGTGTTCCGACTACGAGCTTAAGGCAAGATACATGAAATACGGGGTGAATTTTGGAAGAGGGAGGAAGCTCAAGTTTGTAAGAAATGGTCCCAATACGTTGGAGAACTTTATACGGCCTGTAAAATTTGGGTGCTAACTTTTGAGAACCTTTTTGTTTAAGAGAGGTTTGCCGGTAAGGTTGGAGACGTAAGAAAACCATATCACCCTCGTGAAAACTACATTCGCTTCTATGTTGATCGGCTTGCTGCTTCATGCGATGTTGGGCGGTGTGTAGGTTCTCTTTTAGGGTCCGTAGTATGTCCTCTCGACTAGCAAGTTCTGTTTCCACCGCATGGAATTTTGTAGTCCCTGAAATATAGGAAGTGAGGGATGGTGGTGTTTGACCATATAGTGCTTTGTAAGGAGTCATTTTGATGGACGTATGGTATGAAGTGTTATACCACCATTCCGCTAGTGACAGCCACCTTACCCAATGGAGTGGTTGAGTAGAGACAAAACATCAAAGGTATATTTCCAAACATTTATTTACAACTTCGGTTTGGCCATCGGTTTGAGGATGGTAAGCGGAGCTCATACTAAGTTGAGTACCTTGTAATTTGAATAATTCCTTCCAAAAGGTACTAGTGAAAGTTGGGTCGTGATCACTAATAATTGTGGAGGGCATACCATGTAATTTAAAGATGTTATCGAGGAAAATGTGGGCTATAGTGCTTGCGGTATACGGATGAGCCACTGGACAAAAATGGGCATATTTAGATAAATGATCAACAACTACGAAAATGGTTGTTTTGCCGCCTGATTTAGGTAATCCTTCAATAAAGTCCATAGAAATATCTACCCATGTTTTGGTGGGTATAGGAAGAGGTTGAAGTAATCCGGGAATAGCGATGGTCTCCCCCTTTTGTCTTTGGCACACTTCACATTCTTTTACAAAGTTTTTGATGTAATTTTTCATTCCTACCCAATAGGAGGTAGTGGCTCTTTTATAGGTTTTTAAGAACCCTGAGTGGCTCGCAATGGGTGAGGTATGTAACTCATGAAGAAGTTTCTTTCGATAAGTTGAATTGGGGGTGAGGACCATCCTCCCTTTTTATCTTAATATATTGTCCTTCCAAGTGTATGGAGGTTTGCTACTAGGATTATGTTGAAGTTGTTGAATTAAGGCGTGGGTAATAGGATCATTTATCCATTCTTCATGCACCTCATCTACCCATTTAGGAATAAGGGAGGAAAGAGCATGGACTTGAGGTATATCTTCAAATTTTCTAGAAAGTGCATCGGCTACCATGTTGTCCTTGCCCTTTTTATATGTAATTTCATAATCATAGCCAAGAAGTTTAGTAACCCATTTTTGTTGTTTCGGGGTATTAGTCCTTTGTTCCAAAAAATATTTCAAGCTATGATGGTCGATGCGTATAATGAAATGTTGGCCAATAAGGTAAGGCCTCCAATGTTGAATAGCATGGAAAATCGCCAACATCTCTTTTTCATATGTAGAGCAAGCTAAATTCTTAGGAGAAAATGCTTTGCTTATAAAAGCTAGAGGTCTTTCATCCTGCATGAGTACGGCTCCCATTCCTATTCCTGAAGCATCACTTTCAATGACGAACGGTTTAGAAAAGTTGGGCATGGCTAGAACAAGGGTGGTACACATTGCAATTTTCAAGGTAATAAAGGCCTCGTCCGCTTTAGGCGACCATTTGAAAATGTTTTTCTTAAGTAATGCTGTTAGAGGAGCAACGATTTTACCATAATTTTGGACAAATTTTCTATAATATCCCGTTAGTCCAAGAAACCCACGTAGAGCCTTTACGGTTTTTGGAATAGGCCAATTTTTCACTTCCTCGATTTTGGAAGGATCTACCATCACGCCTTCCTTTGAGACAATATGCCCTAAGTATTCAATTTCTTGTTTCCCAAAGGAACACTTTGATCTATTTGCATAAAGTTGATTTTCCTTCAATATTTGGAACACTTGTCTAACATGGTCCAAATGTTCTTCCCATGTTTTGCTATAAATCAAAATGTCATCAAAGAAAACTAATATAAATTTACGAAGGAAAGGGTGAAATACCTTATTCATTAGACTTTGAAAGGTAGAAGGAGCGTTGGTAAGGCCAAATGGCATCACCAAGAATTTGTAGTGCCCTTCATGAGTGTGAAAGGCCGTCTTAGGAATATCCTTTTCAGCGACTCGTATTTGGTGGTAGCCTGACCGTAAGTCCAACTTGGAAAAGTAAGCTACCCCGTGGAGTTCATCTAGTAGCTCGTCTATGACCGGAATAGGAAATTTATCTTTGATGGTCATTTTATTTAGCGCTCGAAAATCGACACATAAACACCACGAACCATCCTTTTTCCTAACTAATATAATTGGAGAGGAGTAAGGGCTTTTGCTAGGTCTAATGACTCCTACTATAAGAATCGCTTGTACTAATTTCTCTATTTCGGTCTTTTGGAGGTATGGATAATGATAAGGTCTAATATTAGGAGGTTGATGCCCTGGAAATAGTGGAATAGTGTGATCGTGACTTCATTGTGGAGGTAGTCCTTTTGGTTCGTTGAATACCGCATTATGGTGGTCTAAAATTTTTTGTAACTTTGGTGTCTCATCTTTTTGGTGACTAGGTTGAATTGAAAATAATTGGGCAACCATTCCTTTGTTCCTTTTTTGGATAATTTTCTCCATTCTATGCGAGCTGGCGATTTGGGAAGGTCCTGATTTTAGGCCTTGGATAATATAGGTTTGGTTCTTTGCTATGAATTTCATCCATAGTTCATCAAATTCCCATTGGACTACGCCCAATGTTCTTAACCATTGTACGCCTAGTACAATGTCACATCCCACTAGGGGTAAGACGTACATGTTGCTTTGCATGGTATAAACTCCCATAGTTAGTTTTATATTTCTGCATTTTCCTTTGCATGCAATTTTTTTGCCATTTTCGATCATCACTTCGAAGTTTTTGCAAGGGTATATGAAACAATTTGCTTGCTTAGCCACTTTTGGATCGATAAAATTGTGTGTGCTACCAGAATCTAGGAGCACGATAAGGTTTTGTTTCTTAAAATACCCTTTTACTCGCATTGTTTGAGGGGCAAAAAATTCGGCAAGGGCGTTGAAGGAAACCTTTGGTGTATTTTCTTCGTCACTTTCAAGTGTGTTGGATAATACCTCTACTTCGAGTTTAGGTTCCTCTTCAGTAGAATTCCCTTCCTCTGTGGCATCAAGAATATATAATTTCCATGAGGCACATTTATGATTTCTATCAAATTTCTCATCGCAATGGTAGCAAAGACCTTTAGCTTGTCTTTCCTTCATTTCCTCAAAACTCAAACGTTTAATTGGTAGAGTGGGGTTAATTTTGGGGGTTGTGTAGGAGTTTTGGGTTCGTCCATTTTGTATTGGCTTGGGGTTGGTATAAGTGTTTGATTGTTTCCCCCAAGTTGGTTTTGTGAATCGATTCCGTGCCTTGATTTTGTCTTTCGCTAATTTCACTAAGCCGATGGTCTCTAACATGTTTGTAGGGTTGTACATTTGTCCCTCAATTCAAATTTCTTCTTTTAATCCGCTAACGAAACATTCTTGAAAGAAGGCAGCGTATAATCCGGATGTTCGATTAGCTAACCTTTCAAATTCTGCTTGGTACTCGCTTATTGAAGTGGTTTGGCATAATTTAGTGAGGGTCCTTGGAAAGCTTTGAAACTTTCTAGGGCCAAATCGTACTAATAGGTTCTGTGTAAAGTTTGACCACGTTGGAGTGCCATTAGTTTTCTCAAACCATTGGTACCATTGGATGGCATCATTTTCCAAATGGAAGAAGGTGATATGCACTTTTTGTATTTTTGAAATTTGATTTAGTGAGAAATATTGCTCTGCTCGGTAGATCCAATTTGTAGGGTCTCCACCTTCAAATTTTGGGAAGTCTAATTTGGTCGTCCGTGGTAGAATGGAAGTTTGTGGACCTCCTAACATTGCTCGGTTTGATGACCCGGTGTTGGTTGAGTTTGCTTGTGTTGTTGCCTATTTTTGACTGATGGCATCAAGTTTAACATCCATTGCAAATATTTTCTCGAAGAGTTCTCTTGTGTTATGGGAATTCTCCTCTCTTTCCTGTTTAACTTCTTCAGCGAGCCTTTCATGTTTCTCGTGGATGGAATCCAATGATCGTCGTCCGTCGGCCATTTCGGTTGGTGTAGGTAACGATCAAGGTGAGCAAAATTTAAAAATTAATTGGGCAATAATTTAATTTAATTTAAAAATTAAATTAATTATATATATATATATATATATATATATATATATATTTTTTTTTTTTAATTTGGTGGGCAATGCCCTATCAACTATTTATTTTGGCCCCCTGACAGCGCGCAGCGTTTTGCGAGCAGGACGATAGCAGGCAGGACAAACTAAGAGAGCAACAGCGAGCAGCCAGAGACGAACTGACAGAGCGATAGCGACCATGCAGAGATGGATTGACAGGCCAGAGATGGACTGACAGAGCGACAGCGAGCAGGCAGAGACGGACTAAGCGAGCAGGCAGGACGGTGTCCGACAGAGGCGACGAGCAGGCGGGGCGACGTTCGACAGAGGCAACAGATATGGACTAACAGAGTGATAGTGAGCAGGCGGGATGACGTCCGACAGAGGCGGCGAGCAGGCGAGCAGTGGGTACACGCGAAGCTTGGTCAAGGGCGGGCGTGACCGAAGTCACGCTTCAGTAAGCGTGCTGCCCACTTAATAAACTGGAAAAAAATTCCCGCACCCGCTATGTGGGATAATTCCCTACGAAAACACAAAAAAATAAAAAATATCGTGTATACCTTACGCTGTCATGTCGACGACAAAGCACGCTCGATGTCATTTTTCCTGGAGTTATTTGTTCGATTATAATCTGTTATAATATTTTGCAAGGAAGGTGATTATAATCTTCGTTCCCGATGTTTATGATTTTTTATAACCTTCAATTTATAATCCTTTGCCGTGTTTTCATTTAATAATGCGTCGCTTGATGATTTTTTCTTTTGTATAAAAAAAAAAATTATGGCAACGACAGGTGAAATCTGAAGCTCTGATCCAGATGTTAAGACACCGCTCGGAGGAACCAATATAATGCAATGAATAAGATAAATGAATCATTGTTTTATAAGAATCGCTTTTGGAAATATTGAGTTTAATCTAAAATATTGATAAATATAAAATGAATGTATTTGATGATTTAAAATGAATATGGTGATACACCATAAATATGAAGGATGGGGTGCGATTGGAAAAACGCACCCCGGATAAATATAATTACAATATGTTAGGAGGGTCCTAACATAAGATACCAATAATGGATCTATACATGGTTTGATCTACATGTGGTGATTTGTCATCCTTGCTTAACTTACAACCTATTATCATGAGAGTACTGACTGGCTTGCAATATTCCATTATAAATTTCTTTAACATCTCTTTCACATATTTGATTTGAGAAATGAATATGCCTTTTTCTAACTGATTAATTTTCAAACCAAGAAAATAAACAAGCTCACCAATAATAGACATCTCGAACTCATTTTACATCTTATTGGAAAAATATTTGCATAACTTATCCTTGCAACCTCCAAAAATGATATCATCTATGTACACGACAATAATAATTTGATAATAGTTTTCAGATTTAACATATAAATTGCTATCCACCATACCTTTCTTGAAACCTTGTTGCTGGAGATAGGTGTCTAGCATTGCATACCAAGCTCGAGGTGTTTGTTTCAAACCATATAATGCTTTTGTCAACCTTCAAACCATATTTGGACAATTTCCTAGATGAAAACCATCTGGTTGCTCAATGTATACCTCTTCTTCAAGCTTACCATTCAGAAAAAATGACTTTACATCCATTTGATAAACTCTAAAAATTTTGTAAATAGCTAATGCAAGAAACATCCTTATTTCTTCTAGGTTGGCTACAGGTGCAAAATATTTTTCAAAATCAATATCTTCAACTTGAACATATCATTTGAAAACTAACCTTGCTTTATTTCTTACAACTTGTCCATATTCATTAACAAAAAATCCACTTGGTACCAATCACGTTCTTATTCGCTGGTCTTAGCACTAACTCCCAAGTCTTGTTCTTTTCAATCTGGTTCAACTCTTCTTCCATTGCCTTTACCCAATTTTCATCTTTACCTACTTTTACAATATTTTTGGGCTCTATGTTAGATAAAAGAGAGTAAGTTCTGGTTATTCTTCTTCTTGTCTGAACACCAACTTTGGGGTATCCAATTATCTATTATTAGAGATGGTATTTTTACCATGTTTTTGATTTGGATTTCTTTTCTTTCTCCAATTATTCTTATTCTAATTCACTTTTTATCTCCTCATATTTCTTCTTTTCCTTTTCTCCTTCAATTTTCTATTCATAAATAGGAAAGTTTTTCATTGCTTGTTGGTAGTTCTCTCCTTTCATCAACTTTGAAATCAACACTTTCAACAATTTTTCTTAGCCTTTTATTGTTGCATTTATATGCTTTGCTTTTTGTTAAATAACCAAGAAAGATACCTTTATCCACTTTATCCTCAAACTTTCCAAGATTGTTTTTAGTTCTTCTGATGTAGCACTTACTACCAAATACCTTGAAATGTCTCGTTGTTGCTTTTCTACCGAACCACATCTCATATGGAGTTTTGCTTTCATTTGGCCTCAACATGCACCTATTTTGAATGTAAACTACTGTATGAACTACCTATTTCCAGAACCTATTGGCTACTTTGCTCTTGGTTAGCATTGTTCTAGCCATTTCCTGCACTGCTCTATTTTTTCTTTCCACAATGCCATTTTGCTAAGGTGTCCTAGCAGCAAAAAATTGTCTCCTGATACCAAATTTTTCACAATACTCTGTAAAATATTTTGAAATAAATTCACCTCCTCTGTATGATCTCAGGCATTTAATTCTTCTTCCAGTCTGATTCTCAACTAAGTTTTTGAATATTTTGAACATTTCAAGATCTTACGATTTGTGTTTCAAAAATATTATCCATGTCATCCTAGAATAGTCATCTATGCACAACATGAATTATTTTTCACCATTTATACTCTGAGTTCTCATAGGCCCACACAAATTAGTATGCACCAACTCTAATGGTTTTCCAGTATAGTGTTCTTTTGCATTGAAATATATTCTAGTTTGCTTACCTTTCTAACATGATGCACAAATACTGTTTGATGGCTTGGAAATGTTGGGAATGTCTCTTACCACTTTCTTCGAGCTGATTTTTACTAAATTGTCAAAGATGATATGACCAAGTCTCTTGTGCCACAACCAGTTTTCATTTTCATGTCTAAGCAAGCAAGATCCTTCTAAGGTATCTGTGAGATTGTACAAATTGCCAAATGTTCTTGTTACAATTGCTATTAATTTACCATTATTTACCTTTCTGATTTTACATCCCTGCCTTTTAAAAGTCACATCACGACCTCTGTCATAAATTTGACTCATGCTCAATAGATTATGCTTTAGTCCAACCACAAAAAAGACATTTTGCCTTGATTTTTTCGTTGTTGATATTAACCGTTCCTCTACCAACTATCTTAGTTACATCATTGTTTTAGAATTTAATTGAGCCACCTTCATATTGTTGCAATTTTTCAAATTTTTGTTTGTCCTCGATCATGTGACTAAAACATCCACTATCAAGTATCCATGGTGCATGTTTATTCTATTCCTTGAATATTGTCTGTACAATTAAAGACTCCTTGTCTTACTTTGGTTGTTCTTTCTCTTTCCAAACTTGTTTGTCCTTTTTTTTGGGTTCTTGTATTGTCTTATGATTTTTTGATATTTTTCTATTTTATCTCATTGCGTCTGGCTAAAATATTCTATCCTAAAAGGGATTAGATGCAAACATACTTCTACAATATTTTGCAATGTGTCCAAAATTATGACATTTATAACATTCCACAGAGTAAACCATCAATGGTTCAAAAGCATTTCTACTCATAAAATTTATTGGTGCAACATTAAACTTACAATCTAACATTTTATGACCATAAGCATTGCATTTAAAACAGTAACCAAAAATGAAATAGTTGAACCTGGTTTGCGGTCTTTGCCATGTAGTTGCAGGCATCACGAATCTTCTTCTCCTTTAAAAATTAGTGAAGCTATCACTATCTACATTATTTTAAAAATCTTGGCTCTTTATCTTTTTCTCACTAGATTTGACTTTACTTGATCAAATTTCTTGTATTCGTGTGGTTTCTTTTCTTCTATATTCACAGATTTTACTTTGGTAATCTCTGATCCATTTGATGATTCATCCTATTCCAAGACCAAACTAAATTTTATGTCTATAGTCTTCTAGTTCTTTATAATCTTATCCAACTTCATAGAACTCTCTTCACATTTTTGATAAGAGCTAATTATTTTATTCATCTCTTCTAGCTGCATCCTTAAACCAATAATTTCTTCTTCTAATTTGCTGCAATTTTCTACTTTCATGGTTAATTGCACTTCAAGATATTTGGATATCTTTCTAAATTCTTCTATTTTTACCTTCAAATTTGTTGTGATTTCATTTGTATCCTCAAGATTTCTTGAATTTTTTATTGTGCCTTTTTCTTTCTGCTTTCAATTCATCTAGAGCTACAACTAATTCTACTTCCATATTAACTTCTACATCTATTTCTTCTTCACAGAATTCATATTCTTATTTCAGCTTTTATTCTTCAAGTACCATGAAAAGATCTTTGCTTATTTCTTCCTCAGGGTTCTCACTAGAGCTGTCTTCGGATGAACTGACATTCTTGGTAATGAAACTTTTTTTCTTGGATTTGCCTTTTCTAAAATTTGACATATTTTTCTAGTTGCCTCTTTCACTATGTTATCCTTAATCATCGTTATTATTTTTATTGTACATATAGTTAGCTAGAAAATGTCCAACATTTCCACATTTGAACTATAATTTTTCCTTGTATTTTCCTTTACCTCTTTTTCAGTTTTCTCACAAAGTTAGCTTCCATATCATTTGACATTTCATCTTCATCAGACTCTGGTTTGGTTTTTGTATTTTTTTGAGATTTGGAGGTTGCTTCTCTATTTGTAGATTTAGCTTTCCCTATTATCATTTCATAAGCATTCAAAGAACCATGAAACTCATCCATAGTAAGAGTATTTAAATCTTTAGCTTCTTCTATTGCAGAAACTTTAGAATCAAACCTTTGAGGAAGAGATATTAATACCTTTTTGACGATTACAAAGTCTTTGATTTCCTCTCCAAGTCCTCTGATAGCATTGATAACTTCATTTACTCTTAACAGGTAGGCCTCTATATTCTCATATTCATTCATTTTCAGCCCTTAAAATTGTGCTCTATGTATCTACTGTTTAGCTTCCTTAATCTTATCGTCTCCTTCATGAATGTTCTTTAGCTTATCCTAAATTTCCTTGGCAGTATTGCATCCCATAAATTTTACCAGTTCACTATCAAATAATTGACACATGATAGTATTATTAGCTTTTTAATCATTCTCAAATAGTTTCTTTATCGCAACATCATCCAAAGGAGTAGAGGGTATTGTATATCCACTATGTATTGATTTCCAAATATTGTATCCCAAAGCACAAATATATGTCTACATTCTGAGTCTCCAAAAAGTGTAGTTGGTTCCATCGAATAACGATGCTTTAATTGACGATAAGCCTTCACCACTTGCCATTGTGTCACTTCCAAGATAACCCTAGCTGGTCTATTCAGGAACTTGGCTCTGATACCAATTTTTGAACTACATGTGACACTGAGAGGGGGGGTAAATTAGTGTGTATTAAAAATTTAATCCAACTATGAAATCAATTTGAAATGAGCAATCACACAAACATGTATCACATAACACCAAATTTATAGTGGAAAATCGATGTGGGAAAACCATTGTGCTAATGGACTATTTGGACTCCCATCCAAATATAGCCTCAAAAATATTTGGTCTTTACAATATTTTTGCAACACCAACTATAGGTAATGGCACCAACCAATCCAGATTTTAGAAGCACCAACTATAAGGAGCACTGACCCTTGTTGCCAAGCACCAACCTGACAAATTTAAAAAGCTCTTTTAAATCCTATCAAAAGACCCTAAGTGGTCTAGCTCACAAATATTCTCTTCTAAAATATTTTGTCTAATCTTTTCAATATTCTCAACTCTACACACATATAATCTTACACCTTGCACATTTTTCCAATTGAAATACCAAAAAGAAATTCTTCATAACATGCGCTGGCAGTCCTTTCTTCAAAAAACCCTCATATCATTTTTTTTAAAAACATATATATATTTCACATTGAAAAATGTAGCTCTTTATTTTTCAGTAACACAAAAGCACCACTCCACTGTTATATTCTTAGAAACTGCCAAAATTTCCAAAAAGAGCTAATAGGGCCTTTTGTAACAGTTATAACTACCTCAAATTTCCAAACGGGCTAAAATTTGAAACCTATATTCTTGGATAAACTACCTCCAGTTTAAATTCTATATTTAACTTTTCATGTATTATATGCAGTACCTTTGACAAGATGACCTTTTATGCAGATTTGACACGTCTAAAACTACCAAAAACTGGAAAAATTACTTAGGAGTCGTTTTGAAACTGTTCCATTTCCTCCTCAAATCTTCGTTTTGAATGAAATTTAAAAAATATGATCTAGGTACATCTAAATACCTCTAGTAAAAATTGTGAGATTTTATTACTCACAGATTGCTTAATATACCTCTGACAAAGTGGCCTCTAACGCTGATTTTACACCCGTCACATAAACTGAAAAAAGTGCTCCAGAGTCGTTTTGCAACTATTATCATTTCCTCCTCAGATTTCTGTTTGGACTGAAATTTAAAATTTATGCTCTTGGTACATTCAACTATCTCCAGTAAAATTTTCAAAGTCTGATTCCTCATGTATTACTTAATATACCTTCGACAACATGGCCTCTGACATAGATTTTACACCTGTCCAACAATGTACAAAGTCATCCATCAAAGTATCGGTGATGCAACCGACCGGTCCAAAAATTGAACTAACACTATGACTACACTCACTACTGTCAAAAAATACTCCATATAATGTGTTGGGTTATCCAACACAATCCATTGGCACTTATGAACAACATTTGCAACTTTTGCAACTTTTTGACAACTTTTGCAACTTTTGTAATTTTGCACAAACCACTTGCAACACCTTCACCTGAGCATCAAACATGTCCTCACAAGCATCAAATATTTCTATATAATCTTTGAACACCTTACCGCTACACCAACCTAGTCCAATTGAGTGTGTTGACAACAATGACAACACTTTTCTCAGCACAACTGATGTAGAAAATAATTGATTACTATCATATGGATAATTATATTGCTTAGTGTTAATTGTATTACTTAGTTTTGACCTTGTGTTACTTTATTTTCTCTCTAAATATGTACTCTATTTCCAACTACACTTAAAAATCCGTCTCCATGGCCACTCAAAGTAATAATATATAGTCATTACTCTCTGCCACTGCACATATGTACATAAGCCATGCCCATTGATCAAGTCTCAATAGATAAATAAATCATGCTTGGGTTTTGAAGGATATATGTGTTTCTACACTAGATAGAATACTAAGAATAATAATTGTCAGGTTGGTCTGGGTTTCTTATGTGTGTAATAAATAAATTTGGCGTATCTTAAATAGTTATAATTTGGTAACCTTATAAATTATTATTTATTATTATTTATTTTATCCTCAAAAATATTTGCTAGTTGAATTCATGCATAACTCTTGTTGTATTAAAATCTATTCGTATCTTTATAAAGTAGTATTTATTATATTACTTTCTCCTCAAAACATGCTTGCTTGTTGAATCCATTCATAACTCTTCTCTTGTCATATCATAATCTATTCAACCTTCTACAAAATTAATCTTTGTACGATTTTCCATCTTTCCAAAACTATTAGTGTATAGTTCCATTAAATTTAACTAGAAAGTACCCAATGTATAGTTATATAAATATTGGTTTCTTCCAATGGCATACAAATTACATATGGTTTTACCATGGTATTTATGCTAAGAAAGAAATAAGTTTAATTTAAGAGGTATACATATCATATAATCAAAATAATACTGTACAATGTATAATTACTTTAAAACTTAGATAACCAAATTTTAAATAAATATTTTTTTAGATTTTTAATTCAATTATAATTACTTAAAAATTTGGACAACCAGTTTTTCAATAAATATAATTTTAAATTATTAAGTTGATAATGATAACAAATTTAACCTTTGTTCTTGCTTGTCAAATGAATTATCTTGTCATGCTATGATTATTTATAGTATTATATAATTTAATAGGCTATATAAATTCATTTTCATATAAACATCCAATATCATGCATCTCTATCTGAGTAAAGCAAGTCAATACAATTTATTCGACAAGCAAAAATGCAAGTAAGTAAAAGTGCAAGTTTTTAATGATAGAAAGTGCACAAGTGTCATGTATGTAAGTGTTAAAATATGTAATGTCAAGATGTGCACAAGTATCATGTATTAGAATTGCATGTAAGAGAGTAAGTGTCATATAGAAGTGTGTAACTATCATGGAATTAAGTGTATATATCAATAGAGAGTGAAGAAAATTTAACTGCAATGGACATCAATTCCAATAGTATTACTTCAATACCCAATCAGACAATACTAGACACAAGAGGAAAATATAGGCTTACCAAATGTATAAGCTACGTGGACACCTCTACTCAATGTGCACAATACATAGCACATATATTTAGAAAAGGAAGGGGAATTATTTTCAATGATTGCAAAGTGAAATAACGATCAACTATCATGGAGGTATCATCAAAAAACAAGGAGTGGTTGGAGGAATCATCACTTGCTAATATTATCATTTGCACAACAAGACATGATTGCTTATTAGACTCTAATGTAAATGCTATATTCATTAGAAAGACCATGAGAAGAGGTGCAATAGTAGTGGTAATGGAAAATTCTATAATAACTATGTTGGTCACTAGAGCATGTGGCAAAACAGGCAAATCAATATACAAGAAATTAAAGGAAAGGCCAAGTCAATTTGTGGTTAGAGATTTTCTTAAGACATAAGAACATAAAAAAAATATTAGTGATGCAAATGATGTGTGTTCAAATCATATAAAATTTAATTATTATTCTAATAAACCTCTAATAGAGATTCAAAATATGGAAAATAAAGTGGAAATCATGATAGAGACAACATATCTAACTCTAACACAAGATAGAATGTAGTTGCAAATGGATAAAATAATGTTGGGAAAAGAAAATTTGGACACATTGTGCCTCAATTTTAAAGCAACTCTAAAAGTTAGTTTTAAAGATATTTATAGTGAGATGCCAATAACAATTCTAGTGAGGGATTATTTTTAGTAAGATCTCCAATAAATAATACCTAGATAATTACCTATATCTTGAAGATGTAAGACATGTTTTTTAGTTGTAGAAATTAGATGCTTATAGGGATATCATTCAGAAAGGGTAGAGAATAAAAATAGAATTGACACGACTCATGTTCCAATATGGAAGTGATTTATACCAGAAGGTTGATGTTCAAGGTCGTATAAACCTTGGAGGTATCTTTAAAGTTGGAAGAAACTATGGCTTAAAAGGTAAGGATGATAAATTACTTGTCATTGACACCAAATAAATAACTAGAACCAACATAGTAAAGGTTTACATTCAGGACCGAGAGAAGTTTTAGAGAGCTCCAATTGTTGTAATAGAAATTAGTTTGAATGAGAAGAAACTTGGTTCTAGCCATTTAGTAGAGAGAAAAAATGTATTAGCTAAAGGTGATCATAGTTCACAATGGCTTGTGGATGGCTTCGAGAATAAAATATATACACTAAGAACGGCTATTTAAAATGCTCTTAAATAGACTATGACTAAAATACTTATGGATCATCCATATGTATTTATGGGTTTCTGGACCAGTTGAGTAGGATTTATGGGCAGTGTGCGAGGTGGGGACATAATGTTGAGAGGGAAGGGAGCTTGAGGATATGGGATAATTCTTGTGATTAGCGTTCAAGGATCAAGGGTTAGGACGGGTGATATTAAGCTAAGATATGGATTTGTTATTTATCGGGTGGGAGATTCTTCATCGAGAGAGACAAAAGTGAAGTTTGGATAAGGTTTACGAAGGTTCTCACGTGAAAGGTCTCCTGAGGACTTATCAAAGCTTGAGCATGATGATTCACTATCAGATTTTGAAAACGCACTTTTATTTGGTGAATCGTTTGAAGAAGACATGAAACTTTATGCTCTGAAAGAGTTATCAAAGTCATCAAATGAAAAAGTCTATGCTTCAAATAAAAATGTGTCTATAGTAGGAGATCCACGACCACCTATGAAAACCAATGAGCATGATGTTGTGAACTTTGGAAGCAAATGGGTGGACATGGCTGAACAGGTCAAATAACATGTTGCAGTGACTAAGAAAAATACGGATGGTTCTGAAACGGATAGTGGGAAGAAAATCTCTGTCAATTCTATCAATAGGGCTCATAACCTTGACCCTAATTTTTTGGTGAGTTTGATTAAGTTCATTGCATAGTCTACAAAGGATTCGAATACACTTTATTATAACCAAGATTTTTAAGGTAAGGTTGGATAAGATAGGATCTTTGCTGAGGTGTTGAAGGAAGCGCATGAATGGGAATCGGTGATCAAGGATTTGGATGCTAAAAATTATCATTTATGAAAATATAGAGACAAAAAATTTGATTTTAGTGAAGAATTTAATAATTTAAACGAGGATGAACCAGAGGAGGATTTGGCCTTGAAATTGGATCACTTGGATTTAGTCATAGCTTATAAGGATGGCATGGCTAATGAGGATGATGAATTTATGTTCTTTGCTACTGATTATGATGAGTACATGAGCATTCATAAGGATATAGAGGTAAAATACACCATCCTTTATTTCTTGCATAGGGTTCTAGCTACATCTAACTTTCATAACTGGATCCAACTTAACTAGGAGGCTAAAGGGTTACATGTGAAATCCTATTATGATTTGGCTAGGTGCTATGTTTCAATTTTGTTTGAGAGGGTAGATACAGCTAGGCATGTCTTGCAGTTTGGCACATGGAATATTGCAGGATCTACGACTTTTGTCTAGACATGTCATCCAAATTTTTATTCAAGGAATACTTCTTAGGCTCATTACCTCCTTTGGATTGAGTTTTTGGCCATGAAATCTGAACTCAGGTGCATGTTGAATTCAATGGCTCAACATTTGGGAAAGATCCTTTTAGATATGATAGAGAGTAAGTCCATTAGGTTCAAATTGCATGTTTGTGTTAAGGTGGATTTGACAAGGAAAATTCCTCAACAACTCAAAATTATTACTACAAAAGGTCTGGTAGTTCAAGAGGTAAGATATTTGAATTTACCTAATGCTTGTTTTGGATTCCAGTCAATAGATCACATGATTTGGAATTTCCCGTATAAAAATAAACAACCTAAGGAGAGAGAAGAAGACACTAAGAAGGAAGAACCTAAAAAATCAACAGAACAAAAAAATAAAAATAAATATGAGAAGGAAGTTGACAATGGTTCAAGTCCTCAGAACAACACTTCCAATTCCTCTATTGTACAACAAGAATTGAAAGTTTTTAGAAAATAAAGGATGTCCATGACTCTTTTGCTAGGCCTAATAAATCTAATAGGGGACCAATTTCCAGAGATAACTTGAGTCAGACTCATAGGAGCAGTTCTCTAGTTTTCAGATATGGGAAAGCAGATAATGTTGTTGAGTTTAGGGTTTAGTATGGATCTTCTCCAAGTGGTACTCTATAGATAGCAAAAGAAAGCATTGATGGATGAAGGAATAAGTTTCAAATTCTTTATTCCTTAAGTTCTCAATGAAGTTTGATATTATTTCATGGAATGTAATAGCGATGACTATCCCCACTCATAGGAGTTTGTGAGTAGTGTTTTGAAATTTGTTTTTGTTGATGTAGTTTGTCTTAAATAAATTAATAGTGATGGGTTTGATTTGCATAACTATCTAAAAATATCTTGGAATGGTACTTGGTAGAGCTCTTATCATCATAAAGGGTCTAGAGGTTTTGTTTTGGTTGTTAGACAATGGTTGACCTCCCTTTTTCTAGATCAAGATGAGTACCTGGAGGGGCATATTTTTTGGTCTACTTTTGCTTTGGCTGATCAAGTGATTAGAATATGTTTAGTCTATGGTTCTAATGTTTCTAATGATCAAGCTCATTTGTGGGATTGAATGAAATTTAATCTTGCTAAGACATGTTGGTTACTGGGAGGGGATTTCAATATGATTGAGTGGGAAGGAGATAGAGAGGGTGGATTGGGTTGTTGCATTACTGGAACAAAAAATGATTCATTGAAAAAATTAAAGGCTGCTCTTCAGGAGTTCATCATGAATTTCAAGAAAAACCGGTATGAGTCTAATGGTTGTTTTACTTGGTCAAATAGAAGAGCAGGTGTGGAAAGCATATTTTTGATATTTCATATATTTTATGTGAATAACTTTTTTACTTGTGTTTGCAAAGGAAAGAAACCTATGGATGTTGATTTATGAGTTACTAGATTTGACCATGCTCCTATTTCTACATGTGTTCACATTGATGTGATGCTTGTTGAGAAGAAAAATTTACCTTTCAAATTGAATGTCTCACATCTTGATTTTACAGATTGTAGAGAGTTGATTTGTTGTGTCTGGAATATGCAGCCAAGGCCTTTTGGGAAAGGATGGGTCCTTTGGTGGGATACTACTATAAAAATTATGGTTAAATTTTTAAGGGTATGGGGGATACTTATGGCTAGGAAAAGTAAGAGAAACTTGAAGACTCTCTGACAAAATCTTGAAGAGGATAGGAGAAAGGTGGAAGCTAATCCTATTAATTCTTCCTTACAAGAAAAAATTACTGCTCTACAAGGAGAAATCAATAAAATCAAGGATTATATTGGTAAAGGAGTGCAAGTGAGAAGAAAACTCCATTGGATGAAGGAAGGAGATACTCCAACTAAATTCTTCTTCAATTATATTCGTAAGAAGAATAATTTGGAAAATATTTTAATTCTACAATGGGAATATTGTACTCATACTGAGGAGGGAGAGATAAGGGAGATTTTTGGCAATCACTTCAGTAAGATTTTTACAACATATGAGAGAATTGTGGACGTTCAAAATGCTAGGGAGTTGATTAAAGATTGCATTCGAAAGAGGGTTTTTAGATTTGAGAGTGATCACATGGTTGCTAATTCTGTTGGACATTTTGAGTCCTCTAATTCAAAGTTGTCATTGATGTCACCTGATAGATTTATCACTCATCTAAAGGAATTCGGCAAGAAATAAAGTCACCCAAGTCATCCAGGAAAAAGCTTCATCATTTCAAAATTTAAAGGAAAAAGGCTCCATAATATTTTAATATTATTGGAAGCACAGGTTAAGCGATTGGTTTATAAAAACCCAAGATGGGTTTTTGCAAAGGTTAAAAAGGAGGTTGGTTCTTTTTAATTTATAATATTTAATTTTAAAATTTAAATTTAAATTAATTATAAATTAAATCATGCAGACATCGAAATCATTCGAAGTGTCAACATGATTCTAAGAGGGTAAAAGGCATTATATAAATGCCAAACGAAAATCATTTAACAAGGCACCCCTTGCGATTATTAATTTTTAAGTGCATGCAAAAAGTTTCTAGTTTTTGAAAGCCTTACAACTTATGTAAAGGCTAAAGGTGTGAAGATTAAAAGGCTCAAAGCGCAAAGTCCAGCATGGCCTAGTGGTATGTTGGCTCGGTACTAAGGAGGAGGTTATGCATTTGATTCACGTGAGGTCTTTTGGATTGCAAGGAAGAAGTTCCTGACATGCTTGTTATTTTTTGGAGGAGCTCTCTACATTGAAACTTCATGGCAGACGTGCTCTTTTAGACACGTCAAGGTGCATGGCCCAACGGTGGCTTGGTTGCGGCTAAGGAATTGGGAAGAAAGAAGTCAGGGGATCGAATCCCACCAAGGGCAAGGCAAGTGAATTTAATTTTTGTTTAATATTTTAATTTTTGCCAAGGTTGCCTAAGGAGAAATAAGGATATGGTATGCCCTAGGAAAGATAGAGATTTATGTTGATTTTATTTTTGGAAATATATCATATTATATATCATTGGAAATCTCTTTTCGAGAGCTACTTGATTATATTTCTTAGAGGGAGAAATAAGGTGTGTTCAAGGAAATATTTTTGGTTTTGTCAAGGAGTTCCAAAAGTAAGTTTGGCTCATTATTTTGAGGGTTTATTTCTTGCATAAGAGAGTATGGTGCATTTTATTAAGTAGGAGTGATAAGGTGTTATTGAGATATTATTTTTATTATTGTGTTATTACTCATGACCTCTAACCATTATTGACATTGGAAAAAGAAAGTGTGTTGAGTATGGTAGATTTAGTGGACAACTCATAAGGCATCAAAAAGGTATGGGCAATATTCTTCATTGACTTATTTGGGTGATTGATTTCTGAAAAATATATTTGGAGAGAAAAGAATTGATTTTGGTTTCCCTTTTTGAGAGTTGTTGGTTTAATGCTTCAAGGTTTTCTGGTTTGAGAGTTGTTATTAGCCCTTGTATTATAAGCATTGTTGTTGAAGCCAATTGGTCATGCAAAGAACTTGAACTTGAGTTAGAAAAGAACATGAGTATCATTCTTATGTGAGATTTGGTGTTGAGAATTGTTGGAAACATTTTGAGTTGGTTGATACATTCTTGGACTAGGGTTTGTGAGAAAGAATTTATCCTTGAGGTGATTGGTTGAGTAGAGTTGATTGAGCCTAGTCAAGTGATTGTGTGAAGTGGTTGTTCAAGTTCCATGAAACAAACTATTCTATATTCTGATTTGAATTGAGATTGAGCATTGAGTATAGAAGATATTGAGTCTCTAACAATTCTCTTTATGCTTCTATGAGATTGATTTGAGTTGAGATTGGGATTTGAGTATAGAACATATTGAGTCTCTAACAATTCTCTTTATGCTTCTATGAGATTGAGTTGAGATATTGATTGAACATTGAGTATAGAACATATTGAGTCTCTAAAAATTCTCTTTATGATTCTATGTGATTGAACAAGTTATGTGTGGACTTGTTAATCATATTTGAGGTAAGTCTTTGAGAAGGCTTGTGGACTGATTTTGTGTAAGCTTTTGTGGAAGCTTGCAATGCAGATTTGAGCAAGTCCTAGAGAGGACTTATTGAGCAGATTTGGACAAGTTCTATATGAGCTTGTTGAGTAGATTTTGATAGGTTCTATGTGGACCTATTGAGTATATTTGAGTAGGTTCTAAGTGGACTTGTTGAGCAGATTTGAGCAGGTTCTATGTGGACCTGTTGAGCATATTTGAGAAGGTTCTATGTGGACCTATTGAGAATATTTGAGCAGGTTCTAAGTGGGCCTAATTTGAGTAGGTTCTATGTGGACCTATTGAGCAGATTTGAGCAGGTTTTGTGTGGACCTATTGAGAATATTTGAGCAGGTTTTGAGTGGACCTGTTGAGCAGATTTGAACAGGTTCTATGTGGACCTATTGAGAAGATTTGGGTAGGTTCCGAGTGGACCTATTGAGAAGATTTAAGAAGGTTTTGTGTGGATATGTTAAGTAGATTTGATCATTTTTTTAGTGAATCTATTGAGCATATTTGAGAAGGTTCTGAGTGAACCTATTGACAGATCTTTGGAGGTGAGAAAGTATAGAGGATAGAGTCTCAATGGATAGAGATCCAGTAGCCAGGATAATTGAAGATACATATTCTGAGTGAGGATTCTTCAAGTGGAGAGAGATCCACCAATCAGTGCAGTAGAGAGACAAAGTCTTCTAGAAGATCACTAGCCAGAGTAGAATGGGATAGAGTTATCATGTGGAAGAGATCCACAAACTTGAGATTAGGGGATCGGCATCTCCTTTCAACAAAGGTCCATAAACATTATAACTATGAAGGATTCCCAAGAGATTATTTGAGAAATATTTAGAATAAATATTTTCTCTATGGAGGTAGCCCACATTGGGTGAACCACGTTAAAATTTGTGTCTCTATTGTGTATGGTGTTTTGTGCATTGCTTTGATTACTACTATTAATACTGCTATCTATATACTGCATAATATTGAATTGAAAAGAAAAAGTAAAAAGTGGTCTTATACTATTCACCCCTCCTCTCAGTATAAGCTTGTGTTCTTCAATTGGTATCAGAACAGGTTCCTTCAGAAGAGTTTGACATCTTGAAGGAAAAGCGGTCTAAGAACACAATTGATCAAAAGGATGGGTCCTTCAAAAATTTAGTACCAGTCTTTGATAGAAGTGACTTCTTGTATTGGTGTGTATTGATGAGATTTCACCTGATGGCACTTGGAAATGAATTTTGGGATGCAATGGAATTTGGATATGATTTAGGAGCCAATCCTCCTACAGATAAGGAAGGTAAGATTCTAATGCATGCAAATTCAAGAGCTATGAATGCAATTATAAAAGGGTTGCATAGATCAGAATCTATGAAGGTTATGGAATGTAAGACAACAAAATACATGTGGGAACTATTGCATACCATATATGAAGGAGATAAAAATGTTAGGAAAGCTAAGATCATAAATCTCAAAGGAGAATTTGAGAACCTAAGAATGCGGGATGATGAAAATATTTGTGACTATCTCAACAAGGTTGATGAACTTATACATGAGATGAAAGGTCTTGGAATGAAGGTTGATGAATCAGATGCTTGTGATAAGATATTGAGAACTCATCCAAAAGGTTTTCTACTATAGAAACATCAATTGATAGTGATTCTTTGACAAGGAATTCTTTGCTTGGAATTCTTACTATGTTTGAGATAAGAACAAAAGACCCTATTCCTCCAAAAGAAGTTGCATTCAAAGTGGACAAAAATAAAAAGGGTAAGAATTCAGAATCAAACAGTGAATCTTCTAATGATGAAGAAGCTAACTATGATAGAAGAGATAAAGATTCCAGAAGACCCATAGATATAAGATCTATTAAGTGCTTCAATTGTGGAAAGTATGGACAGTATGCAACAAAATTCAAAGAGCACAAGATTAGAAATGAAGAATACAAACAAGATCATAGGTATAGGGAATCAGAAAGACACAGATACTAGAAGAAGAGCAAGGATGGACAAAATAGACAAGGGAAGAAGTTATTCAAAAGGAAAAATAGAAACTACTATGCGGATAATGCAAGTAAGTACTCAGTTGATACTGATGCTAGTTTTTCAGACAATGATAGAGATGGAGTCTTATTTATGGTTGAATAAAAAGATCCAGTTAATAAAAAGAATATAGTTATTCTCAAGTGTTTTAGATGTGGTAGATTTGGACATCTTTAATATGATTGCACAAGGGATGGTTATAGTTTTAGTGATGATGATTTTGAAGATGCACTTGATAGACCAGATGAAAATATTCTAATGGCATTAGAAGAACAAGTGAGTGATCCTATAGAAGATAAGCCAAAATGAAGTAATGATATGGACAAAGGTAAATAAATAGAGGATTATTTAGTAGAGAATGAATATGATCTCAAGGGAGAACTTATCTATGCCCTTGACATAGTAAAGAAGGTAAGAAAGCAACACTCTAAGCTTGAAAGACAGTTTCAAGAATGTGATGAAGAAATATTATTCCTCATAGAGGATCTAGAAAAGTCAAAGGCTAAGGCAAGCAAGTTCAAAGATAAGTTAGAAGCAAATATATTGGAATGTGAAAAGTTAACACAAGAAGTGGCCCTATTAAAAGAATATTTAGAGGATTCCAAGAATAAGCTATACAAGTATGTAAATAGTGCAAAGAGTATGGATAAAATAGTCAAGATACAAATAAGAGCAACAAACAAGATAGGTATTGGTTCCAAATAGGTTCAAGAAGAAAAGTTAACTAACAGTTCCAAAGACACTTAAGAAGAAGAGGATACTTCAGAAGAGGTTTTCTAAGATGAGAGCGGAAGTGAAAGTGAAACTCCTAAGGATGAGTCATATTGCAGTGAGTCGAGTAGGAACAGGGAAAATGAACAAAGAATATTCATATGGAGCAACAATTTGAACATAACAAGAGGAACTAGAAGACCAATGGGGTCTAGGCAAGGTTTCTTCAATGGAAGATGTTTTTTATGTCACAGGTTTGGGCACATGGCTTCATAGTGCAGGACACATGAAAAATAAGTATATGGGAAAGGATAGTTTTTCCAAGGATATTGCTACTCATGCAATGAGTTTGATCATAAGGCAATGAATTACAGGGTTCATGACAAAAGAGGATATGGCTTCACTAGGAGAAATCCTAAGACAGTTGCACATCCAAGGAATAATAACATTAAGTGTTATAAGTGCAATAATTATGGTCACATAGCAAGATGGTGTAGAGAAAATATTCTAGAAACAGGAATGAACATGAACAGGAACATGAACAAAAACAAGAAGATGAACATGAATAGAGACTCAAAAAAGAATAAGAACAGGACCAAGAATAGGAATATGAACATGGATGAAAACAAGAATAGGAACAGGAACATAAGTGACTATACGAATAGGGATGATGACTTGGAAAGAAATAGTGAGAGGATTCAAAAAACTCAGAAAAGAAGAGAAAAATATAAAGGCATAGAACAATGCTTTCAGGGAGCAGAAATACTCCCATCCCAGAATTAACCACCTCATGTGGAGGTGGGAGAGGGGCTAAGCTAAGAGGCTCATTCTTAGCCTCAAGCCCCAAAGGTGACCCTTTGCCATTGATGTCAAAGGGGGAGATATTTGTGTATATTTGGGAGAGATTTTATATGGGGAGAGATTTGATATATGAGAGAGCATTGAGCCAGGGGGAGCAAACTCCCAAGGGGAGCAGAAAAAAAAGTCAGGTTTCAGTAAAAGGATAAGGGTTTCCATCAATGACAAAGGGGGATATTGTTGGACATTTTGAGTCCTCTAAGTCAAAGTTGTCATTGATGTCACCTGATAGAGTTATCACTCATCTAAAGGAATTCAACAAGAAATAAAGTCACCCAAGTCATCCAGGAAAAAACTTCATTAGTGCAAAAGTGAAAGGAAAAAGGCTCCATAATATTTTAATATTATTGGGAGCACAGGTTAAGCGATTGGTTTATAAAAACCCAAGATGGGTTTTTGCAAAGGTTAAAAAGGAGGTTGGTTATTTTTAATTTATAATATTTAAATTTAAAATTAAAATTTAAATTAATTATAAATTAAATCACGTCGACATAAAAATCATTCGAAGCGTCGAAGTGATGCTAAGAGGATAAAAGGCATTATATAAATGCCAAACGAAATCATTTACCAAGGCATCCCTTGTGATTATTAATTTTTAAGTGCATGCAAAAAGTTTCTGGTTTTCGAAAGCCTTACGATTTACATAAAGGCTAAAGGTGTGAAGGTTCGAAGGCTCTAAGCACAAAGGCCAGCTTGGCCTAGTGGTATGTTGGCTCAGTACTAAGGAGGAGGTTCTACGTTCAATTCAGGTGAGGTCTTTTGGATTGCAAGGAAGAAGTGCTTGATGCACTTGTTGTTTTTCTAAGGAGCACTGTTCGTGGAAACTTCATGGTGGACGTGCCATTTTAGACACATTAGGGTGCGTGGCCCAACGACGGCTTGGCTACAGCTAAGGCATTGGGAAGAAAGAAGTCGGGGGATCAAATCCCGTTGAGGGCAAGGCAAGTGAATTTAATTTTTGTTTAATATTTTAATTTTTTCCAAGGTTGCCTAAGGAGAAATAAGGATATGGTATGCCCTAGGAAAGATAGAGATTTCTACTAATTTTATTTTTGGAAGTATATCATATTATATATCATTGGAAAGCTCTTTTCGAGAGCTACTTGATTAGATTTCTTAGAGGGAGAAATAAGGTGTGTGAAAGGATATATTTATGGTTTTGTGAAGGAGTTCCAAAAGTAAGTTTGATTCATTCTTTTGAGGGTTTATTTCTTGCATAAGAGGGTATGGTGCATTCTATTGAGTAGGAGTAATAAGGTGTTATTGAGATATTATTTTTATTATTGTGTTATTACTCATGACCTCTAACCATTATTGACATTGGAAAAAGAAAGTGTGTTGAGTATGATATATTTAGTGGAAAACTCATAAGGCATAAAAATGGTATGGGCAATATTCTTCATTGACTTATTTGGGTGATTGATTTTTGAAAAATATCTTTGGAGAGAAAAGGATTGATTGTGGTTTCCATTTTTTAGATTTGTTGGTTTAATGCTTCAAGTTTTTTTTGTTTGAGAGTTGTGATTGAACTTGAGTTAGAAAATAACATGGGTATCGTTGTTATGTGAGATTTATTGTTGAGCATTTTTGAAAATATTTTGAGTTGGTTGATACATGCTTGGACTAGGGTTTTTGAGAAATGATTGATCCTTGAGGTGATTGGTTGAGTAGAGTTGATTGAGCCTAGTCAAGTGATTATGTGAAGTGGTTGTTCAAGTTCCATGAAACAAACTATAATATATTCTGATTTGAGTTGAGATTGATCATTGAGTATAGAACATATTGAGTCTCTAAAAATTCTCTTTATGCTTCTATGAGATAGATTTGAGTTGATATTGGGATTTGAGTATAGAACATATTGAGTCTCTAACCATTCTCTTTATGCTTCTATGAGATTGAGTTGAGATATTAATTGAGCATTGAGTATAGAACATATTGAGTCTCTAACAATTCTCTTTATGATTCTATGTGATTGAACAAGTTATGTGTGGACTTGTTAAGAAGATTTGAGGCAAGTCTTTGAGAAGGCTTGTGGACTGATTTTGTGTAAGCTTTTGTGGAAACTTGCAATGCATATTTGAGAAAGTCCTCTTGAGCAAATTTGGAAAATTTTTATGTGAGCTTGTTGAGCAGATTTGGACAGGTTTAGTGTGGACCTGTTGAGCAGATTTGAGCAGGTTCTGAGTGGACCTATTGAGCATATTTGAGCAGGTTCTATGTGGACCTGTTGAGCAGATTTGAGTAGGTTCTGAGTGGACTTGTTGAGAAGATTTTAGCAGGTTCTAAGAGAACTTGATTTGATCAGGTTTTATGTGGACCTGTTGAGAATATTTTAGTAGGTTCTATGTGGACCTATTGAGAAAATTTGAGCAGGTTCTGGGTGGACCTGTTGAGTATATTTGAGCAGGTTCTGTGTGGACCTGTTGAGAAGATTTGTATAGATTTTGAGTGGACTTGTTGAGAAAAATTGACCAAGTTCTTTGTGGACCTATTGATCAAATTTTATCAGGTTCTAAGTGAACCTATTGAGCAAATTTGAGAAGGTTCTGAGTGAACCTATTGATAGAGCTTTGGAGGTGACAAATTATAGAGGATAGAGTCTCAGTGGATAGAGATCCAATAGCCAGGACAATTGAAGATAGATCTTCTGAGTGAGGAGTCTTCAAGTGGAGAGAGATCCACCAGTTAGTGTAGGAGAGAGACAAAGTCTTCTAGAAGATCACTAGCCAGAGCAGAAGGGGATAGAGTCCTCCTGTGGAAGAGATCCATGAACTTGAGATTAGGGGATCAGCATCCCCTTTGGACAAATGTCCATAAACATTGTAATTGGGAAGGATTCCCAAGAGATTATTTGAGAAATATTTAGAAGAAATATTTTCTTTGTGGATGTAGCCCACATTGGGTGAACCACGTTAAATTTTTTGTCTCTATTGTGTACGGTTTTCTATGCATTGCTTTGATGACTGCAATTGATACTGCTATCTATACACTGCATAATATTGAATTGAAAAGAAAAAGTAAAAAGTGGTCTTATATTGTTCACCCCCCTTAGTATAATATTTTGTTCTTCAGATTATTCAAAGGAATAATTGTTTGATGCTTTATCTAGAATGAATAATAGTAAGTCTCACGGTCCTGATGGTATTCCAATAGAATTTTATAAGTATATGTGGGATTGCATAGGGGAATACTATACTAAAATGGTATAGGAAGTGTTTTAAGGGGTAGGATTTTCTTCTGGGATGAATCAAGGTGTTATTAAATTAATCCCCAAAGGAATTAATAAGGACAAAATAAGTTTTTGGAGACCTATTACTCTTTTGAATGTTTCATACAAGATAGTTTCTAAAGCTTAAACTTTAAGGCTGCGAGACATTGCTACTAAAATTGTTATAGAAGAACAAACTAGGTTTGTGAAAGGAATATTTATCCTAGATACTGTTCTTTCTATCTAATAGACAATGGAATGAGTGGAAGAATCTCAAAAATAGGGTCTCTTATTAAAAATGGACTTTGACAAAGCCTATGATAGGGTTGATTAGATTTTATATTTAAACTTTTTGAATTGCTTGGGTTTAGTAGCTCTATAGTTTAGAATATTCATATGCTCTTCTCCTTAGATTTTTCCAAGGTGGTGGTCAATGGGAGAATATCCAAAAGTATCTAGTTTTTCAAATCAATCAGGCAGGGTTGCCCTTTACTTCGTTGTTGTTTGTCTTGTTTGTGAATTCTTTGGGGTATATGTTGGAAAAAGGGGGTCAGTTGGGCTTATTAGAGGCATCACTCTTCTAGAGGGACATATTCTAAATAGTCATTTTGCTAATGACTCTTTCCTTACTATGCATTTGGATAGAGATTACATTTTGGGTATTGCAATATTGTCTTCAACATTTTTTTCTTGCTTCTGGGGTAGTGGTGAATGAGGCTAAATTAGATTACTAGATGATTGAAGCTAAGGATTTTCCTAGTGGGATTAACACTGGCTGGAGGAAATTTGATGATGGAAAAACTGTTAGGTATTTGGGTATTCCCTTTGGCATGAGGATTTCCCTCAAATCTATGTGGGATTGGTGCATGGATAGGTTTGAAAAGAAGCTTCAGGGTTGGAAAAATAAGCTGATTTCTTTTGCTAGGAAGCTCACTATTATTAGTAATATTCTCCAGACTTATCACATGTATTACTACTCTTGTTGGCTTCCTAATTTCACTCAATAAAGGAGGTTGAAGACATACATTAGGAGTTTCTTGTGGGCTAATATGGAGGGTTCTAGGCATGTTACCCTTATTTCTTGGAAATATTGCACTATTCCTAAGCAGCGTGGTTTGGGGCTTTTGTACATTCAGGTGCACAAAAATGTTCATGCTTCTAAGAAGATTACCATATGCCTGGAGGGTAATTTTGGATGGTAACGGTTGTTGAGATACCATATTCAGACATGTATCGATCTTGATGAAATTCATGGGGCTTTCAGCTTTGAGTATATTGTTGGGCATCCTAGTCGATTCAAAATTAGAGGAGCCATCTTGATTAAAAATATTTGGGAGACCTAGAAAGAGGTTTTTTGAAAGGTTAATGGGATTTTTTGGATGATAGGAGAGGTTGGAGTCTTTCTTCCAAAGTTATTTGTCTTTGGAAGGAAAATGATATGTGTGTTGTGGATAGGCCTAATCTGTAATGTAATAGGCTTAGCAAGAAAGGTCTCTTTAAATGGGCTGATCTATGGGATGGGAATGTTGGACAATGAATTCCTTGGAAATAGTTACTTTTTAAGTTCAAATTAAAACCTTATGATAATTTTTTTGTTCAACATATTCAAGGCCTTCTTTCATTTGAGTAGTTATATAAGCTTTCAAGTGGCCTTTCGGGTCCGATTTGGAAATACTGGAGGTGGAATTATGGGAAGCCAATTTGGTGCTTTAAGGCTTCCAAAATTTATTAACTGATGCTTCCTAGTATCCCTCTTGGGGATATATTGAATGGTATATGGGGTCTGAATTGTACATGCAAGAAATGGAAGAAATGGTTATCTAGAGTTTGGAAATTTAGGGTCTCAATGTAGATAATTTTTTTTGCCTTATCGGTGATGATGCAAGGTCTACAAAGCAAAGCTTGGTTAGCCAAGTGGATGCGTATTTATGATGCTTGTGCTAGTTGTGGTCGGAGTGAAACTATTTAGCACATATTTTGGGAATGCCCAAGAATAAGGAAGGTTTGAAGAGTAGCGGTCTGACTTTATGGCAGTGTTTTTCAGGGACATCTTGGATGGAAGAAGGTTTTTTTTTGTGCCTCTCTTGATTGTGCACGTCATAGAAGGATGTTTTGGCATGTTATCATGATCTCTATTATTTTTAGCATTTGGAAGGATAGATGCACCTTGGTTTTCAAAAATAAGGAGGACTCTATTGATGCTACTATTGGCAAAGCAATTAGTTTTGTTTCTAGTCAAATTAAGGTTTTTAGGGATGAAATTTTGAAAGACTACTTTAGAATAGATAAAAGTGCTAGATCTGATTGCTTGCTTTTATTTTGCAAGCTGATGTAATGGCTCTCTATTTTTTTTTGATGTATTTTTTATCTTTTCTTTAATATAAAGTATTTGTTCAACAAAAAATAATAATAATGCTAATAGTTTGTTGGAAATATTTATTATATTGAGTTGTCATTGATGTCATAGGGTGAATATTATTCAAGGCAAGCATATATTTCAAATGAAAAAAGACAAAGAAAATATCTATTAAATAAAGGTTTATAATATTTAAATTTCATATACTTGGACAAGATAAAAGGTTTAAGGATGCTTGGACAAAATATTTAAATATATTATAATGGTTCAAGGATTGGAACAAAATATTCAAATAAAGGTTTAAATGTCATGAGGACAAAAGTTTATAAAATCCAAGGACCAATGCAAGGACATAAATGTGCACTATTAAATAAAATGATTTAATTATTACATGGGCTTAAAAGTTAAAGTTATAATATTTAATTTAAATATTATAACCCAAAGTTTTTAGCACCAAAGTATGGAAGAAATTTGAGTTTATTTTTGAAGCCAACGTGACAATTTCGTAAGCTATTTGGAAGCATATAAATATGGTGATTTATTTACCTTTTATATTTACGAATAACGTAATGTAAATAAAATTATAAACATTATTTTCTCTATGAATGTGAATGGCATAAATATAAGAGGATAAGCCAACAAAAAACAAGGCAAGGACATACAAAGTTTATCTTGTGCACCGATAAGTTTGTTCGCTGGATAATCCAGATGGCAATGTGGTTGTACGTCAAGGTTTGTTGGGCAGAACGTCAAGGGGTCGAACCCCATGGATGCTATATGTGTTTTGTTGTGGAGAAGAGAGGAGAATGAAACAAATACGATTGCTCACATTTTACATCTCATTTGTTGGGGTAGCCCAACTAGTTTGGACTATGCACGAAGTGTTGTTTTGTTAGAGGTCACTATGTCGATTCCTATCTTCACTGGTTTTTTTTTTTTTGTGTTGGAAAGTGTGTAGAATGTGGTTTAAGTAAATGATACCTCTTTTTGGGTCTCAGCCACCATGATAATGCAGCTGGTCAAGACGCTTGAGAGAAAGTTACTTATTATGAGGTTGGAGGTTCGATTTGTAGCAGCGCTAAACGTACTAAAATTTTAATTTAAAATTTTAGATTAAGGTTGAAGAAAAATAATATTTTGGTGTATTGTTTTCATATTATAATTTTTGAAAGTAAATGAGAAATAAGGTGTAGTAAATATTTTTATTATTTGTAATTTTTGAATATCTTAGAAAGAAGAAATAAGATGTATTTAAGATGATTGTTTTTTGTATTTTTGAACATATTAAAAATGATAAATAAGGTGTATTTATGATTACTATTACTTGTAATTTTGGCATATCATAGAAAGGCAATAAAAATGATTTATGTTATTAATGAAGCTTTATCTTGTGAGAGAAATATAAGTATTATTTTTTAGCACATTTTGATAGAGGATTTTAATGAGAATATTTTGATATCTAATTAAGAGAAAAAATGATTTACTAACTAGTATTTAAAGTGGCACAATAAATGGAAATTATTTTTGAAACAGGTTTTGAGGACACATCTTCATCAAAGCAGTTTTATAGGTATGGTGATTTGATTCTTTTCCAAAGGATGATGTTTGTTTGAAGAAAATATTTTGATGTCATAGATTTGGAGATATAAGGATTAATTTTATGTGCATTTTTGGAAATATATGTGCTAGGGTTTGAGAACAAAGTTGTGCATTATTGTTGAAACATATATGCTAGGGTATGAGAACAAAGTTGAGCATTATTGTTGAAAGAAATTAAAAATATAAGAAAAAGGTTTTGAGATAAAGTTTATGCATTAAATTTGATTGATATTGGAAATAAATTTACAAGGGTTATAAAGTAGTTTTATGAAGTAATTTGTTCATTGGTTTTGAGTGACATTGGGAATGCATGTCCAAGAGTTATAGATTATTTTTGTGAAGTAAATTTTTGCATTGGCTTTGATTGGTTTTGGGAGTACATAAAAAGGTCAATTATCAAGTGCTAAACTAGAGCTATCTTGTGAATGTAAATAAATATGAGACATATGAAAGTGATAGACTTAATATGTGAGAACATATTTATTGTTTGTAATGTATATCATTCTCTATATGTTCATGAAAAAAAATAATTCTGGGTAGAATATATTTGAATTACTTTAGACAAAGAATTTTTTTTTGGGAAAGATATATACAATGGTTTATATGCAAAAATTAGGAATTTTTAAGCAAGTTTTGTAACCTACATTGAGCAGGTTTGAGGTAGAATTGAGCAGGTTTTATGATAAAGTTCGAGATAGAGTTGAGCAGGTTGTGTGAGTAGGTTTGAGTTAGATTTGAGTAGGTTTTGGTAAGAATATTTGAGCTATGATTATGAGTAGATTTAAGCAAGCCTTGTGAGAAGGCTTGGAGTAGATTTGAGTAGTTTTATGAGCATATTTGAGTAAGCCTTGTGAGTAGGCTTAGAAAAAAAAATGAGAAAGCATTGTGAGTAGGCTTAGAGAAGATTTGATCAAGCCTTATGAGTAGGATTTAAGCAGGTTGAGTATATTTTTGTAAGCATATTTGAGCAAGCCTTGCATGTAGGCTTGAAGCAAATTTGAGCAGAGTTGATAGTAGGTTTTGGAGCAGATTTGAGAAAGCCTTGTATGTAAGCTTGGAGAAAATTTTAGTAGACTTGAGAGTAAGTTTTGGATCATATTTGAGCAAGCCCTGTGTGTAGGCTTTGATCAGAATTGAGAAATACTTTTGTAAAGGTTTAGATAAGATTAGAGCAAAGGAGTTTGGTGTATCTTGTGGATAGAGGTCCACGAGCCAGAGCAAAGGGGATTGGTGTCTCTTATGGATGGAGGTCCACAAATCAGAGCAAAATGGATTTGTATCTCCTATGGATATATGTCCATGAATTTGATAATAGGGTATTGGTGTCTCCTTTGGGTTGGTGCCCATAAAAATTGTAATAGGGAATTGGTTTCAAAGATATTTGTTGATAAAATTTAGAAGAAATATTTTCTCCATGGATGTAACCCACATTGGATGAACCACATTAAATATGTGTCTCTTATGTGTGTGATTATATGTGCATTGTTTAATTATTACGATTGATAATATTGGATAATACTACTTTGTAAAGAAAAGTAAAAAGTTTTATCTTATATTGTTCAACCCCCTCTCAGTATAATCTTGAGTTCTTCATAGTTTAATATCAAATATGAAGGATTATATTTTACATGTTTATGGATGCATTCAAAACGGAAAATATATTGTCTTCATAAACCCTAGAATCAAGTATAACTTCATCAACATGGGCTTGGCTAAGAAAATATAGATTGTAACAAAGAAAATAAAAGTTAGATTTTTTCAATGAGAGAAATTGAATATTTTTAAAAATTTGAAGCTTTACATGGATAAATATGTTTTGCATTATAATTTTCATGTCATTTCTATGGATGGTTTGGATATTGTTATTGGTTATCTTTGACATAGTACATTAGAAATAATGAATCTTAATATGCAAAAGAAGTTCATGAAATTGTAGTATAGGAGAAAGAAGTTAGATTTGTAAGATATTTCTCAACTTAAGGAGCAAGGATCTAGGAAGAAAAAAATAAAGTTATTGTCATAATATGTATAATCTAATCTTGTATAGACCAAGAACAAAAGTGTGAACAAGTGCCTATGATAATTATCAATATAACTTGTGTGCATGTGATTATATAATCCTAGGGGTACTCATAATTTATGTAATATTAGGGGATATTCACATAAACCTACAAGTCTCATTCATATTTCACCCTTGATAGTATTGACTAATCCACCTTTATGGATATCCTTGCTTAAACGAATTCTTTATTATTATTTTATTATAAAATTAACCTAAAGGTTAAGTTAATGTTAGCCTGAGCCTAACCTCTCTTTAAGGATTTGGTATCACTATAAATATTCCTCAACAATTATCCATTTATATCATAAATGTGATATATTTGGGTTTCTATAGAAATCCACCTTCTACATATCCTTATCATATCTCTTCATTTCTCTATTTAATTTTCTATTTTTATATTTTAATTAATATTTCTTCTTTTTAGCATATGATTAAGGTGAATTCAAGTCTTGGAATATTTCTAGAAAATATTACAAATTCAAACAATTATTACAAGGAAAAAATTTATAAACCAACAAAATAATCAGATGTAGATAGTAATAAAAAAATGGAAGCAAAATCCAAGGAATCATAATTGGAAGAGCAGCAAAAAGGGTATACGTAGGAATATCATGAATCCAAGGAGGATCATTGAGAAGATAGTGAAATAGAGAACAAAAAGATTAAAGAATCAATGGAAGTAAATATAGGGATAAACTTACAACATATAACCATATACATCACTGTGAAAAGCAACTATCATGGAGATAAGCCATAAAGTAGGAGAATAACTATGATATGCATATATATGCAACCATTCATAACCATGAGCAAGTTTGGATGGAATGGAGTGATATTTATGTCTATCATAAGAATAATATTAGCATAGACAACACATGGAACTAAAGGATCCCTAATGGATATAATAGTTACACAATAGAAGCATGGCATCATGGAAGACCACCACCGATAAAGATTTTACTTGGATGTGTAGGTGATCAAGAATAGCTTTAGTTAGTTGCCATGATTAAAGGATCATATTATTTGGTTTTATCTCATATTTTTATGATGAAATATTGTTAACGGGGATGGAATACTAAGGTACATAGGGGCAGGTGCCTTACAATTATTTTATTATGTAGTTGGCATGGGTCATAAATAATTTAATTATATTATATAATTAGCAAAGGCTAAAAATAACCCAAGCTCTCTTTTGGAAAATCATATTATAATAATGAGTGAGATAACGATAACAGTATGCCTTTTCCAAATATCACTAGATGATCATTATATGAAGAAGAGTCTTGGTCAATAAAAATACTCTAATCCAACTTTTAATTATTGTGATTGTCTTTATTCATGGAGTAGCCCTCATCTTAGTTGATATTGTGGATCTGTTCCTTCCATAAGGAATAATATTTTTGTTTTCCTACCTTAAGGGTATTTTCCATATGTTATCTATTAAATGGATTGTTGTATGAATTAGCTATTTATTGTTTAGCATATTGTGGATGCTTTTATGTTTATGAGAAGCAAATATTATTAACAATATGTGAATAAACATTCAACATCCTTATAATATGGCTAAATTGATAGGCCTACAAAATTAAAGAGTGACCTGAAATGTAGTTAACTACAAAATTCAATTTCAAAATAGAACACTTGTCAACTACCTATTCAATACAATAAAATTTAAGTAAATACATTATTATCATATTCAAAATATGAATTTTTAATAAAATTTGTATTTATCATAACAAGTATGATCGAGACACATCTCTATGTTGGCTTCCACTATAATTTCATAAATTTAGGCGGACAAAAATAAAGTAATATTGAAATAATATAGAGATAATTGTATTATTAAACCAAAAAGAAAAAATAAATGAAAAGCAATTACCTTCCTTGGACAATGACTTCTAACTCTTTTATAGTAGATGTATTTAAAAATGTATAGCTTTTCTAATAAATTTCTTATATTATTGTGAGTTCAATGTTGTTAGGACAATGAAAAATCCTTGTTTGGAGCACATTAGCATATAATAGTGACAAGCAGACAATTCTTTGAATCAAAACAAGAAGTAAAAAGTTAAAAATAATAATAATAATAAAATTATTTCCATGCTTTCTATAGAGACGTTTGCTTTTAATATGAACATGCATTAAAATTATAATAGCAAAATGTACAAATTAAGATACAAGACATAAAGTGAATATAAAAATTTATAAGAGATGGTAGTTGTCAATTATTTACATTTTTTACAATGTACTAAACAAGTATCACATGGTAAGCAATCACTATTAACATTGTTTTAGTTTTTTCTACAATTGTAAATTGTATTCATTAAATAGTTAACATCAAAGGATTCTATGTGTATTTTTTAGATCAATACTTGAAATATATCAAATAAACAACCACCATCGATGTAATAGAATATTTATATTCTAACAAGATTATTTTTAAATATGGAGATTCAAGGGCTCTTTGGTTGAAATATGGAGATTCAAATTTGAAGTATTTTCACGTCACCACACTTAGAAACAGAAGCAATAACAAGATAATTTTTTAAAAATAATCAAATGGTTCTATTACTCAGGACTTAATAGAAATCAGAAAGGAGGTAGTAACTTATTTCAATTCTATCCTTGGTCAGGAATCGTAGTGCAATGAGGAGGCCAAAGATATTCTCTTGCAATCCATCCCTAGCATAATAAATGAGGATATAAAGCTTAAGCTTCTAGCTCCCTTTTCTGATGAGGAAATTAAGGAAGCCTTGTTTAGCATGGATCTAGATAAATCCCCGGGACCTGATGGCTTTCCCCCTTGTTTCTATCAAGCTTTTTGGGACATCGTAAGTGAGGATGTAATTTTTGTTGTTAGAGAATTCCAAGCAAACAATCATTTCCCAAAATGTATCAACTCTACTTTCTCTAATTCCTAAGAAGCAAACTACTGAATCTATGGATGACTTCAGGCCAATCAGTCTGTGCAATGTTTCTTACAAGATCCTAACTAAATCCATTGCAAATAGGATGAGATGTTCTGCCTCGCATCATAGATTCATACCAGGGAAGCTCTGTCCAGAGCAGGTAAATATTGGATGGAGTTATCATAGTTCATGAAGCTCTGCACTTTGCTCATAATACTAACAAGTCTGTTTTTGCCCTCAAGCTTGATATGAACAAAACATTTGACAGGCTAAATTGGGACTTTCTGATTGTTTTCCTCCTTAAGTTTAGTTTTCACCACCAATGGGTTAATTTGATAAAAGAATGCATTTATAAAGCATAGTTTATGATTCTGGTTAATGGAACAACTGTTGGTTACTTCCAAATTCACGAAGGAATTTGGCAAGGCGACCCTATCAGCACCATGTTATTCATCATTGTGGTAAAATATTTAGGTAGAACCATAAAAAATTCTTGTAGTTCAAGGCTAATATCAGGAATCAAGGCAACATATCTCACTAGGGCTGTTTCTCACCAACAATTCATCGATGATACCCTTCTATTGACTAAGGCGACGGTGGTTGAGTCCAAAAGAATTAAATACATCTTGCAACTCTACGAGGACGTTGCTGGTCAGAAAGTTAATTTCAGTAAAAGCAAGTTATATTTCTTGAACACCCTCATTCAAAGGCAAGGAAGGATTGAAAAAATTTTAGGGTGTGATATAGAAAACCTCCCCACTTCATATCTTGGTATCCCTCTTTTCATTGGTTCTCTAAGAGAGTCAATGTGGGACAGGTTTATTGAAAGAATTCAAAAAAAACTTGTTGGATGGAAAGGTCATCTTCTATCTCAAGAAGGAAAACTGACCCTCACTAAGGCCTCTATTCAAAGCATTCCAGTCTATTTCCTCTCCATTTTCAAAGCCCCTCTGAATGTTTTCTAGAAAATTGAGAAACTCCAAAAACAATTTTTTTGGACTGGATCAGAGGAGAAAAAAAGGATACACCTTGTAGGACGGACCAAAGTGTGTAGACCCAAGGAAAATGGGGGCTTAGATCTTAGGATAGTTGCTCATATGAATTTAGATTTACTAGCTAAGCAGGCATGGTGCCTCATTTTTGGTGAAGAAAATGAATGGAAAACTATCATCAAACAAAATTATCTTCAAAATATGGAATTTCTAAGTGACTCAATTCCAATCAAAGGTTTTGCTTTTTGGAAAGCAATTCTCAATTGTAAGGAAATCATCAAAAAAGGTTTAATATGGGTTTTAGGTAATGGTGAGAGGATAAATTTTTGGAATGACAAGTGGGCTAAGGACGAACCACTAATGCAATATCCTAACTTAGCCTGAATCAGAGATATCACAAAAGAACTCATTGGTAGAAAAGTCTTTGATTATATGGTTGAGGATAGAGGCAGAATGAAGTGGAAACAAATAAGGATTCAGGGATTTCAAGAAGAATCAAATGATTTTTGTAACAACTTATCCCCATGAGACCCAAGGAAGATCAAGTGACCTGGGCTCTTACAAAAAATGGGTAGTTCACTATTAAATCAACTTACAAGCTTCTACTTGATGACGAGGATTTTCTCCTCCAAAAGGACTTAGTTTGGATAAAAAAATTAATTCCAAAAATTGTAGTCTTTTCATGGCTGGTTATCCAAGGAAGAATTCTAACCATTGATAATATGATGCATAAAGGTATTTGTATCACTAATCATTGTTATCTGTGCAAGGCTAATTGGGAGACCATTTATCACATTTTCTTTGAGTGCCCTTTTTCCTTGACTATCCTAAGTGGTGTTTTTTAGGCCTTCAATATTTCCTGGGTTAAACCAGCCACCATACTTGATTTTTTCATCTAGTGCCCTTACCCCTTTTCAAGTCAAAGACTTAGATACATGTGGAAAATTTATCTCAATCACTATATCTGGTAGGTGTCGTTAAAAAAGAACCATAGAGTCTTTAATGAGTCTATCCATGATCATCAAACTATCATTGCTAGGATCCTATCCTTTTCCAATGATAATGTGAACCTTATCCCTTATGATAGTAATAAACCTCATCTACATGAGACCACAATTGCTCAATATTTAAGATTAACGTTGTTAGATGAATCTGTGCCTAGGGTAGTCAACCCTAGAGCCAATGTTAAGTGGTTACCACCTCCTGCAGGTTGGTTTAAGCTTAATTTTGATGGAGTGGCTAAGGACAATCCTGGTAGAGTAGGCACAGGTGGCATTGTGCAAGATCATAATGGGAATATGATGCTTGCAATTTATAAATATTTGGGAACAAGGATGAACAACAAAGCTGAAGCTATAGCTATGTGGAGAGGCCTTCAAATGACTCAATACTTAGAAGGCAATTTGATCATAGAAGGAGACTCTATGCATGTTATAAATCTCCTCAATAATTGGAAAACACCTCCTTGGAGGATTAAAACAATTTTTGAAGAGGCTAAGATCCTTTTCCAGGGAAGATAGGACATAAAATCCCAACATGTCTTTTGGAAAGCTAACAAAGTTATTGATAAGCTGGACAATTTGGATGTCGATGGTGATGGACTTTTCAAATGGAAACATAGTGTCCTGAGCTAAGTAGAGGAGCTTATTCAACAAGAATGCCAAGAATTATAGTCAAATTTACCAAGAGGGAAGGCACCGTAAGTTCAAATGCTATGAGTATTCCCATCTCTTTTTTGAAATGGACTCATAATAAAAATTATTTGAGATGTCAGTCTTGGTGGATGCTACTTGGAAATACCACAAAGACTAATGGGGACAGTCACATGTCAAATAACATGGCTCCTATTCGTCTTAGTAATTTTAGGTTGGTTGATAACCATAGGGTAGGAAAGAAATGGCAATATAATACTTCGAACCAGAGCCACGTGGACCACCAGATAGCCACCACCATAAATCTAGCCACAGGTTCACTTCTCCAAGGCTAATTGACCAAGATGATATGTGGTACCAAAGCATGTCATATATGGAAGAAAGCAATTACCAAAGAATTATTAAGAGTAACTGTCAATACAGAGCTTGTGGGAGTTTTTTTCAGTACTCTGCTATGTGTGTCTACAGCTTTTTATTTCTCCATTGTTTCAAGGAAGGGATTTGTGTCTGTTTATTTTTTCGTAATTATGATGCAGGTGTGTTTTCTTAGGGTGTACCCAAAATGTTGTATGGGAAGTTTCTTTTTTATAACAGGCTACGTGCCTTACTAGATGTAATGGCTTTGGTGGCATGTAGATTTTACATATATAGGATCCTTAGTAAGGACATGTTCATCAACAACCCTTGGCTGATTTTTATAAAAGGTTTTGGGTCAACCTGTAAGACCTGGTATTAATGCTATAGTATCTTATCTACCAAAAAAAATATTATTTTTGGCCTATTGTTTTTGAAAAAATAAAATATATATTATATTTATATAAGTTGTATTACAAAGTAAAATGATTTGTATAGGAAAAAAATGATGAATTAAATCCTCTTTTAATCCCTCCTGACTCAAAAGTTAGCCAAAAAAATAATATATAGGTGTGTTTGTAGAAAACATCACCTAAGACCACCATAATACAATTATCCATACACATCAACATTACCATAGTTGAATTCAAAATTATCTCAATCATCTGAATTTGGAAGACCATCCATCTATCTTCATGATGTTTTGAATTCTTTATTGACATCTTGAACATGTTTTCTATTTTTTTGTACCACCTCTCACATCCCTTCGATTCTTTGGCACCATTTTATCTAATTTTCTATTTGAGAGTCCATATATTACTCTTCCTCCAATTCTTTTCCCCATTTTGCTAAATAATCTACCACTCAATTTCCCTCTTGCTTGATATAAGTAATAAAAATTTCTTGAAAAACCTTCCAAATATTTTGAACTATTTCCACATTCATTCTCTCTCCAATTTATAGCACATGAAAGGTTCTTATCGGATCCAAGAATCCAACCCATACCTAAGAGTTTGTCTTTGTCCATAGCATATGTAAATGTATATTTAAAAATATCATTGATGTTGACAAGATCACATGTCCTTCTGCTTCCTTATTTATTGTATCCCCCATACCTTTTGCTCTCTATTACACCTATTCTCCTTTACAATTCCATATGATAATGCCAAAACTAACTTTTCCAAGATTTTTAGTAGAAGCTCCATCTATGTTTGTCTCCACCCACTCTCTGAGCGATGGCATCCACACTATGTAATTTGAGGATATCTCACTTGTGGAAGTTTTTATTTTACAGTAATTTCCAAATCTCCGTAGAATAGTCACTTCCTCCACTTCTATGTTTGTTTACTCATGTAATATAATGGATAGTATTTCCATTAACTTAGTCACAATCTTCTCCCAAACTTGCTCCATTTTTTTGTGCTATGATCTAAATATGTGTGCATTTCATTCTAGCCATAACTACCACCATATGAAGCTAGGTCCCAACTTCCATGTCATTTTCATTGTTATAGTAATAAATCTACATAGATTCCATTTCTCATAAAAGCTTTCTTGACTCTCAAAAATTTCCCAATGCTATCTCATCTGTCTCCACCAATTGATCCACATGTATTTGGAAAAAGAACATCCAAAAATGAGGTGATTCAAGGTATTCTCTATCTTTCCACACATAACACATTTGGAAGACCCGTAAAAACCTCTTTTTCTCAAATTATTAGATGTTAAGAGCTTTTATGGTTAATTAGCCATGAGAAAATATTAATTTTGGCCATCCTTCCTTCTTCCATAAAAATATCCATAGAAGTGGTGCTGGGGTAATCTCATATCCATAAATTACCTTGTATATGTCCTTTGCCTTATAGATTCCCAACTTACTTTCTCCCCATCCAAGTATATCCCTCTCAGAACCATCCTCAATTGGATGTCTTTGGATATGTCTCCACATTTTTTGATTTAGTTCCAATATCCCTCTCACTGGCCATTCTTGAGGATTTTTCCATTGTAGTAAGTTTGGCACATGTTGATTTTATGATTTCATATAGTAAGAGGCTTTCCACCACCTTATATTTTATAGCTCTACTTTCCAACTCTCCATATTTGGAAATGTTTGAATAATTAGTTGATATTGATTCCATGAATCCTCCCAAAAAGGAACATCCTTTCCATCCCCTAATTGTAAATAAAGGTATGGCTTTATTAACTCTGGGTCTTCTTCCATTGTTCTTCATACTGTAGATCCCTCTCCTTCCACTCAGAGTCTTGGGATGTATTTATCAGCCTCTCTTGGCTAATATTTGTCTTGTAATAGTCTTCTCCATAAGCCTCTAGTAGTTGTAATCCATCTCCAATATGGCTTCCCTACTAGTACCTTGTTTATTTTGGATGCTAATCTTATCCCCAATCCTCCTTATATTTTTTGGTTGGCATATATTCTCCCACCCAACTAGTGCTAATTTTTATTCTTCCCTTGCACTTGACCACACAACTTTCTTATGTATTTATCAATATATTTTAGAATTTTATTTGAAGCCTTAAGTATGGAAAATTTATAAATTGGGAGATCTTGTAGCACAACTTTAATCATTGTAAGCCTTCCTCCCAAGCTTATCCATTTGTGTGTCTAGTTGGTCAACTTAGCTTGAAATCTATCAAGAAACCCTTTCCACTCCTTGCTTTTTATTTCCATTGCAGATAAAGGTACTCCTAAATACTGTATGGATAAAGGAGTTTCTGTGAAGTTCAAAAACTATATAATTTTCTCTCACGCTCTTTGTTGTATTGAAAAACTATTTGAGGTTTTTTAATTGAAAGTTTGCCTAGTAGCTTGAGTATATCGGTCCAAAAATTCTTTTATATATCATGCTACTAGGATATTAGCTTGACTAATAAGAGTAGTTTCATCCATAAACTAGAGGTTATTTATCTCAACTTGAGAACTTATTTTCAGACCCCTTAGCCTCCCCTCTTGTCTTCCTTTTTTTAAAAGTCTCCCTAGACCCTATGCATAAAGGATAAAAAGTTAAGGGGAAATAGGGTCCCCTTGCCTCAATACCCTTCATGCTGTGAATATGGGAGATGGGCTGCAATTTACCATAACTAAGAAATATGTAGTTTGTGTACAAGATTTTACCTAGTCTCTCCACTCTTCTACAAAACCCATTTTTTCTAATATCCTTTGCATAAGGACCAGTATACTCTATCATAAGCTTTAGAAATATCTAATTTAATAAACATACCTAGGTCCTTTTGCTTGGATATTGTGTGTATCACCTCTTGGGACACTACTATTCCATATAGAATTTGTCTACCTTCAACAAAACCACCTTGCTCACTTGAAATTAGATTTGGTAGAAAATGTTTTAACCTCACTGCCATAAGATTTTTTAATATATTGTATACTACATTACATAGTGAAATAGACCTATAGTTCTCAATTATCACACTAGGTGGACCCTTACGAATTAAAGTTATAAAAGTATGATTCAAGGCTTTTAATATTTGCTTACTTTTTCTAATTTCCTCCAATGCCTCCACCACTTCTTAACCCACAATTTCCTAGAAATTATAATAAAATTTAATGGGGAATCCATATGGTCCTAAGGTCTTTCCTATTTGCATTTTTTGCATGATCAGCGATGTTTCTTCCAAAGAAATTTTATTAATTAATAATTTATTGTGTTCAGGTTTGAATAATTGTGGAATTGCCTCTAGTATCTTCTCCTGCCATGTAGAATTTAATTTTTTGTTGCTACTAAAAAGAGTATGGAAGTATTTATTTGCTATAGTTTTTATTTCACTTCCACTAGTTTTAACCTGACTCATCATATTTGTAAGACCTGTAATTCTATTATATTATCTTCTAGCTATTGTTGTCTTATAAAATAAATTTGTGCTTTTATCCCCCTCCAATAGATATCTTCTTATTTCTCCAAATATTCCTCTCTCCTAATATTTAGGCCTCACATTGCAACAAATATTTCGTAATTGTTACTTCTCTTATCTCCTGAGAAATCTTCTCCTTCTAACCTTGATTTCATTATTTTAGATTGTAGTGAGTTCCTTCTTGTGTTTACTTCAATCCTTTAGTTTGGTCCTCACATATTTTAGTTGTTAATGGAGTTTGAATTGGGTTTTTCCAAATCTTGGTCTCCATAATTATCATCATTCCTTTATGTGGTCCTCCAAATACTCATATTTTAGCAACCATAGCTCAAATTTAAAAGTTCCTGAAACTCTATGATTATCTTCTTCTATTGTAATGCTTACTAGAAAACGATCTGAAGAAAGTCTATCCATGACCCTCTCTTGATTCTTGGTAGGTAGGAATAATTCCTCTCCCATAATGAAATGATTCAAGCAATATTTGATTTTGTCCCCTTCCTTTCTTCTATTTTTCCAAGTGATGGAGCTATACACAGTTGAAATATCTATTAGATATATTTGACATGTTATTGCTAAAAAGAACCTATCATTTTCCTCCAACATGGATCTACATCATTGTTGTTCCTATATTATAATCTTTGCATTGAATTATCCTCCCATAATCCATTGCTCATTTGGGTAGTTGTCTCTAAAATTCTGGATAGCTGCCCATTGATCCCTTTGTAATCTAATTGTTTGTGCTCCATAGAAATTAACTATAGTCCTATTTTTTCCATTTTTCTATTTTGTAACTAAACCATAAACACCCCTATCATGGAGGCCCACTATTGCTAGGACTAGTTGGGTATTCCACATAGTGTCCAATCCTCTTGATTTCTCCTATTTTTATTGAGTAAGAATATCTCGTTTTTGCCATATCCTCCTATTTTTTTTTCAATCTTCTCCTTGCATTTTTGTTTCCTATAACAAAATTATATTTGAAATGATATCCACGATAATATTTTTGATTGCATTTTGTCTAGGTTGGCTACCTAAACCCCCAAAATTCCAAGTAATTAAAATAATTGAGAATGGAGAGAGAAAAAATCAGCCATCGATTCTACTTGTCCATTCTAGCTCAAATTTCTTTCTTTTTCCTCCATATTTTCCTTGTTTAACTTCCTCCCTACTAATTAGTTCAATTTTTGTTTCTTCTCCACTTGATGAATCCCTATTGTAGGGTTGTATTTGTTTGTATTTTCTTACTTCATCTCTATTTCCTAGTTTAATACTATCCCCTACTCTGATTCCCCTCCTGTGGTCTCCCTCACAGATTGAATATCCTCTTCTGTGAGATAGGTTGTATCTAGTTCTACTCCTTGTTTATTCCTTGATGCTAGATTGGATTATTTTTCCTGATCCATCAGTGTGACTTACTGAGTATCCTCCTCTAATCCTTCCATTTTAAAATACTCCTATGTTTCTAAGCTTCCTAGTTTTTTGACTATCTCATATCTATTATTTGTTCTTCCCTCTTTTTATCCTTGTCACTAGTTACTATGCTAATTTATTTTGTTTGGTATTTTGATAACTTTTTGGAAGCCCTTAGTATTTTTAAGGCCTTTCCCTTCCTTTTGATTTACCTTTTATTGAATATATTGGCCTACCATGTTAATATTTGTTTTTGTCCCCTCTTGTCCAAATTATTGATTTTTAATTATTAAGCACATTATAGCTAGATGTCCGTGAGTTTGGCACACACGACATCTAAATGAAATGAAGAACATGGACTTATACTGAGAGGGGGGGTGAACAGTATAAGACTTAACCAATTAATAATTTTAACTTTAGATAGCAATGGCATCAACACAACATTAATCAAGATAGAAAGCATCACACATTGAAGACCCATTTTTAACGTGGTTCACCCAAAATGGTTGGGCTACGTCCACAAAAACTTTTCTCTAAAAGTTATCTCAAAGTTCTTTGGGAATCCTTCCCAATTACAATGTTTATGAGCCTCGGCCCAAAGGAGATACCTTCCCCTCTGCTCTGGAAATGATCCCTCAGAAGATCAACTGCCTCTACCTCTTGCCAACACGTGGAACTCCTTTCCATCGAAGACCTCCTGTCCTCAATGCTTAGCCTAAGAGACCTCTCGCCTTCTATGATCACGTCCACAGTAGCTCAAAGAACCTGTACCAAACACAGTCAGTCGGTCTAGTACAAGTCTTCCTCTCGTCTCGTCGGATCTGTCCAACTCTTGAACAAATCAATCCTCTGCATACAAGCCTTCTCAAAGACTTGCCAAACCTGTCCTCAGGTTCTTCTCATAGAACCAATGCACCTCTGTCCTCAAGTTCTCTGATAGAACTATCAAACTCAGACCACAAGTCCTCTGCTAGGACCTGTCCAAATCTGCTCACAAGTCCCCACCGAAACCTGTCCAAAAATTGCTCACAAGTCCCCACCGAAACCTGTCCAAAAACTGCTCACAAGTCCCCACCGGAACCTGTCCAAAAACTGCTCACAAGTCCCCACTAGAACTTGTAAAATGGACTGTCAAAAACTCAAGCAAGCTCACCAAGAAAAACTTTCTTAGTAGGAAATCACAAAGTGAATTGTTAGAGACCCAATGTGATTTGTCAAACTCATAGAAGCATAAAGAGAATTGTTAGAGACTCAATATGTTCTATACTCAAATCCCAATCTCAAAACTCAACTCAAATCAACTCAGCTCAATCTCAATCTCAAATCTGAAAACTCAACTCAATATCTGAAATGGATAGGATAGAATGTTTTCTTTCAAGAACATGAAACCCCAACAATTGCCAACTATGCAAAGAATCACATAACAATGATACTCATGTTCTTTTCACCATCAATTAGGGTTTCAACAACAATGCTCATCAAACAAGGTTTAGTCAACCAACACCATTCAACTCAACATCAACCTTGAAGCATTCAACCAATCATCACAAGAAAAGGAAACAAGTAGAAATCCTTTTCCCTCCAAAGATATTTGAACAAAACAGCCACCAACACAATATCACCAAATGCAAAGAATAACTTGCTCAAATCAACTCAATGGAGTAAGCCCAATATCATGAATCAAGTAAAGCAATAACTTGATCAAACAACCTCTATGGAAGCAACTCAACCATCAAACTCAAAACAGCCAACCAAGGGTTCCACCAACTCAATGCAAGTAGCTAGACTCACAAATATAAACCCTAGTGCACAAAGCTTCCACTATCTCAAACCAAAAATTATGCATTCACCAAAAACTCTCCTTAAGGATAACAATGCATAAGTAGTCTTCAACAAACCAGAAAATAGGATTTACACCTAGCCAAAGGATACCTAGTAGAATACCTTTTCACTCCAACCTTATTTCAGAAAACATACACCAATCATACTCATAAGAAGAATGTGCCCATACCTTATTGGAGTAGAAGATAATTGAACCTTCAAGTTGTCACCACACACAACTCTCAAACTTCCAACCAAGTTAGGGTTAGAATAAAAAGAAATGAGCAATAATATAAACTTCCTTTATTACACCTTTTAGCTCCACTTCTTTAAACACAACCACCATAACATGCCAATAAATCAACAATCACAGACTCACACCTTATACCTCCATTTTTAATTTTAGCATAGCAAAGAATAATCTTAAAAATACATCCAAAGAAATATGCCCTTATTTCTCCTAAGCTTTTATTCAATGCTAATCACAAAAGCCAAAACTCATAAAATTTAATCACACCTTATAAATCGCTGTCCAAGAAACTCCGAATTTCATGGCATAAAGACGTTTTAATAAAAACGTGTGTTACTCTAGCAAAGCACCCCCGCGAGACTCGAAACGGTGACCTCCGCCAATGCAGCGCCCAACAACAACCTTCGCTGCCACTAGCCCACGTGGGCTACGAAGTTCACAAGTGAACTTCCCTCCACTTCACCCTCGAAAAAAAACTCTCGAAGACTTTTCAACCGCACGTGCTTCTAAGTCTTCCTTCGATCGTAGCGAATACAGAGCACAAACACCGCAAATTGCATTCGAGGAATTTTCGAATTAATTAGCCTTCCAACCTTAGGAGTTGGAGAATAAATAGTCTCTTCGAAGACACCTTGACGTCGATGAAAATAAAGACCATTTCGAAATTAATCAAAAGTCTTTTCAAAAAGGGTTTTAAATAATAATTAAATAAATAATAAAGAGAACCTCCATTGGTTTTAATAAAAACCATTTAACTTGGTTTTAATAAAAACCCTATCCAACTTGGTTTTAATAAAAACCGGTTTGGTTTTAATGAAAAACCCTTGCCAATGGAATCTCTCCGGATTCTCTTAAAAATATTCTCTTGGAATCTTCCACCTTTGAAGCCAACACATCCTCTTAACATTAATGCCATTTCCTTTTGACATCAATGACAACTCATAGACAAGAAGCTAGGATCTCAAACCCAAAATTGCCAACAATCTCCCCCTTTGTCATTGATGGCAAACCATGCTTCTCAACAACACAGAAACTCAACATAAACAGCTCCCCCTATCTTGAGGCTTTCCTCTTCACTTTGAAGCTCTCCCCCTTACTCATATCTCTCCCCCTTTGTCATCAATGGCAAAGGGTCACCTTTGGGGCTCGGGACTAAGAATGAGCCTCTTAGCTTAGTCCCTCCCCCACCTCCTGATGAGGTGATTAATTCTGGGGTGGGAGTACAACTCCCAATTTCTCCCTTAGATACTCAAACGTATCTCTTGGAAGAGGTTTGGTGAAGATATCTGCAATCTGCTCTTTAGTAGACACATACTCTACCTTGACTTGCTTGTCTTGCACTTTCTCCCTTAGAAAGTGATACTTGATGGAAATATGCTTTGTCCTTGAGTGCATTACCGGATTTTTGGAAATACTTATGGCACTTGTATTATCACAAAGTATGGAGATGGGTTGTTCATGCTTGACTTTGAAATCCTCCAAGGTGGTTTTCATCCATAAAACCTGTGTACACCCAACCATTGTTGCTATGTATTCAGCCTCTGCTGTAGATAAGGAAACCGAAGGTTGTTTCTTACTTAGCCAAGAAACCAAACTCTTTCCCGAAAAGAATGCTCCACCACTAGTGCTTTTCCTGTCATCAATACCGCCTGCCCAATCTGCATCCGTATAAGCTGTGAGGGTGAAATCATCACCTTTGGGATACCAAAGCCCAAAGTCCATAGTGCCCTTCGGATATCTGAATATCCTCTTAACTGCTATAACATGAGAATCTTTTGGAGCTGCCCGAAATCTTGCTACTAACCCAACCGCTCGCATGATATCTCGGTCCGGTAGCTGTAATATATAATAAACCGCCAATCATAGATCTGTACAACCTCCGATCTACCACTCGGAGATTCATCATCTTTACTCATCTTGCACCCTGTAATCATTGGAGTACACACTCGTTTGTTGTCCATCATCCCAAATTTCTTCAACATTTCTTTGATATACTTTCCTTGAGAGAGAAATATACCATCCTTTGATTGAGCAATCTGAAGACCTAAAAAGAATGACAGCTCTCCAATCATAGACATCTCAAATTCCTTCGCATGGTGTTAGCAAAAACTTTGCACATCTGAGTATTATTTCCCCCAAAAATAATATCATCAACATAGACAACCATAATCAACATATCATCATCTTCATTCTTAATATACAAATTGCTATCTGCCACGCCTTTCCTGAAGCCTTGCTCATGAAGATACCTGTCAAGTCTTGAGTACCAAGCCCTAGGTGCTTGCTTTAACCCATACAAGGCCTTTTTCAGTTTACACACATAGTCTGACTGTTTCGAGAGAGACACTCCTTCTGGTTGTTCTATGTAGACTTCTTCTACCAACACCCCATTTAGAAAAGCTGACTTTACATCCATTTGATATACCTTGAATGATTTGAAGCTTGAAAGGGCCAAAAATATTCTGATAGCTTCAAGACGAGCAACAGGAGCAAACGTCTCTTCGAAATCAACACCTTCTACTTGAGCATAACCTTTGCAGACTAACCTAGCTTTGTTTCGACAATCTTTCCATCCTCATTGAGTTTATTTCTGAATATCCATTTTGTGCCAATGACATTCTTGTCCTTAGGTCTTGGAACCAATTCCCAAGTTTCACTTTTCTCTATTTGATTTAGCTCTTCATCCATTGCTTTTACCCAAAACTTATCTGCACATGCTTCACTGAAATATTTTGGCTCAATCTGAGATAATAATGAAACATTTGTAGAATCATGTGAAGGAATGACTCTTCTTCTTGTTTGCCTGCTATTTGGATCACCAATGATCAAATCTTTGGGATGATGTTTCTGAACATATCGTGAAGGAGTTTTGGGAAGCAGTTTGTTGTCTTTCCTCTTCTTCATCTGAAACCTCTCTCAATTCTTCTTGACAAATTTCATCACCGAGTTCCTTGACTGGTTCTCTTATCCCTCGTCTTTTCATCAACTCGTTACATTTATGCTCTCTACAACTGTATGAGTTCTTTTGTTGAAGCATCTGTAGGCCTTGCTTCTGCTGGAATATCCAAGAAAGATTCCCTCATCACACCTAGGATCAAACTTACCCAAATTCTGATCTTCCCTTCTGATGAAGCACTTACTCCCAAACACTTTGAAGTATTTTACTGTAGTTGGTCTTCCTTTCCACAACTCATAAGGAGTTTTATGATGATTGACTCTAAGTTGGGCCCTGGTGATAATGTAGACTGTCATACTGACTGCCTCTTTCCAAAAGCCATCTAAAAGTTTTGACTCATTTAACATAGCTCTAGCCATATTTTCAATAGTTCTATTTTTCCTTTCAACTACTCCATTTTGTTGAGGAGTTCTTGTCGTTGAATATTCTCTTTTGATTCCTTGTTGCTCACAGTATTCCACAAATTCATTTGAAGTGAACTCTCCTCCTCTATCTGATCTTAAGCATTTGATTCTCTTGTCAGTCTCATTTTCAATCATTTCTTTGAAAGCTTTAAATTTTTCAAAAGCTTCAGATTTTTCTTTGAGAAAAGTAACCCAAGTCATTCTAGAATAATCATCTATAAACAGCATGAAGTAGCTTTCTCCCTGAATGCTCTGAGTTCTGGTAGGGCCACATAAATCAGTATGAATAAGATCCAATGGTTTTGAAGAAGTATACCCTTTTGATTTGAAACTGGTTCTGGTCTATTTTCCATGTTGACAAGGACCGCAAATGATGTTATGGGGCCTTTTTATTTTGGGCAAGTCTCTAACTCCTTCCTTGTTACTAATATTGACAAGATTATCAAAGCTCAAATGCCCCAATATTTTATGCCATAACCAACTCTCATCTTCTTGAGTTAGAAAACACTTTTCCTTTTTTATCTCACTTAGCATGTAAAGATTGTTTGGAGTCCTTGTAGCACTAGCAATGAGTTTTCCATTTTTTTCTTTACTTATCTCACATCTATCCGAAAAGAAAGATACTATGTGCCCTTGATCACAAAGTTGACTCACACTTAGAAGATTATGTCTTAGGCCTTCTACATAAAGCACATTTTCTGTTTTGGATTTCCCATCCAAACTAAGAGTCCCTTTACCACGGATTTTAGCTGACTCGTTATCTCCAAAACCGACTGTTCCTCTCGTTTGTTTCTTTTAAGACCAAAAACTTTTCCTTTTCACCAGCCATATGTTTTGAACAACCACTATCAAGATACCATTTTTCTACTTTGTCTTGAGCATGAAAAGTAGTTTGAACTATCATTGACTTAGATTTGATCTCATTTCTCTTTTTAGTGAACTCAAGGCTAGATCTATCCAAACTGCACATCCTTGCTATATGCCCAAAATTCTTGCACTTGTAACACATGACATTTTTATTCATAAGAGGTGCAAAAGAGTTAACATTTTCCTTACTATGGCTATTCAAAGACTTATTGCAATGCATAGCTTTGTGACCAAATTTCTTGCAGGAAAAACAATAGCCATGGAAAGTATTATGTAACCTGTTTTGATGCCTTGGATGATTGTTCTTCTTGTGACCAACTGGAATCCACCGCTCTTCAGGATGAAGATTGATCTTGCTCGAAGACCCTATTTCATGAATGGTGATACCATCCTTCTTTTGCTTTTCACACGGAGTATTCTGTCTGAGAGCCAACTGTTCCAACTTCACTCTAAGAGACATAACCTCTTCTTCTAGTTTCTCGCAATCAGCTTCCTTTCCTTTGAGAGCCTCTCGTAGAACCTGTTCAACCTTCTTCCCTTCTTCAGCTAGAATTTTGAAGTCTATAACACTTTGAGACAATTCTGATCTTGCTATCTCTTCTTCCTGACATTGATGCTTGAGAACAGAATTCTCTTCCCTGAATTTCTCAAGCTTTCTTAAAGCCAAGAAGAATTCACCTTTGAGATCGAACTCAACCTCTTCATCTCTTTCTGAATCTGTATGTTCCTCTGATAGATCCTTCTCCAAGCTGTTAGGCTCTTTCTGGAGAGACCGGCTCTGATACCAATTGAAGAACATGGACTTATACTGAGAGGGGGGTGAACAAGTATAAGACTTAACCAATTAATAATTTTAACTTTAGATAGCAGTGGCATCAACACAACATTAATCAAGACAGAAAGCATCACACATTGAAGACCCATTTTTAACGTGGTTCACCCAAAATGGTTGGGCTACGTCCACAAAAACTTTTCTCTAAAAGTTATCTCAAAGTTCTTTGGGAATCCTTCCCAATTACAATGTTTATGAGCCTCGGCCCAAAGGAGATACCTTCCCCTCTGCTCTAGAAATGATCCCTCAGAAGATCAACTGCCTCTACCTCTTGCCAACACGTGGAACTCCTTTCCACCGAAGACCTCCTGTCCTCAATGCTTAGCCTAAGAGACCTCTCGCCTTCTATGATCATGTCCATAGTAGCTCAACAACCTATACCAAACATAGTCAGTCGGTCTAGTACAAGTCTTCCTCTGCTTGTCAGATCTGTCCAACTCTTGAACAAATCAATCCTCTGCATACAAGCCTTCTCAAAGACTTGCCAATTGTCCTCAGGTTCTTCTCATAGAACCAATGCACCTCTGTCCTCAAGTTCTCTGATAGAACTATCAAACTCAGCTCACAAGTCCTCTGCTAGGACCTGTCCAAATCTGCTCACAAGTCCCCACCGAAACCTATCCAAAACTGCTCACAAGTCCCCACAACCAAAATCTCACAAGTCCCCACCGGAACCTGTCCAAAAACTGCTCACAAGTCCCCACCGAAACCTGTCCAAAAACTGCTCACAAGTCCCCACCGGAACCTGTCCAAAAACTCAGCAAGCTCACCAAGAAAAACTTTCTTAGTAGGAAATCACAAAGTGAATTGTTAGAGACCCAATGTGATTTGTCAAACTCATAGAAGCATAAAGAGAATTGTTAGAGACTCAATATGTTCTATACTCAAATCCCAATCTCAAAACTCAACTCAAATCAACTCAACTCAATCTCAATCTCAAATCTGAAAACTCAACTCAATATCTGAAATGGATAGGATAGAATGTTTTCTTTCAAGAACATGAAACCCCAACAATTGCCAACTATGCAAAGAATCACATAACAATGATACTCATGTTCTTTTCACCATCAATTAGGGTTTCAACAACAATGCTCATCAAACAAGGTTTAGTCAACCAACACCATTCAACTCAACATCAACCTTGAAGCATTCAACCAATCATCACAAGAAAAGGAAACAAGTAGAAATCCTTTTCCCTCCAAAGATATTTGAACAAAACAGCCACCAACACAATATCACCAAATGCAAAGAATAACTTGCTCAAATCAACTCAATGGAGTAAGCCCAATATCATGAATCAAGTAAAGCAATAACTTGATCAAACAACCTCTATGGAAGCAACTCAACCATCAAACTCAAAACAGCCAACCAAGGGTTCCACCAACTCAATGCAAGTAGCTAGACTCACAAATATAAACCCTAGTGCACAAAGCTTCCACTATCTCAAACCAAAAATTATGCATTCACCAAAAACTCTCCTTAAGGATAACAATGCATAAGTAGTCTTCAACAAACCAGAAAATAGGATTTACACCTAGCCAAAGGATACCTAGTAGAATACCTTTTCACTCCAACCTTATTTCAGAAAACATACACCAATCATACTCATAAGAAGAATGTGCCCATACCTTATTGGAGTAGAAGATAATTGAACCTTCAAGTTGTCACCACACACAACTCTCAAACTTCCAACCAAGTTAGGGTTAGAATAAAAAGAAATGAGCAATAATATAAACTTCCTTTATTACACCTTTTAGCTCCACTTCTTTAAACACAACCACCATAACATGCCAATAAATCAACAATCACAGACTCACACCTTATACCTCCATTTTTAATTTTAGCATAGCAAAGAATAATCTTAAAAATACATCCAAAGAAATATGCCCTTATTTCTCCTAAGATTTTATTCAATGCTAATCACAAAAGCCAAAACTCATAAAATTTAATCACACCTTATAAATCGCTGTCCAAGAAACTCCGAATTTCGTGGCATAAAGACGTTTTAATAAAAACGTGTGTTACTCTAGCAAAGCACCCCCGCGAGACTCGAAACGGTGACCTCCGCCAATGCAACGCCCAACAGCAGCCTTCGCTGCCACTAGCCCACGCAGGCTACAAAGTTCACAAGTGAACTTCCCTCCACTTCACCCTCAAAAAAAACTCCCGAAGACTTTTCAACCGCACGTGCTTCTAAGTCTTCCTTCGATCGCAGCGAATACAGAGCACAAACACCGCAAATTGCATTCGGGGAATTTCGAATTAATTAGCCTTCCAACCTTAGGAGTTGGAGAATAAATAGTCTCTTCGAAGACACCTTGACGTCGACGAAAATAAAGACCATTTCAAAATTAATCAAAAGTCTTTTCAAAAAGGGTTTTAAATAATAATTAAATAAATAATAAAGAGAACCTCCATTGGTTTTAATAAAAACCATTTAACTTGGTTTTAATAAAAACCCTATCCAACTTGGTTTTAATAAAAACCGGTTTGGTTTTAATGAAAAACCCTTGCCAATGGAATCTCTCCGGATTCTCTTAAAAATATTCTCTTGGAATCTTCCACCTTTGAAGCCAACACATCCTCTTAACATTAATGCCATTTCCTTTTGACATCAATGACAACTCATAGACAAGAAGCTAGGATCTCAAACCCAAAATTGCCAACATGAAATAGCCTCATAATCCAGTTGTTGGTGCCAGACAAAATACCTTGTTTTTAGATATATCTCTATTGGAAGAGGTTTATTGAGATCTATTTCTATGCAAACCCTAGCAAACATTATCAATCCTCCTAAAACTATTTCTCTTGATCTACCTTGATAATGCCCAAGTAAGTTTCCTATTACCTCAAGTACCTTTTCTTTCCAAAATTCAAGGGGAAGAGCAAATAATCTTAACCATATTGGTATTGAAATTGATTCCACCCTTAGGTCGAATCCCATCTTCCATGATTGCAGGAATAGTTCCACTGGCCCATGATGATATGACCCTCCCTCAAATACTTTTTGTTGATTTATTATTAATGTGAACTCTATAGAAAAGTACTCATTTTAAAGAGTTAGAATTTCGTATCCTCCTTCTAGATGCCATTTTTTTCCTTATACATGTGTGAAGTAAGTACACAGATAGTTTAAAACCCATAAATTTACTTATCAGGTTGTGTTTTATCTTCTAAACTATATCCTTAGCTATTCATTCCTCTACTATCTCCAATACTAGTGTTTCTTTAGCTTGAGGTAAACATCTGTTCACCCTTCTAGGTAAATAATTCTCCTTTTTTTTTTGCTTTCCCATGGTGGTTATGATTGTCCTTGCTTGTATTTGACACTCAGTGAAGCTATCTTGGGTTCCACATAGCTTATCCTAGTATGAGATTCATTGATTTGGAGGATCTAGTACCAAAGTACCTATGTTCCCCATTCTTGATCGTGAGCCTTACTATTGAAAGAACCTCCGAAAGGATTCATCCTCTCTGATGGTTTTTTTTTGCATGAAAATATTCTCCATGCCTCTACCCAAACCTTTGAAACCCTACTTCGATTCCTCAAACCTAAGCATTCCTCTTGTTACTTGTGCTCCAATAATTTAAAATGCTACTGTAATACCACATACCTCCAACATTCCTCCTCTAAAACCCCCCTTAAGGCCTCTTCTTTTCTTTTTTTTCATACATAGTTTTTAGTTGAAGTTCCATATGATTTTTCTATTGTTGGCCTATTTAATGATAAGACTTGAACATTGTTTTTCAACTCCATAGTTTTTTGTGTTGATGATGTTAATTTTTTTCCTATAATTCAAATCACATATACATAAAATAAAATCATAATTGAAAACATTTATTTATATATATGCTTCTTATATTCTACAATTTCCATATTTTTTAATTCATTGTTATTGTTAATTTTAACTTTATCCACTTGCCTTATATTCTAGTTAATCAAAACAAATACTTATTAATTTACAAATTAAATAATAAAATTATACAAATAAGGTGACTTCAATATTTATGGTGAAATTGCATAAAATTAAAATACAAACTAAATAAATTTTTATTATATTTTATAAGTAAGATAATTACACTAATTTGTAAATCCTTTGTATAAAATATTCTTCTAAAAAAATATTAACAACTTGCAATTTTAAAGACCTATATTTTGATAAGGAGAGTGTGAAGAGTCAATTGATCATCCCGACCGGTTCAATACCAAAACCGAATCGACATCGACATGGACGTGATTGGGATATCAGATACCATAATCCTACTTTTCATTAAAGCATATAAATCATTTCTATCTATAATAGGGTGCTTAAGACTGAATAAATATCAACATAAGTTTATATAGTGTTTAAGAAAGGGCAAACCACAATTTTAATTTAATGGCCCCTCTCCCTCTCTTTTAAAAGGTCGTTCTAAACAATGGAGGCAACTCGATAAACATACGATCAGAGAGATGGGCAGGCGTTGTAATTATGGTGAATATGGTTATGATGATGGTAATTTTGATTATGGAAAGAGGAGGTGGGGGAACAAGATTCCCCTGTGTATCCTGTTCAGACTATTGGAGGGGCCTGAGTCTAAAATAAGTGAGAAAAACCACATACTACAGCATTCTTTCCCGTTGCTTCTAGTTTTACAGTGTTCAGTTTAATACCTTATTATTACTTGGTAATTGTAACATCCAATCCTAATATTCATTGTTATTGTTGTGATTGTCTTCGCTCATTGAGTACACCTCATATTAATGGATATTGTGGAGTGGTTCGTTCCATAAGAAAAACATATTTATGTTTTTCTATATTAAAGGTATGTGTAAATTATTATGTGAATTATTTATTTATTATTTTGTATATTATGGATGTTTTTATGTTTACGAGAAACAAATATTCTTAGGAGTATGTGAAGACACATTTAACATCCTTACTATATAACTAAATTGATAGGCCTACAAAAAATTAAATTCAACTAAAATGCACTTAACTACTTTAGTCAAATGTCAAATCTAGATTCAGTAGGTTGATGTAAATCCGTTGCAAATTCATATTTGATTTGTATATGTTGTATTGTGAACTAACTATTCAATACAATTAAATTTAATTATACACATTATTATCATATTCAAAATATAACTTAATAAAATTTACATTTATTCAATCACATTTTATGTTGGTTTTTCATATAAATTCATAAATCTAGATGAAAAACGATAAAGTAAATTGAAATAGTATAAAGAGAATTGTATGACTTGTTGAGTAGTAATTTTACCCTATTGCAAAACCATACTCATAGTTAGAATTTTGATTAGAAAACCCTCTCTTGCAAATAATTCAACATTTCTCCAAGGTTTATTTCACTTAATGTGTGCATGTATACTTACGAAAATGTGTCAAATAAGTGCTAGAATACCTTAGTGATTTGTAAATAATTGTTAAAAAGAGGTTTATGTTGGTCATACTTTATGATGCTATGATTTTATTTTTCATTAACTGAAAGGGTTTGATTTCCCTTATATGCAAAAATAACATAATGAATGAGTGCATAAAATTGATCCTAATTCATTTTTTATTTCTGATTTGTTAAAGTGATCTATCCCTAAATCCCTGTTAGTAGATTCCTTTTATCTTAAATTAAACATGTTCTGTTAACAAGTGTTGTGGAAAACCACTTCATTTTATCTTTGATTTAATGTAAATTGGAGTCAGTACTTGTTTTTAGAAAATTATTTTTATCTTTAGATTAAACTATAATTGTTTGCAAGTGTTGTGGAAAACCACTTCATTTTATCTTTGATTTAATGTAAATTGGAGTCAGTACTTGTTGTTAGCAGATTTTTTTTATCTTCATATTAAAATATTGTTGTTAGCAAGTGTTGTGGAAAACCACTTCATTTTATCTTTGTCTTAATGTGATATTGGAGTTATTAAATCCCTCCCTTGAATGCAAATTGATTTTATCTTGGATGGTTAAGCTCTGTTCGAGCAAGAAAATAAAGTGACTAAATCTAAATGTGAAATGTGAATCCTGAATGATGCTTCAATTCATTTTATCTTGCATGGTTAAACAAATTTTAGTCTTGCATTATTAAATAAAGAAAATGATAAGACTTGTGAAGTGCAAAAATCTGCTTTGGAACTTTAAATAAAATGCTTTAATCAAATAAAATGCACCCAAATAATTTAATTAGTTAACCTTAAGAACAAAATTATTTGGGTATTCTTATTACTCCAAAACCCTCATTAATGATTTTTTTTGTGCAAAATGAAATAGCATTTTAGGGCTTTGAGTGTTTGATTGGAACTTGAACAAAAATAAAATAAAAGATAAAAAATATAACAAAATCTAGGGTTAGAGAAAATAAATAAAACGAATTTGAAATAAAATGAAAACAAAAATGCAGAAAAGAAATGAAGGTGAGCTACTGTAAATTTTATTCCTCCTTGTCCTGCAAAAAAGAGAAGATCATGAACATAAAAAAAATGAAACCAAATTAGACCTGCATCCACACAATCTAAATCGGGTTAAGTGCGAGAGTCTAAGGAAATAAACCATACATTAATCACCTTAAATGATGCAACCATTAACATGCATAAACATCATCTAATGAAATCAACATATGGAGGAGAAAAATATTCAATAAAAACTTTCATTCAAAACCTTTTGTCTTTGTTTACAAGGTGAGGAATTCCATAGCAGTAGCTAAAAAATCTTCCAATCCTCTTCCCATGCTTCTGCTCCCAAAAATTCCAGCCCCTATTTCCTTTGCTTCCATGGCCTTTTAAAGCTTTCCAACCCTAAAGGACACTCTTCATTTTATTTTCCCCTGTTTTCATTTGGCTTTGTCATATAAGTTCTTTGTAACTGTAATATCTTCCAAATGAAACACTTCTTTCATAATGCTTTTTGCCAATAATAAATTGGTAAATATCTTTCAAATAAAATGCTTCTTCCATAATTATTTTTGCCAATAATAAATTGGTAAGTATCTTCAAAATGAAACACTTCTTCCATAAAACATTTTTTTCCTGGAGTGAATTAAATAATGCTTTTCTTTTATTTAGAAGCCTGCCAACATCAATATTATAGAAATTGACGAAGCAATTCATTCATTCTTATTGATATCAATATAAAGGTTACAATGTGGTTATGAGTTGGTTTATCAAACCAACTTGGTGGTTAATAAACCAACCTAGAGAGAGCCTACGAGCACTACCCTTTTGCAAATAATGTAATGAAAATGACATGTATGCTAACATCCCCCCTTATTACATTATTGGCAAATTCCAATAGTATCTAAAAAAATTTCATATTTGATACGTCCAAGTGCTTTGGTAAATATTTCGGCAACTTGCGCATCAGTAGGAATGTATTGAAGTTGTATATGGTGCTTGGGAACTTCATCTCAAATGAAATGACATCTGGTATCAACATGTTTGGTACGTTCATGAAAATTTGGATTTTTGACAAGATTCAAAACACCTTGATTGTCGCAAAACAAATGAAGAGGAAGATTCTTTGGAAGAACCATGTTTTTAAGAATGCGACTTAACCACATTATCTCGTAGACTGCTTCACTGACTGCACAATATTATGCTTATGTAGAAGATAAAGCAACCACATGCTACTTCTTACTATGCCATGAGACAGGTCCAGATCCTAGATGAAAAAAATATCCAGAAGTGGATTTACGATCATCAATGGATCCAACATAATCCGAGTCTATGTATCCTAGTAAGAAAAACTTATTATTATTTTTGTATTCCAGACCATAATTTGTACTACCATGAACATAATGAAGAACTCTTTTTGCTGCTTTCCAGTGACTCATCTTAGGCTCTTGCATGAACCTTGAAAGATATCCCACAACAAAACTGAGATCTGGCCTGGTAATTGTCAGATATAGAAGACTCCCAATCAACTAGCGATAGAGAGTACCATCTACTTGAGGTGATTCATCATATCGTGATAACTTAAGTCCTTGCTGCATTGGAGTTGCTTTTGACTTACAGTTAGTCATCCAATTTTTTTCTACTAAAGTCTTGGCATATTTCTTTTGTGTTAATCTAATATGAAATCTTTGCTGAGTAACTTCTAAACCAAGATAATAGTGCAGAAGTCCTAGATTTGTCATTTTAAATGATTGCTTCAAATCATTTTTCACTAAGTCAATCATTCTTTTCGAGCTTCCTGTTATGATCAGATCATCTACATAAAGTACAAGGATCACTATATCAGAACCATTTTTCTTATAGAGATTTGCATCTAAAGGACTTCTTTTAAATTCATGTTGCACAATGTGACTGTCTATCTTGATATACCAAGCTCGAGGAGCTTGTTTTAGCCCATACAAGGATTTGATCAACTTGCCTACATTTTGTTCTTGCCCCTCGACCATGAATCCTTCTGGTTGAGTCATGTATACTTCTTCCTGTAAGTCACCATTCAAGAAGGCACTTTTAACATTCATCTGATGCAACTTCCACCCAAACTAATCTCCCATGGCATAAAGTACTCGAATGGTAGTCATTTTTGCAATAGGAGCAAAAGTCTCTTCATAGTCTATGCCTTCTTTCTGAGCATATCCCTTCACAACAAGTTGGGCTTTATGCTTATCAATAGATCCATCTGCCTTATACTTTACTTTGAACACCCATTTGTATCCTATGGGTTTCTTTCATGTTGGCAAATCGACTAACTTCCAGGTATTATTTTTTATGAGAGACTTATGTTCTACATCCATGGCCTCTTTCCACTGTGGTTTATCAAGTGCAGATTGAACCGTTGTGGGTTCATTTGCATTCAATTTAGACATATAAATATTTTCTTCATCCTCATCTTCTTCTCTATCATTTTTTGTACCCATTAACAAATCATCAAAGTGTTGACAAAGTTTGTCAACCTCTAAAGTAGATTCCTCTGTTCTCATTTGTTGAGTCATACTACGAGTACATGGCCTATCTAGAGATAGATCTGGAAGGAAATTCAACTTAGCATCTCTCAAAGTGCTAGTATACTATTTTGGGACTTTTTGTTGTTGTTGTGGAAGTTGAACCTCCTTCTTAGGTTCTTCTTCATCTAGGTATACAACTGTGGATGTGTCTTTTGATGTGAAAGCTTCATCAAATACAACATCTCTACTTATGTGTGTCTTCTTGGTCTTAGGATCAATCAATTGATAACCTTTTGAATACTAATAATAGCCAAGAAAGATACACTGTAGGTTTTTCTCATCCAACTTCCTCCTTTTCTATTTTGGAATGTGCATGAATGTTTTACATCCAAACACCCTTAGATGAGAAATGGAAGGTTTATTACCACTCTAAGCTCCTTGTGGTGTTTTCCTTTATAGAGCTCTAGTGGGTGCTCTATTTAGGAGGTATAATGTTGTGTTTACTACTTCTTCCCAATATTGATCCTCAAGATGTGCTCCCTTTAGCATACATCGAACCATTTCCATAATGGAACAAATTCTCCTTTCTGCAACTCCATTTTGTTGAGGTGTATAGGTTGTAGTCAGTTGTCTTTTGATCCCATGTTTCTTAAGAAACTCTAAAAAATCTTCAGAGGTGTATTCCCCCCTCGATCTGAGTGGAGGGTTTTTATCAAACAACCCGACTCCTTCTCAACAAGTTTCTTGAATTGTTGAAAGTAGATAAATGCTTTTGATTTCAATTGAAGAAAGAAAACCCACATATTTCGTGAGTAATCATAAAAAAATAGTTGAAAATACTTCTTCCCACCATAGCTGGTTGGCATAGGACCACACAGATCGATATGTACTAGCTCTAAAGGGTTTGTAGCTCGAGAGGAGTTAGCTTCAAAAGGTACTCTGTGTTGATTCCCTGCTAAGAAATCCGAGCAAACTAGTAAGATAAATGAGAGTGGTGGAAGACCTTTCACCATCCCATATTTGTGTAATTCAAGCAAATATCCAGAACTGAGGTGCCCATAATGTTTATGCCAGAGAGAGGTGGCCTCCTTTTTAGTTGTAGCCAGAGAAACATGAGGAGTTGAAAGTGCATATAGAATGAACAAGCATGTTTGTAGGATATGGTTGCAACATGTTTACCACTATGGGTGATAAAACATCTCTTCTTGCCTTTGACAACTCAAAACATGACATCCATGTTTCTATCCAACATTTGTGTGACTAAGAGCAAATTATTGGCTAAACCTGGAACATAGAGAACCATCTCAATTTGAAAATTACCATCAGGAAGAGACACATAAATATTCCCTTCTCCCTTTACTTGATAGACTTAATTTTTAGCAATTGTGACTAGCTTACCATATTTCTCAACAAAAGTATCAAACCATGATTTGTCCCCAGTCATGTGTTTTATAGCTCCTGAATCAATATACCATACAACATCTATCTGGGAAGACAAAGTATGGGTCATGAGCACCTTGTGTGCTCTTTCAGAGTCAAAATTTGAATCAGACCCAGGAGAATTTGAGTCTAATTTGGAGTCAGCATAAGCAACATGACCTTTAGATTGCTTATGTTTGTTGTATTTCTGTTTGTTTTTGCCCTTCTTCTGAGGACCTCTATCATTTTGTTGCTTGTTTTTGAACCAACACCTATTTGTATGATGGTTATTCATATCACAAATTTTGCAATATTTTGTATCCTTCTGCTGATTTTTCTTCCCTTTTCCTTTGGAAGAAGGACCCCATTTTTAAACTGACCTTGTTTTTTACCACTTTTTTGTGTGGAAAGAGCATTATTTGACACATCATCTTTCTGGATCTAAGTTTTCTCCTCAGTCTGAAACAAATTTACCAGCTCCACAAATGATACTTGTCTACCAGAAACATTGAGAGAAGTGATCAACATATTGTAGGAATTTGGAAATGCTCTCAAGATGACAAAGTTCAAGATATCATCATCCACTGGTTTTCCCATTGCATTCAATTTGGCTTTCAAGTCAGCCACTCTACAAAGAAATATATCAACTATTTCCCTAGAATTCATACTGATATTATGTAGTTGAGTTTGAAGGTGTAGAATAGTGGATTGATTCTTTCCTTCATATACTGTGATCAAGGCATCCCAAGCTATCTTACTAATTTTGGCATCACAAATATGAGGCTGCACCTCATCTATAGTAGCAAGCAAGATAAACATGAGACTCTTCTTGTATTTATTATCCCAAGCATCTTGATCTGTTCCTGTTTTCTAAGGGCATTTTGTAGTGCCAGTCACTACATCCCATAAATATTCCAACTGAAGAATGGCTTTCATATTTTTTTTCCATGGAAAAAAGTTAGGACCTTTCAAAAATTATGAATCTGAGAGATACTTATGAATTGTGGCCATTATGAAGGTTCCTTATATCACCAATTGGTCTCCCTTTCTTTATACATGCCAAATATTTATATTGTAACCATTCAATAAATACCTGCCCTTATGTGAGGGATACTATAGGTATATATGAACAGTATACTACTCAATATGTACCCGCCCTTACGTGAAGAAGACTATAAATACATATGAGAATCATAATATATTGAACATAGGCAATACTGAAAGGGCATCGTGTTGTTAATGACACCTACCATAGAAATTTTTATTCCTCATGCATGGGGCGTAACTTTCCCTAAACACTTTGAAAAAAAAAACTTTCGTCAGGATTTATGCCCAACAACAATCACGATGTGGGTATGAAATGGGAAAAAAAAATTGGTTTACCTTATCTCTCCCCGATTATTTATAGAGAACAAGATCAGACGTCATTGTTGCAGCTATATTAGGCAACGAATATAGTAGTCCAAAGCATGACAACATTACCTATAAGTGTCGACTAGAGGTATCTCAAATACCGAATGCTGCTATGCAATAAATTGTACAAATAGGGTATAAATTTGGGGTCTTATATTTTTTTTTAATTTATGATTGTTAATGCAAGAAAAAAGAATATTTAAATGCAAAAGAAACAATCACAAATGCCCATAAATTTAAGCACCTATTACAAATCTAGCAATTATTCTGCCAAATGGTTTGATTTCCCCCCTTTATCTTACAATTTTACAAATGAATCATGTGAAAACTGAGATCTCCCCCATTCGAATTGCAAAATAGACAAGGAGTGAAAAAAAATGGTACCTGAAAACCCAAAAAAAAAAATTGGAGGCTTCAATGCGTCATTGGACTGCATAGGCGTCAAATGACCACTTTTGGGCATCAACTGGGCATGTTCAGGCATCAAGAATGCACTACGGAGCATCAAAAATGCCACCTGCCATCACAATATGTGCGGGGCATCAAAAAAATACCACCCACCATCACAACGCATGCAGGGCATCCAAAAAATAAGTTATATCTCCCCGAAGGGACTTGAAATTGTGACCTACAGCCTAACAATCACTGGGCTTACAACATGAGCCAGAGGGCCTAATGAGAACAAGCAGGGACCAGACATGTGTTAGCAGCATCGGGGCTGAATAAGGGAAAAAAAATATTTAATCCCACATGGCCTATGCTGCCACTGTGGGGGTCTTTAAAAACTCTGAAGGCTACTATAGCTTTCAGTTGCCTTTGAGAAACCACCCTGCTCTTTTGCCTCCACAATCGTTGACCCACGTGCCCGATCCGCTCTTTCTATGTCCTTTGTCTACATCCTCTGTCTGAGTGTTTCCTCTATCTACGTGCCTCACGTGTCTAATCTGCTCACATCTATCAGTGTCCTCCATTCTCGTTGGCTGGTAGTCTATCCTTTGTCTGTCAGTCTCGCATCCATCAGGGTCCTATAGTCTCATTGGATGGTAGTTTGTCGTCTTTCTGCGTTCATCATTCTCGCGTCCGTCAGGCTCCTCCAGTCTCGTTGGCTGGTAATCTTGTCTGTGTCTGTAGCTCTAATGCCATATAGAAATTGATGAAACAATTCATTCATTCTGATTGATATCAATACAAAGGTTACAATGTGGTTATGAGTTGGTTTATCAAACCAACTTGGTGGTTAATAAACCAACCTAGAGAGCACCTACAAGCGCTACCCTTTTGCAAATAATATAATGAAAATGAAATATATGCTAACAAATATAAAGCATTAATTAAAATTATCTTTAATAAAATTATAAAGTCAATATAGAAATTAATACCAAACCAAAATGTTAAGAAATATTAGCATGCCATGAGAAAAAGAAATGTTATTCTTTTATTTTATTCAATTTATATATATATATATATATATATATATCTATTTTTTATTCTTATTTGTTTTTTTTTTGTTTTTATTCTATTTTTATTTTATTTTCTTTATTTATTTAAATTTTACTTGTTTTCTCTTCTTCTTTTTTTTAATTTTATATTTGATTTAATTAATTTCAAATGTTTGAATCAGTTTAATTCAAAACATTAAAACTAACCAAAACAATAAAATAACAAAAATAAGAAATAACCTAACCAACGCACTAGACAACTTAAAAGAAACCAAAAGGAGACACTAGTCAACACACCAACCTATCAAAATTATCATGCAAAGAAACTAAAATTCAACAAAAATTCCAAAAATTAAAGGTGGGTCCCCAAGTTTTGGGGCTAGTTGTGGAATGGCCACAACAAATGGTGAATCTGCTAGGAAATTCTCATGAGCATTTCGAATTAACAACCCAGTTTTGAAAACAAATAAACCAAATATCAAAAAATTAATCATCTAGTGACCTCCAAGAAAGTGGGATAGATAAATCAAAATGAAACACATGAATCATTTGCATTTGCTAAATCTGTGTGAGAGTGATTTCATTTTCTATTCTTCAAAACCATTCAAATTCCATCACTTGTTTTGCATTAGGCTATAAAAAAATTACTCATTAAAGAATATGCCTCTACATTGCTCCACTACCAGCCAAACATTTATAGCCCCGATGGATATGGCCTTGTTCACCCAGATATTATATTAATTTTGTATTTGCCTCTTTTATATACATTTCTCCACTGCGAACCAGGCATCTACAGACCCAATGAAGATGCCCTATGCAATTTGATTGATTTGTTTTTTTTTATGCATCATTATATTTCTTTTCAAACTTAACCTGCCACCTGGTTAAGAGATTATTCATGGCTAAAGATGGATTTTATAAAAAAAACTACCTTAATTTACAAATCAAAATAACTTCATCCTTCAATATTCCAAAGCATACCCCTTATTATGATGTGTTTGTGTGTAGCTTTAGCAAAATGATTTAGTATTACAAAATTTACCATATTAATCCTAAAATCAAATAATGTTAACTAAATAATTTTATCCCATTTTTCTTGATCTACATAATAGGTAATTCATCCTTGATGACAAATGAGCATAAAAAACTATCAAGAGGACAAACATTTGCAGCTACCCCAAACCAAAACCATAAATTGAGAGAATGAACCCAAAACGCAAAACTTGCAAAACAAAACTTATAAAAAAAAATTATAAACAAATCCCAAAACAAAAAACCAAAATAAATACATGAAAACCAAACTTATATACAATAATATACAATCTAATGCAAAAACTTGGACTATCATCTCCCTGGATCCCAAACACGATTAGCCTGCTTTGAAAGACATATATTATGATATGCATTCCAAGATTTACGTACATCCAACCAAAGTAATATTAGACAAAAAAATACAATAACTCTTACTTTACCTATCTCACACCATCAATTTGAATCAAGTTTATTAGCAATTCCGTGTTGAGCCTCTAATTCATTAAACTTACAAGTGAAATCATGATTTTAAACTATCTTTTGCTTATTCAATGAGATGTAAATTTCAAAATCAAATTCATTTTCATAAGCATGTAGGATTTCCTTCAAATAGGAGGCTATTTTGGAATTTTAAAGTAAAGTCATCATCTATATCTTTAGGCAAATCATACTTATGCAAGGCCAATCATACTGATGTAAGGCCAATCATACTCATGCAATAATTTGCAAGTATCTAGGATATCTGTAAAATGAGAATCATTATAAATTTGTATCCTAGATTCAATTGTTAAAGTTTGATGAATTTGATTCAACAATTCAAACCTATCTACTTCTATTTTATTTAACAAATCAATCTTATTAGCGGTGTGAGTAGAAATTAATTCTAGTTATTTTATAACCTCCAATCGTATTTCATCATTGATAATATTATAATTCAATAAATAATTAGGCAAACCTTTACCTAGATTTTGGATTGTTGGATAGAAGGGATGATATTCTACCTTTGGTACGCTTTCATTTACCATGACTTGATGGGCATTTGTACCTTCTTCTTCCTCGTAATTTCTATCACCATCATCTTGCAACTCTTTGCCTTCATTAATGACCTATTTTTCAAAACACCAAAATTAGGCACCCAATCATAAGTATCTCCATACTTTTTAAACCATAAATTTTGCTGATCAAGAGGTGTGTTATTTTTTGATGGTATAGAGATTTTAGTATCCTACATATCAATCAAAAAATAAATTTCATCAATAGGATTGTGAGAAATGAATAATTCCTCATATCTTCCCCAACCATTATGATAGTTATATTCTAAGGCTAAGGGATTACATTCTATTGTGTCTTTGAAAGATATGTGATTCTTTGACTATATATGAATTATAGTCTCTTCATGTAAGATATAAATTTTAGTGTCCTACATATCAAATAAAGGAATTTTTTTATCATAAGGCGTAAAAAATATATATTCTTCATATTTTTCCCAGCCATCATAATAATTATATTTTGAAATCAAATGATGGGATTCTATCAAGTCTTCTGTGTCATCTTCAAATTCATCTATTGATTCTATTTTCTCAATTTCAAAAAATTCATCTTCCTCAAATTCTTCCCCTTCAATTTCAAAAAATTCCTCTTCCTCAGATTCATATTTTTCTAGGTCAAGGATTTCTTTAGTGGGATCAATTATTATATTTTGTTTCCTATGATTCTCCCAATCCTTATTTGTGAATAAAAATAAACTAATCACTACATATTGATGGGCTTGTTTACAACAATCCTCATTTGTGGACATTGACCTTGATACTTGCACCTCCCATTGGATGATATCTAAGGTAGTTGTAATATATGGATATTCAAATTTATCCTCTTGATTTCTCACATTAGACCTCATTAAATTCAAAGGTTCTAGATTAGATGGTTAGTATTGGTTGAAATCTATAGCTCCTGAAAAACAATTTATCATGGGAGAAGGTGGTGCCTCAACCTAACTCATGGGTGATATTTGATTCAAAACCTTAAGGCTATGTAATGATAATATACCCACATCAACCTCTTTCGAAACCCATTGCCTCACTAGAGATTCTAGACAAGGATAATTTTTTAAGAATTTCCCCTTAAAATGTAGTAGTTAAGGGATCTAAGCTTCCAAGTATACTTGAATGGTTTTTTCTTCTAAAATTATGTAATGTGTCTCCATTTTAGTATATAACCTATAAAATATATCATTAAACTGACTCATGGATTCATTAAATTATTTACAAATAAAGATAAATTGATTTGATATCATATCTAGGTCAACCAAATTTTTAAAATATTCAATAAATGTTGCTTCTAATTGATCCCAAAAAGTAATAGAACCTATAGGCAAACCAAGTTATCAATCATAAGTAAATTCATCTAATGTAGATGGAAACATCCTATAAACAACATCTTCATGCATGATTTGCAAATGCGTTAGAATGTTATTCTTGTATGCCTGAATATGTTCCTCACCCAAATCCATTCCACCATAGTTAAACTAAGGAAAATAACACAAAATATTTATAGACATATAATGTGAAGTTCTAGGTATGTTTAAAGGATAACCTACCCTCATTGAATCCAACCAAGCCATTAGTGGACCTTAAATAATATGACTTTAAAACCAGTTTTATTAATCAAAGAAATAAGTCTTGCAAAAAAATGACTAGCAATTTTCAATTGGATAAATCACCATATTCATTAACCAAAATATATGCATTAATCAACCCCTAACAATAAATGACACTCTCAATTTGTAAAAAGGGTTAGCATCAATGCATCATCAGTTAATAATTTTTTAATCAAGGAATATGAACGCCTATATACTAGATATGAGTAGTCAAGATAAGTACCTTTAAATAAATTTCAAATAATAGTGAATAATGAAGAAAATGACTTGAGAACAAAAAAAAAAAGAAAATTGAATCAGGGAGGGACGTTTTTCGCAGGACCACCCAAACTACCGAACTTGTTTCGGCCATATATCACTCATTCAGACTTGGATTGAACTAATTTTTTTAGGATAGATGCTTGAAAAACCCTAGAACGTCTCCACAAATTTTCATATCCTTTGGAGAAACACAGATCCTAGTGCATCCCTATGTGTGAATGAGATATTTGGCAAGCGGTTATGCAAGGGTTTCATCTGGGTTGAGTGCAAGCAGCTCCTGAGGTTCGTTTTTAGGGCCTTCGGGTCCTAGAAGCCAGTATTTTTGTGGTTTATGCTCAATACTGTAGCAGGAAATGTTGTAGGGGACCCAATATGGGTTAGAAATTTATCTTTCAATAGATCATACTATGAACTTGAGTGACAACGGCTTCCAATTTGTTGCACAAAAAAAAGTGAAAACCTTACCATTCCATGACATCTAGGGCAAGGATTAAAGATATCAGGAAACAAGTTTCAAGTATCTGATAAAAAATGGCTCATATCTCAAGTGAATCTGGTGCTAAGGTGCACCCACAAAATAATTCTACTATGAAAACCCTTGTCAAGAGTAAGAATTTTGAAGACTTAGTCCCAAAAATAAATTTTAGGGATGCCCTTCATGGTGGACAACCTCAGCCCAATGCTAATATCAATCTTAGGTATTCCCATAAACCTCTAACAATGCCTAAGATTGATCCCAAGAAAATGGAGTCAAGATGTCTTAAAGAAGCTAATGGAACTCCTATTGTTAAGCTTGATATGGGTAACATTCATACTGGCATTGAAGATTTGGAAAAAAGAGGACTAATTTGTCGGTTTGTGGGTTTTCGTCCAAGTCTATCTGCTTTCAAATTTTGGGCTGCAAAAAGCTGGAAAACTAAAGGTGAGTTACAAATCTCTATTTATCCAAATGGTTATTTTCTTGTTTTATTTGCTAATAATGAATATAGAGAGAAAACTTTTCAATTGGGTCCTTGGTTTTTTGGAAGGGTAGGGCTTTTCATTAAGCCCTGGCATGCTAAATTTAAAGTCGAAGAAGAGATGCCTTCTATAGCTCTCGTGTGGGTTAGACTCTTTGGCCTCCCTATTGAATTTTGGAATCCTACTATTTTTTCTTCAATTGGAAAATCTTTAGGAACTTTTATGATGACTGCTGATTGTACTCAAAATTTTGAACATATTATATATGCTCGGATTTGTGTTTTAATGGATTTTGACAAACCCCTACCTAAAAATATCACATTACAATTTGGGGAAGACACTTGGGAGCAAGTAGTGGACTATGAGAATATTTCTTTTCGTTGTAGAATTTTCAATGAATATGGCCATTTGGCCAGTGCTTGCCCAAATAAAATTCTTGATCAAAAGAAATAAGATATAAAATCAGCAGGTTTCCAAATACCTAATAAGAAGAACACTCAGAAAAAACTAGTTATGAAGGATCAATCAAAGTCATCTGCTAATATGTTTGAAATGCTTTCCACAAATTATGTCCCAAGTGAGGAAGATGAAATAATGGAAACTGAAATATTAGAAACACAATTTAAATATGAAGGGAAGAACTCAGAGACAAACCAACAAATCAAAGGTTTTCAACAAGAAAAAAAGGGAGAAAATTTACACAAGAAAAATAATCTTTCAAATGTCAAAACTTCAAATAATGCATATCCCAATATAGACTTTGTTGAACCATTTAGTAATATTTTGGTTGTGTACGAGCATTCTTCAAGGTTAGAAGCCATCTCAGATTCAATTGGAATAAGTCAAGAAATAGGGAAAAAAAATTGAAGATGGATGCTAATCAAAAAGGAGGTCACAAGACCAATCAATATCATATGGTAAAAGAAGGTGAAAAGCTTGTAGAGGAAGGTAATATTAACGCCCTTCCCAAGTTTTTTAGCCTTGGTATTAATGAATATCATCACTTGGAATATTAGAGGACTCAAAGGGAGTCTTTCAAAAAAATTGAAGATGGATTCTAATCAAAAAGCAGGTCACAAGACCAATCAATATCATATGGTAAAAGAAGGTGAAAAGCTTGTAGAGGAAGGTAATATCAACGCCCTTCCAAACTTTTTTAGCCCTGGTATTAATGAAGATCATCACTTGGAATATTAGAGGACTCAAAGGGAGTCTTTCAAAACAAAATGAAATTAGAAGAATGATTCAGATAAATCATCCAGATCTTGTTTTCCTTCAAGAAACAAAGATGTCAATGGAGGATATGGACTCAATTGCCAGTAAAATTTGGCCAGCTGGAAAAGTGGTTTCCCTCAGTTCCCAAGGGACTTATGGTGGCATTTATTGTCTTTGGGACACAAAATAGGTAGTTATTCACCATATAGTTTGTAGTTGGGATTTGTTTCCTATAGCTATTCAAGGTAGGCATTCCAACCAGATTATGCTCTGCTTTACTGTTTAAGATCCGACTTCTTTGGAGAAAAAAAGAAGACAGTGGAAGGATATTACTCATATTATCTCTCATTTTCTTGAAGCTTGGATCTTGATCAGAGGAGATTTCAATACCATCCTATCTATGGATGAGAAAGGGGGGAAATAGAAATTTGGACAAAAGCACTAACCTCATGATTGAATATATTGCAAACCTCCAGCTTGTGGATATCCAACCAGATAATGGCCTTATGACTTGGTCTAACAGAAGGCAAGGCTTAGCTTGTATAATGGAGAGATTAGATAGGTTTTTGATCTCTAAAAATTTCTTAATCCATGGTCACATTCCTAAAGTGAAGACTCTTAATAATGTTGGTTCGGATCATTGGCCAGTCATGGTGGAAATGTGGAAAACCAATGTGAGTTTCTCTCCTTTTCATTTTCAATTAATGTGGCTTAGAGACATTTCCTTCAGACCTCGTGTGCAACAATGGTGGAAGGAAGGTAAACCTAGGCATGGTACTAAGATGTTCTATTTTCCCAAAATACTGCAATACATTAAATCCAAAATCAAGACTTGGAACTGGAAAGAGTTTGGGGATGTTCTTAAAAAAAAACATGAAGTTATTATTCATATTTAAAATTTTAATAAGAAAATATGTTTAGATGGCCTCACAGAGAAGAGAAGTGCAAATGAAATTAAAATCACAACTCAATTAGAGAAATGGGAAAAAAGAGAAGAAATCTTATGGAAGCAAAAATCTAGAATTAAATGGCTCAAAGAAGAAGATCGAAACACAAATTTCTTCCACAAATCTCTTCTAGCTCAAAAATCTCACAACTTTATTTCTTCCTTAAAATCAGATTCTGGAGATGTTGTTTATACTTGGGATGGTATGAACTCTATTGTTGTTGATTACTTTTCCAATATTTTTGTTGCTAGTCCTCTTGACTCAGCTTCACAACAAAATGTTCTTCAAGCAATCCCCTCTCTTATCACTTCTAAGGAGAACTCTATTTTGTCTACTCCTGTTACTATCAATGAGCTTCAACAAGTATTTTTTAAAATGCAAAAAGGGAAAACCCTAGGTCCTGATGGTTTTCCCATTTAGTTCTACCAAGAGTTCTGGGATATCCTTCATGCTAATTTATTAGAGGTGGTGGAAGAAACCAGGAAAGCCAAAGAAATGTTGAAGGTCATCAAGAAAAATTACATTACTCTTATTCCAAAAGCTCAAGAGGTTGATCATATCTCAGCTTTTAGACCTATTGCTTTAAGTAATGTTCTTATCAAAATCATTACTAAAATAATTGCAGAAAGGTTGAAGCCTCTTTTGCATAAGATTATTTCCCCAAAGCAAGGGGGTTATGTGGAATGATGTCAAATAGTATATGAGATAGTTCTTGCTCAGGAAACCATCCATTCCATGGATATTCAAAAATCTCCTTACATGTTCATTCGGTTAGACTTATCCAAAGCTTATGACAAAGTGGATTGGCACTTACTTATCAAAGTTTTGAGGCAATTTTGTTTCTCTAAGGATTGGATGGATTGGATTATGGGATGTATATCTTCAGTTTCCTACTTAGTTCTTATCAATGGCAGGCCTTCTCAGTCATTCCCATCTTTTAGAGGTATTAGGTAAGGTGACCTGCTATCCCATTATTTATTCATCATTCTTGTTGAATGCTTGGGTAGGACTATTAAAAAAAAGAGGGAAAACAAAACCCTTGAGGGAGTTACCATTGCTCATGGAGCTAGATTTATCTCTCATATTCAATTTGTGGATGACTCTACTCTTTTAGGTAAAGCTACAGTTAAGGAAGCTTTTAATATTAAGCAAATCATTAGCTAATTTTCTAAGGCTGTTGGGCAGTTGATCAATGAATACAAATCTAAAGTTATTTTATTTCAATGCTCTGCTAGACAGGAATCCATGGTTTTGGATAAATTAAGATATAAGAATACCTACCTTCCAATCACTTATTTAGGTATTCCCATAAATATTCAAAGACAGAAAAACAAATATTGGAATTGGTTGTTGGACAAAGTCAAGAAGAAAATTGGAAAGTGGACCAACTGGTGGCTTTTTTTTGGGGGTAGAATCACCTTGTTAAATCAGTCCTTCAAGCTATTCTTATTTATTTTTCTTCTATTTTGAATATCCCAAAGGATGTTCTTCAAGAATTGGATCAAATCAGTCATCGTTTCCTTTGGAGTAGTACTAAGGAGAAAATAAAATGGGCCTTGGTGAAATGGGATAATTTATGTCTTCCTAAGAGGGAAGGGGGGTTAGGATTATGGTCTTCTATTAATAACAACAAATCTTTAGCTGCTAAATTATATTGGAGGATGTTGCATAACCCCAATGCTCTTTGGGCCAATAATGTTTGTGCTAAATATGCTGAGAACAAAAGTCCTGAAGACCTTGTTCGCTATCAACTTCCTACCAAAGGTTCTCCAATTTTAGCAATTCTTAAGACTGGTGAGGATTTTATCAAGAAAAAATTATTTTGGATCATTCATAATGGTCAATAGGAAAATGTTTGGATAGATTCTTGGGATAGTCACAAGCCTTTGATAACTCAGTTTCTCGATTGGAGGCCCTGGATGGAGGAGCTTCATCGAGCTAATTGGATAAAGGTGGCTAATTACTATCGGTACCATACTGGTAATTCAAAGTTTGGTAGATATTGGATCCCTATTGAGGACTGGCCTATTCAAATCCTAGAAAGGCAAAGACAAGATATCCAAGGCATCTTTCATATGAGATCCCTCTCTTGGTCCCATGAAAAAGATTGTTTTATATGGAACAACACTACTAAGGGTGAGTATTCAATTGCTCAAGGTTATTTGACATTATGCCATAATAATCCCAACCATTCTTCTGACATATTTTCTTGATTGTGGGCTCAAAAGCTCTGGCCTAAGGTGAGGTTCTTTAATTGGATTTTATTGCATCGTATGGTGCTTACTGGTGAGCAACTTATGAAGTGTGGTTTTCATGGCCCTTTTAGATGTGAAATGTGTGAAGACAATGTAGAAAATCTCAACCATATTTTTATTGAGTGTACTTTAGCATCTAAGCTATGGAGGAGAATTGCCACTTTTCTTGGCTTACAGTGGTCCAATTTTTTTACTTTTGAACAACTTTGGAGGGATTGGCCTAATCAAGAGGGTGTTGATCATTTTATTAGGCAGTTAGTTTGGATGGGTTCTACCATTCTTATTTGGAATATTTGGAATAAAAGGAACAACCAAATTTTTAATCAAGATAGGAAGGATATTCACTATATTTGGCAAAATACCATAGCCACCTTAGTTGAATCAGTCCATCAACTCCTTAATCACCCCCAAAACTCCCACCAAATATAGGATCAAGTGATGCAAATATTGAAGATTAAATCTTCTAAGGGCAACCAACTTAAAGGGAATGTGAGTATTAGTAATATGGATAGGATTAGAAATTGGTAACCTCCTCCTAAGGATTTTGGAAAATTCAATACTGATGGAGCCTCTAGAGGGAACCCTGGAAAATCTAGTGTGAGAGGAATTGGTGGACTTTCAGATGGCTCCCTGGTTTTCACTTTTGCTGAGAATTTGGGTATTCTTTCCAATAACCTTGCTGAGGGGTATGGTATCCTTAGAGGCATTCAGGAAGCTACTAAGGTTGGATGGGAAAAGGTGTTAGTTGAGTATGACTCTCAAATTATGATTAATCTCTTGAACACTCCTAAGAATCACAAGGTGGATTGGAGAATAAAAAGAATTATTTAGAAGATTCATTTAATCTAGATGGGATTTTTGAAAGCTGATTACAATCATGTGGTCAGAGATCAAAATAATATTGTTGATGCTTTAGCTAATTGGGCTTTGGAAAAAGGTGATCTTACTTGTTATGGACACCCTCCTATATGGTGGGCTTCTCAAATTAGGGAAGCTCTTCTTTCTATCATTTCTTTGGATGGATCATGTTCTGAAGGTACCTAGTTTATTCTTGTTTTTTTTTTTTTTTTTCTCTTTGGTTCATTCAATTTTTTTAGTTCCCTAGCTCATTCTATTCTTTATTTTGTTTCCTCTGTTTATTCTTGCCTTATTGGTCTTCTGGTCTAGATATGTCATTGTTATGTTCAATTTTTTTTTCCTTTTTTTTTTGTTTTTTTTTTTTAGTTTTTAAAGGTGGGTGGGTTCTTTTGTTTTGTTTTGTTTTTGTGTTCTTTGTGTTGTTTTTTGTTGCTCAAGTGTTTTTTTTGTTTTTTATTTTTACTTTTTTTTATGTTTTTTGTTATTGTTCTTGTGTTTTTTTCGTTCTTGTTCTTGGGTTTCTCTTTGTTTGTGTTAATTCGTGTTTTTATGTGTAAGTGTTTTCTATGTTTTTTGCTTTTTTTTTATGGTCTGTTGTTGGTTGTTTTTTATTTTCATTTTTATTTTATTTTATTTTAATTTTTAAGGTTTTGGTTGTGTTTTTTTGGGTTATGTCTTTGTAGTGTTATGTTGTTTTTGTCTTGTTTGTGTTTTGTTATGTGGTTCTTGTGTTTTTCTATATGGTTTGTGTTGTGGTTTCTTTTATCTTATTGTGCATGTTTGATTGTGCTTTTGTTTTTAACACACTCAAGGAGCATGTTTTTTATTTTATTTTATTATTTTTGTTGTTATTTACTTATTTTCAAATTGGTTTTGTGTGTTTGTTTGCTCCTTGAGTATGTCAAATGTGGTAGGCCAGGTTCGAGTACTGGGCATTTTTTGCGGAATGGATACCCCTGCCTCCTTGGGTCTTACCCAAAAGTGGCATCCCTTTTGGGATGTTTTCCCCAAGTTTTGGGGCTAGTTGTGGAATAGCCACAACAAATGGTGAATTTGCTAGGAAATTCTCATGAGCATTTCGAATTAACAACCCAATTTTGAAAACAATTAAACCAAATATCAAAAAATTAATCATCTAGTGACCTCTAAGAAAGTGGGATAGATAAATCAAAATGAAACACATGAATCATTTGCATTTTCTAAATGTGTGTGAGAGTGATTTCATTTTCTATTCTTCAAAATCATTCAAATTCCATCACTTGTTTTGCATTAGGCTATAAAAAAATTACTCATTAAAGAATATGCCTCTGCATTGCTCCACTACCAGCCAGACATTTATATCCCCGGTGGATATGGCCTTGTTCACCTAGATATTATATTAATTTTGTATTTGCCTCTTTTATAGACATTTCTCCATTGTGAACCAGGCATCTACAGACCCAATGAAGATGCCCTATGCCATTTGATTGATTTGTTTTTTTTATGCATCATTATTTTTCTTTTCAAACTTAACCTACCACCTGGTTAAGAGATTATTCATGGCTAAAGATGGATTTTATAAAAAAAATTGCCTTAATTTACAAATCAAAATAAATTCATCCTTCAAGATTCCAAAGCATACCCCTTATTATGATGTGTTTGTGTGTAGCTTTAGCAAAATGATTTAGTATTACAAAATTTACCATATTAATCCTAAAATCAAATAATGTTAACTAAATAATTTTATCCCTTTTTTCTTGATCTACATAATAGGTAATTCATCCTTGATGACAAAGGAGCATAAAAAACTATCAAGAAGACAAACATTTGCAGCTACCCCAAACCAAAACCATAAATTGAGAGAATGAACCCAAAACGCAAAAATTGCAAAACAAAACTCATAAAAAAAAAAAATTATAAACAAATCCCAAAACAAAAAACCAAAATAAAACATGAAAACCAAACTTATATACAATAATATACAATCTAATGCAAAAACTTGGACTATCATATCCCTGGATCCCAAAAATGATTAGCCTGCTTTTAAAAGACATATATTATGATTTGTATTCCAAGATTTATGTACATCCAACCAAAGTAATATTAGACAAAAAAATACAATAACTCTCACTTTACCTCTCTCACACCATCAATTTGAATCAAGGTTATTAGCAATTCCTTGTTGAGCCTCTGATTCATTAAACTTACAAGTGAAATCATGATTTTAAACTATCTTTTGCTTATTCAATGACATGTAAATTTCAAAATCAAATTCATTTTCATAAGCATGTAGGATTTCCTTCAAATAGGAGGCTATTTTGGAAAATTTTAAAGCAAAGTCATCATCTATATCTATAGGCCAATCATACTCATGCAAGGCCAATCATACTGATGTAAAGCCAATCATACTCATGCAATAATTTGCAAGTATCTAGGATATCTGTAAAATGAGAATCATTATAAATTTGTATCCTAGATTCAATTGTTAAAGTTCTATGAATTTGATTCAACAATTCAAACATATCTACTTGTATTTCATTTAACAAATCAATCTTATTAGTGGTGTGAGTAGAAATTAATTCTAGTTATTTTTTAACCTCCAATGGTATTTCATCATTGATAATATTAGAATCCAATAAATAATTAGGTAAAATTTTACATAGATTTGGGATTGTTGGATAGAAGGGATGATATTCTACCTTTGGTATGCTTTCATTTACCATGAATTGATGGGCATTTGTACCTTCTTCTTCTTCATAATTTCTATCATCATCATCGTGCAACTCTTTGCCTTCATTAATGACCTATTTTTCAAAACACCAAAATTATGCACCCAATCATAAGTATCTCCATACTTTTTAAACCATAAAATTTGCTAATCAAAAGGTGTGTTATTTTCTTATGGTATACAGATTTTAGCATCCAACATATCAATAAAAAAGGAAATTTCATCAATAGGATTGTGAGAAATGAATAATTCCTCATATCTTCCACAACCATTATGATAGTTATATTCTAAGGCTAAGGGATTACATTCTATCGTGTGTTTGAAAGACATGTGATTCTTTGACTATATATGAAATATAGGCTCTTCATGTAAGATAGAAATTTTAGTGTCCTACATATCAAATAAAGGAATTTTTTAATCATAAGGTGTAAACAATATATATTCTTCATATTTTTCCCAGCCATCATAATAATTATCTTTTGAAATCAAAGGATGAGATTCTATCAAGTCTTCTGCATAATCTTCAGATTCATCTATTGATTCTCTTTCCTCAATTTCAAAAAAATCATCTTCGTCAAATTCTTCCCCTTCAATTTCAAAAAATTCCTCTTCCTCAGATTCATATTTTGCTAGGTCAAGGATTTCTTCACTGGGATCAATTCTTATATTTTGTTTCCTATGATTCTCCCAATCCTTATTTGTGAATAAAAATAAACTAATCACTACATCTTGATGGGCTTGTTTACGACAATCCTCGTTGGTGGACATTGACCTTGAGACTTGCACCTCCTCTTGGATGATATCTAAGGTGGTTATAATATATGGATATTCAAATTTATCCTCTTGATTTCTCACATTAGATGTCATTAAATTCAAAGGTTCTAGATTAGATGGTTAGTATTGGTTGAAATCTATAGCTCCTGAAAAACAATTTATCATGGGAGAAGGTGGTGCCTCAACCTAACTCATGGGTGATATTTGATTCGAAACCTTAAGGCTATGTAATGATAATATACCCACATAAACCTCTTTCAAAACCCATTTCCTCACTAGAGATTCTAGACAAGGATAATTTTTTAAGAATTTCCCCTTAAAATGTAGCAGTTAAGGGATCTAAGCTTCCAAGTATACTTGAATGATTTTTTCTTCTAAAATTATGTAATGTGTCTCCATTTTAGTATATAACCTATAAAATATATCATTAAATTGACTCATGGATTCATTAGATTCTTTACAAATAGAGATAAATTGATTTGATATCATATCTAGGTCAACCGAATTTTCAAAATGTTCAAGAAATGCTGCTTCTAATTGATCCCAAAAAGTAATAGAACCCGCAGGTAAACAAAAATATCAATCATAAGTAATTTTATCTAATATATATGGAAACATCCTACAAACAACATCTTCATGCATGATTTGCAAATGAGTTAGAATGCTATTCTTGTATGCCTGAATATGTTCCTCACCCAACTCCATTCCACCATAGTTAAACTAAGGAAGAGAACACAAAACATTTATGGACATATAATGTGAAGTTCTAGGTATGTTTAAAGGATAACCTACCCTCATTGAATCCAACCAAGCCATTAGTGGACCTTAAATAATACGACTTTAAAACCAATTTTATTAATCAAAGAAATAAGTCTTGCAAAAAAATTACTAACAATTTTATACTTGATAAATCACCATATTCATCAACCAAAAGATATGCATTAATCAACCCCTAACAATAAATGATACTCTCAATTTGTAAAAAGGGTTAGCATCAATGCATCATCAATTAATTCTTTTTTAATCAAGGAATATGAACGTCTATATACTAGATATGATTATTCAAGAGCAATGCCTTCAAATAACTTTCAAATAACAATGAATAATGAAGAAAATGACTTGAGAACAAAAAAATAAAATTGAATCAAGCAAGGACGTTTTTCGTAGGACTGCCCAAACTACCGAACTCGTTTTGGCCATATATCACTCATTCGGACTCATATTGAACTGATATTTTGAGGATATATGCCTGAAAAACCCTAGAAAATCTCCATAAATTTTCATATCATTTGGAGAAACACAGATCCTAGAGCACCCTTATGTGTGAACGAGATATTTGGGAAGTGGTTATGTGAGGGTTTCATCTGGGTTGAGTGCAAGAAGCTCTAGAGGTTGGTTTTTAGGGCCTTCGGGCCCTAGTGGCCAATATTTTTGTGGTTTATGCTCAATATTTTAGCAAGAAATGTTGTAGGGGATCCAATATGGGTTAGAAATTTTTCTTTCAACTGATCATACTATGAACTTGAGTGACAACGACTTCCAATTTTTTGCACAAAAGAAAAGTGAAAACCATACCTTTCCACGACATCTAGGGGAAGGATTAAAGAGATCACGAAACAAGTTTCAAGTAGTTTCTAAAAAAATTGCTCATATCTCAAGTGAATATGGTGCTAAGGTGCACCCACAAAATAATTCTACTATGAAAACCCTTGTCAAGGGTAAGAATTTCGAAGATAGAGTCCCAAAAATAAATTTTAGGGATGCCCTTCATGGTGGATAGCCTCAGCCCAATGCTAATATCAATTTTAGGGCTTCCCATAAACCTCTAAGAATGCCTAAGATTGATCCTAGGAGAATGGAATCAGGATGTCTTAAATTAGCTGATGTAACTCCTATTCTTAAGCTTGATATGGGTAACATTCAAACTGGCATTGAAGATTTGGAAAAAAGAGGACTAATTTGTCTATTCGTGGGTTTTCGTCCGAGTCTATCTGCTTTCAAAGTCTAGGCTACAAAAAGTTGGAAAACTAAAGGTGAGTTACAAATCTCTATTTATCCAAATGGTTATTTTCTTGTTTTATTTGCTAATAATGAAGATAGAGAGAAAAATGTTCAAGGGGGTCCTTGGTTTTTTGGAAGGGCAAGGCTTTTCATGAAGCCCTAGCATTCTAAATTTAAAGCTGAAGAAGAGATACCTTCTATAGCTCCTATGTGGATTTTGGAATCCTACTATTTTTTCTTCAACTGGAAACTCTTTAGGAACTTTTATGATAATTGCTGATTGTACTCAAAATTTTGAACATATTGTTTATGCTCGGATTTGTGTTTTAATGGATTTTGACAAACCCCTACCTAAAAATATCACATTACAATTTGGGGAAGACACTTGGGAGCAAGTAGTGGACTATGAGAACATTCCTTTTCGTTGTAGAATTTCCCATGAATATGGCCATTTCGCCAGTGCTTGTCCAAATAAAATTCTTGATTAAAAGAAAGAAAATATAAACTCAGCATATTTCCAAATGCCTAAGGAGAAGAAAACTAAGAAAAAACCAGTTATGAAGGATCAATCAAAGTCATCTGCTAATATGTTTGAAATCCTTTCCACAAATGATGTCCCAAGTGAGGAAGAGGAAATAATGGAAACTAAAATCTTAGAAACACAATTTAAATATGAAGGGAAGAACTCAGAGACAAACCAACAAATCAAAGGTTTTCAACACACAAAAAAGCGAGAAAATTTACACAAGAAAAATAATATTTCAAATGTCAAAAATTCAAATAATGCAGGTCCCAATATAGACTTCCTTGAACCATCTAGTAAAGTCAAGGTTAGAAGCCATCTCAGATTCAATTGGAATAAGTCAAGAAATAGGGAAAAAAAATTGAAGATGGATTCTAATCAAAAAGTAGGTCACAAGACCAATCAATATCATATGGTAAAAGAAGGTGAAAATCTTGTAGAGGAAGGTAAGATTAATGCCCTTCCCAACTTTTTTAGCCCTGGTATTAATGAAGATCATCACTTGGAATATTAGAGGACTCAAAGGGAGTCTTTCAAAACAAAATGAAATTAGAAGAATGATTTAGATAAATCATCCACATCTTATTTTCCTTCAAGAAACAAAGATGTCAATGGAGGATATGGACTCAATTGCCAGTAAAATTTGGCCAGCTGGAAAAGTGGTTTCTCTCAGTTCCCAAGGGACTTTTGGTGGCATTTCTTGTCTTTGGGACCCAAAAGTGGTAGTTATTCACCATATGGTTGGCAGTTGGGGTTTTTTGGCTATAGCTATTCAAAGTAGACATTCCAACCAAATTATGCTCTACATTATTGTTTATGCTCCGACTTATTTGGAGGAAAAAATAAGACAATGGAAGGATATTACTCATATTATCTCTCATTTTCCTGAAGCTTGGATCTTGATCGGAGGAGATTTCAATACCATCCTCTCTATGGATGAGAAAATGGGGGGAAATAGAAATTTGGACAAAAGCACTGACCTCATGAGTGAATATATTGCAAACCTCCATCTTGTGGATATCCAACCAGATAATGGCCTTATGACTTGGTCTAATAGAAGGCAAGGCTTAGCTTGTATAATGGAGAGATTGGATAGGTTTTTGCTCTCTAAAAATTTCTTAATCCATGGTCACATTCCTAAAGTGAAGACTCTTAATAACGCTGGTTCGGATCATTGGCCAGTCATTGTGGAAATGTGGAAAACCAATGTGAGTTTCTCTCCTTTTTTTTTTCAATTAATGTGGCTTAGAGACATTTCCTTCAGACCTCGTGTGCAACAATGGTGGAAGGAAGGTAAACCTAGGCATGGGACTAAGATGTTCTATTTTTCCAAAATACTGCAATACATTAAATCCAAAATCAAGACTTGGAACTAGAAAGATTTTGGGGATGTTCATAAAAAAAACATGAAGTTATTTCTCATATTGAAAATTTGAATAAGAAAATTCGTTTAGATGGCCTCACAGAGAAGAGAAGTGCAGATGAAATTAAACTCACAACTCAGTTAGAGGAATGGGAAAAAAGAGAAGAAATCTTATGGAAGCAAAAATCTAGAATTCAATGGCTCAAAGAAGGAGATCGAAACACAAATTTCTTCCACAAATCTCTTCTAGCTCGAAGATCTCACAACTTTATTTCTTCCTTAAAATCAGATTCTGGAGATGTTTATACTTGGGATGGCATGAAATCTATTGTTGTTGATTACTTTTCCAATATTTTTGCTGCTACTCCTCTTGACTCAGCTTCACAAAAAAATGTTCTTCAAGCAATCCCTTCTCTTATCACTTTTGAGGAGAACTCTATTTTGACTTCTCCTGTTACTATCAATGAGCTTCAACAAGTAGTTTTTAAAATGCAAAAATGGAAAACCCCAAGTCCTGATGGTTTTCCCATTGAGTTCTACCAAGAGTTCTGGGATATCCTTCATGTTGATTTATTAGAGGTGGTGGAAGAATCCAAGAAATCCAAAGAAATTTTGAAGGTTATCAATAAAACTTATATTACTCTTGTTCCAAAAGCTCAAGAGGTTGATCATATCTCAACTTTTAGACCTATTGCTTTATGTAATGTTCTTCTCAAAATCATTACTAAAATAATGGCAGAAAGGTTGAAGCCTCTTTTGCATAAGATTATTTCCCCGAGCAAGGGGGTTATGTGGAAGGATGTCAAATAGTAGATGAGATAGTTCTTGCTCAGGAAGCCATCCATTCCATGGATATGCAAAAATCTCCTTCCATGTTCATTCGGTTAGACTTATCCAAAGCTTATGACAAAGTGGATTGGCACTTCCTTATCAAAGTTTTGAGGCAATTTGGTTTCTCTAAGGATTGGATGGATTGGATTATGGGATGTATCTCTTTAGTTTCCTACTTAGTTCTTATCAATGGCAGGCCTTCTCAGTCATTCCTAGCTTCCAGAGGTATTAGGCAAGGTGACCCACTATCCCCTTATTTATTCATCATTCTTGTTGAATTCTTGGGTAGGACTATTAAAAAAAAGAGGGAAAACAAAACCCTTGAGGGAGTTACCATTGCTCATGGATCTAGACCTATCTCTCATCTTCAATTTGTGGATGACTCTACTCTTTTAGGTAAAGCTACAGTTAAGGAAGCTTCTAATATTAAGCAAATCATTAGTTATTTTTCTAAGGCTACTGGGCAATTGATCAATGAAGACAAATCTAAAGTTATTTTCTTTCACTACTCTGCTAGACAGGAATCCATGGTCTTGGATAAATTAAGATATAAGACCTCCCTTCCAATCACTTATTTAGGTATTCCCATAAATATTCAAAGGCAGAAAAATAAATATTGGAATTGGTTGTTGGACAAAGTCAAGAAGAAAATTGGAAAGTGGACCAACAGGTGGCTTTATTTTGGGGGTAGAATCACCTTGGTAAAATCAGTCCTTCAAGCTATTCCTATTTATGTTTCTTCCGTTTTGAATATCCCAAAGGTTGTTCTTTGATAATTGGATCAAATCAGTCATCATTTCCTTTGGAGTGGTACTAAGGAGAAAAGAAAATGGGCCTTGGTGAAATGGGATACTTTATGTCTTCCTAAGAGTGAAGGGGGGTTAGGATTCCGGTCTTCTATTAATAACAACAAAGCTTTAGGTGCTAAATTATATTGGAGGATGTTGCATAACCCCAATGCTCTTTGGGCCAATAATATTCATGCTAAATATGCTGAGAATAAAAGTCCTGAAGACCTTGTTCGCTATCAACTTCCTACCAAAGGTTCTCCCATTTTAGTAGTTCTTAAGACTGGTGAGGATTTGAAAAAGAAAAAATTATTTTGGATCATTCATAATGGTCAACAGGCAAATTTTTGGACAAATTCTTGGGATGGTCACAAGCCTTTGATAACTCAGTTTCCCGATTGGAGGCCTTGGATGGAGGAGCTTCACCGAGCTAATTGGATAAAGGTGGCTAATTATTGTCGGTACCATACTGGTAATTCAAAGGTTGGTAGATATTGGATCCCTATTGAGGATTGGCCTATTCAAATCCCAGAAATGCAAAGACAAGATATCCAAGGCATCCTTCATATGAGATCCCTCTCTTGGTCCCATGAAAAAGATTGTTTTGGATGGAACAACACTACTGAGGGTGAGTATTCAGTTTCTCAAGGTTATTTGACCTTATGCCATAATAATCCCAACCATTCTCCTGACATATTTTCTCGATTATGGGCTCAAAAGCTCTGGCCTAAGGTGAGGTTCTTTAATTGGCTTTTATTGCATCGTAGGGTGCTTACTGGTGAGCAACTTATGAAGCATGGTTTTCATGGCCCTTTTAGATGTGAAATGTGTGAAGAGAATGTAGAAACTCTCAACCATATTTTTATTGAGTGTACTTTAGCCTTTTAGCTATGGAGGAGAATGGCCACTTTACTTGGCTTACAGTGGTCCAATTTTTTTACTTTTTAATAGATTTGGAGGGATTGGCCTAATCAAGAGGGTGTTGATCATTTTATTAGGCATTTAGTTTGGATGGGTTCTACCATTCTTCTTTGGAATATTTGGAATGAAAGGAACAACCAAATTTTTAATCAAGATAGGAAGGATATTCACTATATTTGGCAAAATACCATAGCCAACTTAGTTGAATCAGTCCATCAACTCCTTAATCACCCCCAAAAATCCCACCAAATATGGGATCAAGTGATGCAAATATTGAATATTAAATATTCTAAGGGCAACCAACTTAAAGGGAATGTGAGTATTAGTAATATGGATAGGACTAGAAATTGGCAACCTCCTCCTAAGGATTTTGGAAAATTCAATATTGATGGAGCCTCTAGAGGGAACCCTAGAAAAGCCAATGTGGGAGGAATTGGTAGACTTTCAGATGGCTCCCTGGTTTTTACTTTTGCTAAGAATTTGGGTATTCTTTCCAATAACCTTGCTGAGGGGTATGGTATCCTTAGAGGCCTTCAGGAGGCTACTAAGTTTGGATGGGAAAAGGTGTTAGTTGAGTCTGAATCTCAACTTATGATTAATCTCTTGAAGACTCCTAAGAATCATAAGGTGGATTGGAGAATAAAAATAATTATTGAGAAGATTCAATTAATCCAGATGGGATTTTTGAAAGTTGATTACAATCATGTGGTCAGAGATCAAAACAAGAGTGTTGATGCTTTAGCTAATTGGACTTTGGACAAAGGTGATCTTACTTGTTATGGTCACCCTCCTATATGGTGGGCTTCTCAAATTAGGGAAGCTCTTCTTTCTATCATTTCTTTGGATGGCTCCAGTTTTGAAGGTACCTAGTTTCTTCTTGTTTTTTTTATTTTTTTGCTTCTCTTTGGTTCATTCAATTTTTTTAGTTCCCTAGCTCATTCTATTATTTATTTTGTTTCCTCTATTGATTCTTGCCTTATTAGTCTTCTGGTCTAGATAGGTCATTGTTATGTTCAATTTTTTTCCTTTTTTTTTCTGTTTTTTTTTTTTTTTAGTTTTTTAAGGTGGGTGGGTTCTTTTGTTTTTTTTTGTTTTTGTGTTCTTTGTGTTGTTTTTTTTTGTTCATGTGTTTTTGTTGTTTTGTGTTTTTTTTTTTTTATGTTTTTTGTTATTGTTCTTGTGTTTTTTTCGTTCTTGTTCTTGGGTTTCTCTTTTTTTGTGTTAATTCGTGTTTTTATGTGTGAGTGTTTAGTATGTTTTATGTTTTTGTTTATGGTTTGTTGTTGGTTGTTTTTTATTTTTATTTTTATTTTATTTTATTTTTATTTTTTAGGTTTTGGTTGTGTTTATTTTTCATGTTTTTTTTTGGGTTATGTCTTTGTAGTGTTCTGTTGTTTTTGTCTTGTTTGTGTTTTGTTATGTGGTTCTTGTGGTTTTCTATGTGGTTTGTGTTGTGGTTTCTTTTATCTTATTGTGCATGTTTGGTTGTGCTTTTGTTTTTGACACACTCAAGGAGCATGTTTTTTATTTTATTTTATTATTTTTGTTGTTATTTACTTATTTTTAAATTGGTTTTGTGTGTTTGTTTTCTCCTTGAGTATGTCAAAGGTGGTAGGCCAGGTTCGAGTCCTAGGCATTTTTGGCAAAATGGATACCCCTGCCTCCTTGGGTCTTACCCAAAAGTGGCATCCCTTTTGGGATGTTTTCCCCAAGTTTTGTGACTAGTTGTGGAATAGCCACAACAAATGGTGAATTTGCTAGGAAATGATCATGATCATTTCGAATGAAGAACCCAGTTTTGAAAATAAATAAACCAAATATCAAAAAATAAATCATCTAGTAACCTCCAAGAAAGTGGGATAGATAACTTAAAATGAAACACATGAATCATTTGCATTTGCTAAATGTGTGTGAGAGTGATTTCATTTTCTATTCTTCAAAACCATTCAAATTCCATCACTTGTTTTGCATTAGGCTATAAAAAAATTACTCATGAAAGAATATGTCTCTGCATTGCTCCACTTCCAGCCAGGAATTTATAGCCTCGATGGAGATGGCCTTGCTCACCTAGATATTATATTAATTTTGTATTTGCCTCTTTTATAGATATTGCTCCATTGCAAACTAGGCATCTACAGACCCAATGAAGATGCCCTAAGCCATTTGATTGATTTGATTTATTTTATGCATCATTATATTTCTTTGTAAACTTCACCTGCCACCTGGTTTAGATATTATTCAAGGCTAAAGATGGATTTTATAAAAAAAATTGCCCTAATTTACAAATCAAAAGAACTTCGTCCTTCAAGATTCCAAAGCATACCCTTTATTATGATGTGTTTGTGTGTAGCTTTAGAAAAATTATTTAGTATTACAAAATTTACCATATTAATCCTAAAATCAAAGAATTTTAACTAAATAATTTTATCCCCTTTTTCTTGATCTACATAATAGGTAATTCATCCTTGATGACAAAGGAGCACAAAAACTATCAAGAGGGCAAAAATTTGTAGCTATCCCAAACCAAAACCATAAATTGAGAGAATGAACCCAAAACGCAAAACTTGCAAAACAAAACTCATAAAAAAAAATTATAAAAAAATCCCAAAATAAAAAACCAAAATAAAAACATGAAAACCAAACATATATACAATAATATATAATCTAATGCAAAAACTTGGACTATCATCTCCCTGGATCCCAAACACGATTAGACTGCTTTTAAAAGACAAATATTATGATGTGCATTCCAAGGTTTACATAAATCCAACCAAAGTAATATTAGACAAAAAAAATACAATAACTCTCACTTTACCTCTCTCACACCATCAATTTGAATCAAGGTTATTAGCAATTCCTTGTTGAGCCTGTGATTCATTAAACTTACAAGTGAAATAATCATTTTAAACTATCTTTTGCTTATTCAATGACATGTAAATTTCAAACTCAAATTCATTTTCATAAGCATGTAAGATTTCCTTCAAATAGGAGGCTATTTTGGAAAATTTTAAAGCAAAGTCATCATCTATATCTTTATCATACTCATGCAAGGCCAATCATACTGATGAGAGGCCAATCATACTCATGCAATAATTTGCAAGTATCTAGGATATCTATAAAATGAGAATCATTATAAATTTGTATCCTATATTCGATTGTTAAATTTTGATGAATTTGATTCAACAATTAAAAACCTATCTACTTCTATTTCATTTAACAAATCAATCTTGTTAGTGGTGTGAGTACAAATTAATTCTAGTTATTTTTTAACCTCCAATGGTATTTCATCATTGATAATATTAGAATCCAATAAATAATTAGGTAAACTTTTACATAGATTTGGGATTGTTGGATAGAAGGAATGATATTCTACCTTTGGTACACTTTCATTTACCATGACTTGATGGGCATTTGTACCTTATTCTTCTTCATAATTTCTATCATCATCATCGTGCAACTCTTTGCCTTCATTAATGACCTATTTTTCAAAACACCAAAATTATGCACCCAATCATAAGTATCTCCATTATTTTTAAACCATAAAATTTGCTAATCAAAAGGTGTGTTATTTTCTTATGGTATAGAGATTTTAGCATCCAACATATCAATAAAAAAGGAAATTTCATCAATAGGATTGTGAGAAATGAATAATTCCTCATATCTTCCACAACCATTATGATATTTATATTCTAAGGCTAAGGGATGACATTCTATCGTGTGTTTGAAATACATGTGATTCTTTGACTATATATGAAATATAGGCTCTTCATGTAAGATAGAAATTTTAGTGTCCTACATATCAAATAAAGGAATTTTTTAATCATAAGGTGTAAACAATATATATTCTTCATATTTTTCCCAGCCATCATAATAATTATCTTTTGAAATCAAAGGATGAGATTCTATCAAGTCTTCTGCATCATCTTCAGATTCATCAATTGATTCTCTTTTCTCAATTTCAAAAGAATTCATTTTTCTCAAATTCTTCCCCTTCAATTTCAAAAAATTACTCTTCCTTAGATTCATATTTTGCTAGGTCAAGGATTTCTTCAGTGGGATCAATTCTTATATTTTGTTTCCTATGATTCTCCCAATCCTTATTTGCAAATAAACATAAATTAATCACTACATCTTGATGGGCTTGTTTACAACAATCCTCATTGGTGGACATTGACCTTGAGACTTGCACCTCCTCTTGGATGATATCTTAGGTGGTTGTAATATATGGATATTCAAATTTATCCTCTTGATTTCTCACATTAGACCTCATTAAATTCAAAGGTTCTAGATTATATGGTTAGTATTGGTTGAAATCTATAGCTCTCGAAAAACTATTTATCATGGGAGAAGGTGGTGCCTCAACCTGACTCATGGGTGATATTTGATTTGAAACCTTAAGGCTATGTAATGATAATATACCCACATCAACCTCTTTCAAAACCCATTGCCTCACTAGAGATTCTAGACAAGGATAATTTTTTAAGAATTTCCCCTTAAAATGTAGCAGTTAAGGGATCTAAGCTTCCAAGTATACTTGAATGGTTTTTTCTTCTAAAATTATGTAATGTGTCTCCATTTTAGTATATAACCTATAAAATATATCATTAAATTGACTCATGGATTCATTAGATTCTTTACAAATAGAGATAAATTTATTTGATATCATATCTAGGTCAACCAAATTTTTAAAATATTCAAGAAATGCTGCTTCTAATTGGTTCCAAAAAGTAATAGAACCTGCAAGTAAACCAAGATATAAATCATAATTAATTTCATCTAATGTAGATGGAATCGTCCTACAAACAACATCTTCATGCATGATTTACAAATGAGTTAGAATGCTATTCTTGTATGCCTGAATATGTTCCTCACCCAACTCCATTCCACCATAGTTAAACTAAGAAAAAGAACACAACACATTTATAGACATATAATGTGAAGTTCTAGGTATGTTTAAAGTATAACCTACCCTCATTGAATCCAACCAAGCCATTAGTGGACCTTAAATAATATGACTTTAAAACCAATTTTATTAATCAAAGAAATAAGTCTTGCAAAAAAATTAGTAACAATTTTAAATTGGTTAAATCACCATATTCATCAACAAAAAGATATGCATTAATCAACCCCTAACAATAAATGATACTCTCAATTTGTAAAAAGGGTTAGCATCAATGCATCATCAATTAATTTTTTTTTTAATCAAGGAATATGAACACCTATATACTAGATATGATTAGTCAAGAGAAATGCCTTCAAATAAATTTCAAATAACAATGAATAATGAAGAAAATGACTCGAGAACAAAAAAAAAAAATTGAATCAGGGAGGGAAGTTTTTCGCAAGACTGCCCAAACTTCTGAACTTGTTTCGGCCATATCTCACTCATCCGGACTCAAATTGAGATGAAGTTTGAGGGTAGATGCCTGAAAAACCCTAGAACATCTCCACCCATTTTTATATCATTTGGAGCAACACAGATCCTAGTGCATCCCTATGTGTGAACAAGATATTTAGTAAATGATTATGTGAGGGTTTCATTTGTGTTGAGTGCAAGTAGCTCCAGAGGTTTGTTTTTAGGGAATTCGGGCCCTAGCGACCAATATTTTTGTGGTTTATGCTCAATATTTTAACAAGAAATGTTGCAGGGGATCCAATATGGATTATAAATTTATCTTTCTATAGATCATACTATGAAATTGAGTGACAATGACTTCCAATTTGCTGCACAAAAGAAAATTTAAAACCATACCTTTCCACGACATCTAGGGCAAGGATTAAAGAGATCATGAAACAAGTTTCAAGCAGTTGATAAAAAAATGGCTCATATCTCAAGTGAATCTGGTGCTAAGGTGCACCCACAAAATAATTCTACTGTGAAAACCCCTGTCAAGGGTAATAATTTTGAACTCCTATTGTTAGGATGTCTTAAAGCATCTGATGGAACTCCTATTGTTAGGATTGATATGGGTAAAATTCAAACTGGAATTGAAGATTTGGAAAAAAGAGGAATAATTTATCGGTTTGTGGGTTTTCATCCAAGTCTATCTGCTTTCAAAGTCTGGACTGCAAAAAGCTGGAAAACTAAAGGTGAGTTACAAATATATATTTATCCAAATGGTTATTTTCTTGTTTTATTTGCTAATAATGAAGATAGAGAGAAAACTTTTCAAGAGGGTCCTTGGTTTTTTAGAAGGGCAGGGCTTTTCATGAACCCTTGACATGCTAAATTTAAAGCTGAAGAAGAGATGCCTTCTATAGCTCCCATGTGGGTTAGACTCTTTGGCCTCCCTATTGAATTTTGGAATCCTACTATTTTTTCTTCAATTGGAAACTCTTTAGGAAATTTTATGATGACTCCTGATTGTACTCAATATTTTGAACATATCATTTATGCTCATATTTGTGTTTTAATTGGTTGTGACAAACCCCTACCTAAAAAGATCACATTACAATTTGGGGAAGACACTTGGGAGCAATTAGTGGACTATGAGAATATTCCTTTTCGTTGTAGAATTTTCCATGAATATGGCCATTTGGCTAGTCCTTGCCAAAATAAAATTCCTGATCGAAAGAAATAAAATATAAACTCAACAGGTTTCCAAATACCTAAGAAGAAGAACACTAAAAAAAACTAGTTATGAAGGATCAATCCAAGTCATCTTCTAATATGTTTGAAATGCTTTCCACAAATGATGTCCCAAGTGAGGAAGAGAAAATAATGGAAACTAAAATCTTAGAAACACAATTTATATATGAAGGGAAGAACTCAGAGACAAACCAACAAATCAAAGCTTTTCAACAGAAAAAAAGAGAGAAAATTTACACAAGAAAAATAATCTTTCAAATGTCAAAACTTCAAATAATGTAGGTCCCAATATAGACTACATTGAACCATCTAGTAAAATTTTGGCTGTGTACGAGCATTCTTCAAGGTTAGAAGCCATATCAGATTCAATTGGAATAAGTCAAGAAACAAGAAAAAAAAATTGAAGATGGATTCTAATCAAAAAGCAGGTCGCAAGACCAATCAATATCATATGGTTTAAGAAGGTGAAAAGCTTGTAGAGGAAGGTAAGATTAATTCCATTTACAACTTTTTTAGCCCTGGTATTAATGAAGATCATCACTTGGAATATTAGAGGACTCAAAGGAAGTCTTTCAAAACAAAATGAAATTAGAAGAATGATTCATATAAATCATCCACATCTTGTTTTCCTTCAAGAAACAAAGATGTCAATGGAGGATATGGACTTAATTTCTAGTAAAATTTGGCCAGCTGGAAAAGTGGTTTCCTTCAGTTCCCAAGGGACTTCTGGTGGCATTTCTTGTCTTTAGTACCCAAAAGAGGTAGTTATTCACCATATGGTTGGCAGTTGGGGTTTGTTGGCTATAGCTATTCAAAGTAGACATTCCAACCAGATTATGCTCTACATTACTGTTTATGCTATGAATTATTTGGAAGAAAAAAGAAGACAGTGGAAGGATATTACTCATATTATCTCTCATTTTCTTGAAGCTTGGATCTTGATCGAAGGAGATTTCAATACCATCCTCTCTCTAGATGATAAAAGGGAGGGAAATAGAAATTTGGACAAAAGAACTAACCTCATGAGAGAATATATTGCAAACCTTTATCTTGTGGATATCCAACCAGATAATGGCGTTATGACTTGGTCTAACATAAGGCAAGGCTTATCTTGTATAATGGAGAGATTGGATGGGTTTTTGATCTCTGAAAATTTCTTAATCCATCGTCACAATCATAAAGTGAAGACTCTTAATAATGTTGGTTCGGATCATTGGCCAGTCATGGTGGAAATGTGGAAAACCAATGTGAGTTTCTCTCCTTTTCATTTTCAATTAATGTGACTTAGAGATATTTCCTTCAGACCTCGTGTGCAACAATGTTGGAAGGAAGGTAAACCTAGGCATGAGACTAAGATGTTCTGTTTTGCCAAAATATTGCAATACATTAAATCCAAAATAAAGACTTGGAACTGGAAAGAGTTTGGGGATGTTCATAAAAAAAAACAAGAATTTATTGCTCATATTGAAAATTATAATAAGAAAATTTGTTTAGATGGCCTCACAGAGAAGATAAGTGCAGATGAAATTAAACTCATAACTCAGTTAGAGGAATGGGAAAAAATAGAAGAAATCTTATGGAAGAAAATATCTAGAATTCGATGGCTCAAATAAGGAGATCAAAACACAAATTTCTTCCACAAATATCTTCTAGATCAAAGATATCACAACTTTATTTCTTCCTTAAAATCATATTCTGGAGATGTTGTTTATACTTCGGATGGTATGAACTCTATTGTTGTTGATTACTTTTCCAATATTTTTGTTGCTTCTCCTCTTGACTCAGCTTCACAACAAAATGTTCTTCAAGCAATCCCTTCTCTTATCACTTCTGAGGAGAACTCTATTTTTACTACTCCTATTACCATCAATGAGCTTCAATAAGTAGTTTTTAAAATGCAAAAAGGGAAACCCCCAGGTCCTGATGGTTTTCCCATTGAGTTCTAGCAAGAGTTCTGGGATATCCTTCATGTTGATTTATTAGAGGTGGTGGAAGAAGCCAGGAAATCCAAAGAAATTTTGAAGATCATCAATAAAAATTATATTACTCTCGTTCCAAAATATTGATAGGTTTATCATATCTCAGATTTTGGACCTATTGCTTTATGTAATGTTCTTCTCAAAATCATTGCTAAAATAATGGAAGAAAGGTTGAAGCCTCTTTTGTATAAGATTATTTTCCCAGAGAAAGGGGGTTATGTGGAAGGATGTCAAATAGTAGATGAGATATTTCTTGCTCAGGAAGCCATCCATTCCATGGATATCCAAAAATATCCTTCCATGTTCATTCGGTTAGACTTATCCAAAGCTTATGACAGAATGGATTGGCACTTCCTTATCAAAGTTTAGAGGTAATTTGGTTTCTCTAAGGATTGGATGGATTGGATTATGGGATGTATCTCTTTAGTTTCCTACTTAGTTCTTATCAATGGCAGGCCTTCTCAGGCATTACCAGCTTCAAGAAGTATTAGGCAAGGTGACCTGTTATCCCCTTATTTATTCATCATTCTTGCTGAATGCTTGGGTAGGACTATTACAAAAAAGAGGGAAAAAAAAACCCTTGAGGGAGTTACCATTTCTCATGGAGATAGATCTATCTCTCATCTTCAATTTTTGGATGACTCTACTCTTTTAGGTAAAGCTACAGTTAAGGAACCTTCTAATATTAAGAAAATCATTAACTATTTTTCTAAGGCTACTCGGCAGTTGATAAATGAAGACAAATCTAAAGTTGTTTTCTTTAACTTATCTGCTATACAGGAATCCATGGTCTTGGATAAATTAAGATATAATAATACCTCCCTTCCAGTCACTTATTTAGGTATTCCCATAAATATTCAAAAGCAAAAAAATAAAGATTAGAATTAGTTGTTGGACAAAGTCAAAAAGAAAATTGGAAAGTGGACCAACAGGTGGCTTTCTTCTGGGGGTAGAATCACCTTGGTAAAATCAGTCCTTCGAGTTATTCATATTTATGTTTCTTCCATTTTGAATATCCCAAAGGTTGTTCTTCGAGAATTGGATCAAATCAGTCATCGTTTCCTTTGGAGCGGTACTAAGGAGAAAAAAAAATGGGCCTTGGTGAAGTGGGATACTTTATGTCTTCCTAAGAGTGAAGGTGGGTTAGGATTCTGATCTTCTATTAATAACAACAAATATTTAGCTACTAAATTATATTGGAGGATGTTGCACAACCCAAATTCTCTTTGCGCCAATAATATTCATGCTAAATATGCTGAGAACAAAATTCCTAAAGACCTTATTCGCTATCAACTTCCTACCAAAAGTTCTCCCATTTTAGTAGTTATTAATACTGGTGAGGATTTAATCAAGAAAAAATTATTTTGGATCATTCATAATGGTCAACAGACAAATTTTTGGACAGATTCTTGGGATGGTCACAAGCCTTTGATCACTCAGTTTCCCTATTGAAGGTCCTGGATAGAGGAGCTTCACCGAGCTAATTGGATAAAGATGGTTAATTACTTTTGGTACCATAATAGTAATTCCAAGGTTGGTAGATATTGGATCCCTATTGAGGATTAGCCTATCCAAATCCTAGAAGAATTAATTATTATACTACAAACAGGAAAATGTGAGAAATCTAGAGGCTCCAAAAGTATTAACGGGTTGTTTTCTAAATTTGTAAGTTTATATGTTTTATGGAAGCAATACATAAATGTTAAGAAGTAGAAAGTAAATTAGAAAATCAAATATAGATCTCAACTTAGGAACCATGGAAAAATAGTTAATTGAAAGCACTTTTATCTCGGAGAAGGGGAGAAAGCCCCATTCGTATTCCACTAGGGTGAACACATCTTGAAACTAAATAATACTGAAGCTCATGATTAATAATCGAAATAATGCTCATTGTAGTCAAAAGGTAGAAACCAAAGTCATAAATGGTCAATAGTCCTTTTGCTTGACAAAAGGGATGAAAGACCCATTTACCTATAAAGGGAGACGAACACATCTTGTAGTGAAGAAAACAAAAAAGTAAAGTCAAATGAATAAAAAGTCAAAATGGAGTAAAAGGAAGTTTCATCCCAAATGAGGAGCAAAACTATCATTCGCTCCTCATTGAGTTGAATATGTAGATGATATTTTTAACTTGCACCAACAGTGCTTTCGCTTTGTGTTTGAATCGAAAAGTGCTTTACAATAGGAAAGGTGCATGCACTGGCCCTTTCAAATGAATGCATTAAAATTTTAATGTAAGGTGCGAGCAAAATTATCAAAAGGAAATAAGAAAAAGAAGAAAAACATAAAAAGCACAAATTGTATAATTTTATCTTTGGCATGTAGGCGAATTTAAAAGAAAGGAAAATCTAAAAAAATAATCCATAAAACCAAGTTTTTTTTAGAAATAAAATAAAATCCATGATTTTCCTAAATTTGGGCTAAATGTGAAGCAATATATGGTTTTAAAAGAGAGAGACATTCACCTCAAATATCAGATAGTAGGTAAAGAGCACTTTTGAAGAGAAAGAGAATTATATCAAGCATGCTTCAATGGTGTTTTTGCCCTCATTGTCCTTCAGAGCATAGTTATTTTTCAAAGGTGAGAGAGATTAAGAGCACCCTTAGAGTGGTTTTTCCTAGAATATGATAGATTTTAGGAAAGGAGTGGGTGCATTAAATGATGCATTCCTAGGGTAGTTAATGTAAAATGTGCACCCAGGTTGCATTGGGAGGCATTTTTCTTTCTCGAGGGCCAAAATTTCACCACATAAAAATTAAAGGGACCCATTGATCTATAGGTGGTAAGTTTATTATTTCCTAATTAGTTTAAACAACCAAGACATTTTTTTGGGGGCATTTAATATAAAATGTGCGCCCAAATTTGCATTAGAAGGCGATTTAGTGTTCCCAAGAAGTGAGAATTGACATCATTGATTCCTAGACGACTAATTCACTTTTCCAATATAGTTTCAATAAATGGAGAATGTTTTTCAAAGGCACAACACAACAAGCAGGGCATTATTTCCTAAGGATAGTTTGTAATAAATTCCATTCAATTACATTTTAGCTTTGGGATCAGTAACGATTGTGGAAAATAAGACGTGTGCACCCTCCCAAATTCACCAAGAGCATTTTCAACATTTACTCTGGTGGGTGGCATGTGTTCTTACCAACAAGGACATGGAGAAACTGTAGAAATATGTGGAGCTAGTTGTAAATAAAGGATTAACAATAGATAGCCCTTTAACTATGTCATATCATGCATAGTTATCTTGGTATTTGTGTACGCTCGTACACCCTTGTCCAGAGTTGGTGAAGATAATTACTCGATTTTATAATTTTGTTACTAGGATGGTGTATAAGACAAATAGAGAAGTGCTTTTTCTATTTCTATTGATGAAGTGTGGGAAGCATTCACTTGTGGGTTGAAAATTCCTTCGTATACAATCAACAAGAAGCTACATACCAATGATAAGGAAGACAGATATGTGTCTACCGTGACAATGCACCAGTTCATGGATACGTAGTTGATTAAAGAGCCACAACTAGGGCAACTTCCAAAATTTTTGAAGCCTCTTACAAAGTTTAAAATCTTGGATATTTACTCGATGTTAGCATGGATTACTGGTCTACCAACAAATTCTACAATGCATAGGTGGCAAGTGGCCTTAGCACAATGTATATGCCAGGTGGAGTTTTACTCTTTGTTAGTCATGAGATAGGGAACCAATCTGATTTACTTCAATTGGGCCAATTTTATATCCTAAAAACTATATTTTAAACTGAAGAGGTTGCATAATGGAGAAGAAACATCATTGATGCATGCCTCCTTTCTGGTCTGGTATTTCTTTTTCCATCTACACCAGTATTTTTTGTTAACCACTGTTAGGTAAATGTATGAGAAATATGAGATTCTACCAATATATATATGGACTTTTGCTCTATCTAGCCAAGATTCATTTTATAGTTTTAACTATTTATTATTGGGGCCCACAATAGAATTGCTTTGTGGTGCATGTGAAAGAGTACCATGGGAGATAATAGAAGCAATGGCTATGATCGAAAAGGATGACATATTTTTGTTAACTCAAGGCATGGTCATAAGAATTTATTTCTTCACAGGTAAGCCATTCCTTCTCCCATACTTTACCACCAAACACATTTTTTCCATGGAGGTGGTGCGATAAACAAACTATGCTATTGATGTGTATGGAGTAGGGTGCGACAAGAGGATGACTTGCAATATAACTTTCAAGTTTAGTACTATAGAAGTGAACCAAGTTAGATAAAATAGATTACTCGCAATGGCTCTCCAAGACCTGGGGTTGATAGAACTACCGCAATGGTAGATATATGATCCCTTGGGGAAATTTTTAGAAATAATTAAGGCCAAGACTTTCCATTATTGTTTGCAGCCTGACATTCAAGAGAGGTACAATAATTTTTATGGGTGCAAATTAGAGTGGCATATTGAAAATATGGTGTTGCTTCCACCCTGGCATGATTTCTATGAATAGGAGGTTGAGTACAATCTGATGATATAAAAAAATCAAATTCCTCCATCCGGATTGTTTAGTCAAGTAAAATAAAGTTAGCCCATGTGGATTGAGGAAAAAATTACAAATTGGTGTATAATGCGGGTCCATAGAGGAAAACTTACATCTCCTTATGGGTTGATGATGGATGAGGCATTTTTGAAAGCCTGTGATGAATATGTCAATTCCTATCAACCCATCACTTTCACCAAGATCTTGCCCCAAAGATTTCAAAATTTTGATAGTGATAAAAGCAAGGCAAAAGGAGAGTGCCCGATAGTTGAAGAGGAGACACCTACGAAAGAAGAACAATAGTATGTGTTTCAAAGGTGATTGCAGTGGATGAAACATAAAGCTAATGAGGTGCATTTGGTAGAGAAGAAAATTGTTTGATATGTGCCCCTATTCTCGAAATAAGAATTCATGGTGCTTGAAATTTATTTCTTCCATTTTCCTTCCTTCTTTAGAGCATGTAATGACTGTCAGTTTATTTTTGTCACTTTCTATATTAGTCTCTCCCCCTGTGGTATGCTTTCCATGTCCATTTATCTCCCCTCTTCTTCCATTTCACAAGTCACTACTGCTCCTTCTTCTATTTGCCTTTATTTGACCTTCCTTTCTTTCAGTTCATTTTCATCAGGGCTGAACCTATTTTTGCACCCTTCCCATTCCATTACTGATACCACTTTCATCGAGGCTATAAGTATAGAAGATACTCCTAGAGTGAGCATAAATGTAGATGAACTTGGTTCCTCCACCCACTCAATAGTTTTAGTTCCTCCTCTCCTAGACATATCTTATGCTTCCTTTGAGCCTAACCACTCACAAATTTTGATAACTTTCATGCAATTTTTGGAGTTGCAAGTACTACCCAAAGTTGAGGTGGTGTCAAAGCAGCCCAATGCAGAGAAAATCAATCAAGCGCACCTTAGTTATTTACAATGGTTGAAAATCCATAGGTAGAAAGAAGCAATGTCTCCAACTCGATTGCTCAAGGTTATTTTTGATCCAGTTACCATGGAAGTTCATACAACCAAGCTCACTTCCCTAGTCTAGAAGCCATAAGGAGAAATGCTACCGAGTGATTATGCTTGTGAGACTATAATAGAGAACCTGACCAAGATTGATCCAACAAATAAAATGGGCAATATACAAGTTGATATGATTTTGGTATACTTGCACGACAAATATAATAATTAGAGATATTTTGACAATGAAAATAAAATTATCAAACTCAAAAATTCTATGGCTACAAGTAGAGGGCAACAAGAAAAAATAGCCATAGAGAATGAATACTTGTGTCAATAGGTGGGAGTGCACCTAAAATAAATGGATGTAAGAAGGCTAGATATGTAAATGCTCAAGATGCTACTTGAGGCCATATAGAACCAACTAGCAGAAAGGACCACACATGCCACATGATTCTCCTTGAAAATAATCAAAGAAGCTCGCCTTCGCTCAGCCCAGTGTTGCAAAAATTTGGAAACCAAGGCAGTTCAAGTTTTGCATTATTTTTGGGCAGCCCAAGTATAGATTCATATGGATCAGTAGTTTATTGACATCACATAAGAGATGTTGGAAATCTACATGGATATGGAAGTGAAAATTCAAGCCCTAGCTCATTATAGTATGCATATTCACCCCTTGAGTGAAATAGAAGTCACTCAAGTCAAAATTGAAGTCACTCGAAGTCAAAATTTAGAGATAATTGCTAAGTATTGAAGTCACTCAAAGTCAAAATTTAGAGAGAATTGCGTTAGCCTCAAAGTTGGGGCAAAATCTTCATTTACCCCACTTCAAGGTGAACGTCTCCAAAAATTCAACGAGATGTGTCCAATTGATGCCTTGGTTAGACGAAGATATATTAAGTAAAAGTCCTTTGAAGCGCCTTGGGTTGTAACGAACTTAGCACTAAATTTGACCACTTTTTAAGAAAAGGGTGTATTTTCCCAAATTCAAGGTGAAAAGCTTCATTCACCCCACTTTAGGTGAACATCCTTAAGATAAAACTATTGAAAATTCAACAATGCATCTGCCCCAATTGATAGGCAAAAGCTCCATTCACCTATCACAGGGGCGAACGTGCTATGGATGGTGAAGTAGAAAAAAGTCATTAAGTAGAAAAAGTGCCCGCATGACTTTGAATAGTCAACTCTACATTCACCCCAAGAGGAGGGCGATGACTCATTTCACCTCTTTTGGGGGTAAACGTAGATTTTAAAGGAAACAAAGTAGTTGTTATAGGCGCTTTTGCTTTGAAGAAAAATATTAATTGCTGATGTGATCGAGGAGTAAATAGAATCTACTAACCTAGAAAGGGTTCCTTTTCAACCAAGAAACATGATTAAAAGAGCAAATGTGCATTCACCCATCATTTGGTTCAGGAAAATTTTGTTGTCAACCACATCAAATATTTTTGAGAGCACCCAAAGATAGGAAAATGGAGAGCATTAAATGATTGTGGTGAAGAGTAACTCAGGTTGTGAATCTCGAGAAAAAGGAGTAGTAGTTCTAAAAGTACTAGGCGATTTTCATGATTTCCAAGTAAAAGTGTATTTTCAAGGATAGCGAATGTATCAAGTCAATGACCAAGCCTTGAAGTTTTCCATGCATCGACACCCAAAAATATTGATTTCTAGGAGGAATTTCCTTAGAATATGGATCATTGTCTCAAAAGGATGAATGTTCAGTATTTTTGAGAAGGAATTTTCTTGTTGTGGTTCCTGATCTGTAAACATTTTGTCTCTATGTGCATTTAATAAAAGAGGTGAAATCCTCTATAAATACTAAGCATTCCGATGTAATAAAGAAAAGTTAGACATTCTACAGAAAAACTATTCAAGTTCTTTGCATTAATAGAAGATACTCGGTTTCTAAGTTTTTAAGTGATCTTGTGTGGGAATTCCTTCTATTTTATGCATTTCTATTTTATGTTCATATTCATTGTCTACTATTGATTTTAAATTCTACATTTGAATTTGGACATTACTGGTAAAAGAGTGAGTTCTGGAATGTGATCCTGGAGGTTGTATTTGCAAGGTTGTAAGTAAATCCTATTACTTTATTTTATTACATGTTATTTCATTTCTTGAGTGGAATTCCTATTGCTAGTTTTTCCCCAATCCTACACCTTCGTCATGTGGCCATATTTCCCATCTCTTTTTGTTATTTCTAATTTTCTTCCTACAAATCTAGACTTTAAACCAGTGTAGGATTTAGTAAGGGAGCCAACCCTCTTTGGATATTGGCATGGAGGATATTCCTTTCCTATGACCTTTCAATGTTACCATGCCTAGGGTGCACAAGTGCATATTTGTATAATTAGGTAGATATTTTACCAACAAGTTCGTGAAGGAAAATAACAGAAATATGATTTTTAGCAATAAATTTTCAAACTTGAAACTTATGGTAAGGGAGGGAGAGACCCATAACATTCCAGGGTAGAAGATTTAAATTCATGATGGGTGATTTAGAGGTTTCTTGACCTCATGATGTAGATCCTATAAAATGTTTTCACTGATTGGCAACAATTGTGTGTTGCCTAGATGGGTTTGTTGAGCATGAACCTTATTTTGAGACACTTGAGAGAAGGATCTAGCAAGATATTTGATAAAGGTTTTTTTTCCTTTGAATGGATAGAGTGATATTTGGGTGGGTTGATGAACATTGTTGCTTGCCTACCATTCCCCACCCATCTATCTGATCGAGAGCCAAATTACAGAGAAGAAAAACAATTGTATTTTATTCAAATGCAGCAAAAAATTATTGTCATAGCATAATATTATAGTCACAACAGAATATTACAGTCACCGCATAATATTACCGTCACAGCGGATTATTATGTTCACAGTAGATTATTACATTCACAGCAAATTATTACATAAGTCACAGAAGAATTGCACCCTTTCAAAGTTTCTCAAATCTGGAAATACAACAAGAAAATAAATATTATCGTTCCAGTAATTTTTCCATCCCTTGTGCATGCCTTTGTTCTCCTTTTTAAAGGTTCTCAGGTGATGCTCCATTTCTAGCTAGTGGCCCTTCGTTTCCTCTTCCAAAACCTTTTGTTTCGCCTCCCCGTGTCGTTTTGTCATCCAAATATTTGACACATCTCCCTTTCTGACTCTTTGTCTTCGACTCGTATTTTGATGCAAAAATACATGTCACGATATCGTGACCCTTCGTTTGCTATGTCGTTAGCCCTACATTTTGGTTGCGATATCATGACATGTCATGATTTTGCAACCCTCCGCCTGATGCATCGTCGACCCTGCATTTTGGTCGCGATATCATGACGTCACGATATCGCGACGTCGTGATTTCGTGACATGTCATGAAATCGTGACATGTCATGATTTCGTGATCCTCTGCCTGTTGCATCGCCTACCCCGCTTTTGGTCATGATATCATGACCCTTTCACCTATTGCACTTCTTGCCCTACCTTTGTCACGATATCGCGACGTCACGATATCGTGACCCTTCCGCCTATTGCACCGCTTGCCCTACTTTTGTCGCAATATCATGACGTCGTGATATCATGACATGTCGCAAAATCATGACATGTCATGATTTCGTGACCCTCCACCTGTTGCATCGCTTGCCCTACTTTTGGTCACGATATCATGATGTCGCGATATCATGACCCTTCCGCCTATTGCATCGCTTGCCCTACTTTTTTCATGATATCACGATGTCATGATATCGTGACCCTTCCACCTATTGCACCGCTTGCCCTACTTTTGTCGCGATATCATGACGTCACGATATCGTGACCCTTCCACCTATTGCACCGCTTGCCCTGCTTTTTTCGCGATATCGTGACATCACAATTTCGTGACCCTTCCTGCCTTTTGCATCGCTTGCCCCTCTTTTGGTCGCAATATCACGACCCTGCAACTTATGCCCTATTGTTGGTTTTTTTTTTTTTAAGCAAGATTGCTGCTGCCACTGGATGCTCCTACATCAAACATCCGGGGTATATTGAGAAGTTATCCTCACTTCTGAACTGTTATAGGGAGACCCAGGTGGTCAACCTCCATTTTAGATAACCAAGTTGCATATTCTACTGGTCTGCCCTTCCACTTGACCAAATATTCAAAATATTGTCTATTTCTGGTACTTCTGCCTTCTCGAGTGTCCAGTATTTTCTCAATCTCATCTGTGGTTGAAGTCGATGCTGGAATACTCCATAACTCTATGCTTGGTGTCTCACTACTATCCCCCTCATGGTGTTTCACCAAATCTGAAATTTTAAAGACGGGTGATATGTTAAGCCCACTTGGCAATTCTACTTCATAGGCATTGCCTGAATCCCGTTTTGCCATGATTCTGCATGGTCCAAACTTCTTCATCTTTAGATTGTTATAGGTTTTAGCAGGAAATATTTCTTTTCTTAGATGGACCATCACTTCCTCTCCCACTTCGAATTCCTTAAACCGTCACTTCTGGTTTGATTTCGTCTTATATTGCGTATTCATTTTAGCAATATGCTTCTTCACTTCTTCATGCAGGTTCTTCAGATGCTCTGCAAAATCCGTAGCCTCGGCACTACACTTTTCCCCTGTATTCAGTTTCCTTAAATTAGAAACATTTCTTGGACTGCTTCCATATATTATCTAAAATGGAGATTTGTTGGTACTCCTGTTGACAGAATTGTTATATGCAAACTCTACCTGTGGAAAAATCATATCCCATCCTTTGGGCTTATCTCCTATCAAGCACCTCAATAAGTTACCCAAACTTCTGTTTACCACCTCTGTTTGCCCATCTGTCTGTGGGTGGTATGCTAAACTGAATTTCAAATCTATCTTCAGTTTCTTCCACATGGTTCTCCAAAAATACCCAACAAACTTGGTATCTCTGTCGAAAACGATGCTCTTTGGTAGACCATGTAGTCATACCACCTCTTTGAAAAACAAACCTGCAATATGAACTACATCATTAGTTTTCTGACAAGGAATAAAATGTGCCATCTTTGAAAACCTGTCAACTACCACAAATATGGAATCATTTCTCCTTTGTCTCCTTGGTAGACCAAGAACGAAATCCATGCTGACATCTTCCCATGGTTTCTCCGGTACAGGTAATGGCTGATATAATACAGTGTTCTGTCTCACACCTTTCACCATCTGACAGATTCTATAGCTTTGCACAAATTTCTGCACATCTTGCTACAGTTGCGGCCAATAATAATTCTCACTCACAAGGGCAATGGTCTTATCTCAACCAAAGTGCCCAGCCAATCCTCCACTGTGTTTTTCTTTGACTAGGTTTTCCCTCATGGAACTTCTTGGAATGCATAATTGGTTTCCCCTGAACAACAATCCATCTTGGATCATAAAATCCAGCCACTTGGTTCTGTCCAAGGTAACTGGTGCCAAGCAAGCCTTCCAGGCTTTTGCAAAATCAGGATCTTCAAGGTACAAACCTTTCAATTCATCAAATCCCAACACTTCCACCTTCATTTCTATCAGCAAACTTTGCCTTCTACTCAAGGCATCTGCAACTCTGTTAGATTTTCCACTCCTGTGCTTCAACACAAAGGAATAACTCTACAGAAACTCAACCCACTTCAATTGTCTCTGGTTCAGTTTTCCCTGGCTATTTATATATTGTAAGGCCTGATGATCAGTATATAGCACAAATTATTTCGATAGCAAATAATGTCTCCACTTCTTCAGGGCCTAAACTATAGCGTAGAATTCTTGATCATACACTGAATACTTTTTCCTAGCATCATTGAGTTTCTCATTGAAGTAAGCAACAAGCTTACCTTCTTGACTCAACACAGCTCAAATGGCACTACCACTGGCATCACAGTCTACCTGAAATACCTTATTAAAATTTGGAAGTGCTAAAACAAGTTGCTCAGTGACCTTCTTCTTCAACATATCAAAGCTTTTGTCAGCTCCCAAGGTCCACTTAAAGTCTTTCCTATCCCCTCTCATTGTTTCTATAAGGGGTGCACAAATACTACTAAAATTTTTGATGAATTTCCTATAAAAACTGGCTAAACCATGAAATGATCTCACTTCAAAAGTGCTTCTTGGAGTAGGCCATTCAATGATAACCCTCACCTTTTCTGGGTCCATTTTTATACCTTCAACTGAGATGATAAATCCAAGGTATACCAACTCCTTCTTCACAAAATTACACTTCTTCAAGTTGATCAACAACTGTTCTTCCCTCAGCTTCTCAAAAACCCTCCTGATATGCATCAAGTGCTCTTCCAAGGTTCTGTTGAATATCAAAATGTCATCCAAATAGACAATAACAAACTTGCCTAAGAACTCCTTCAGCACTTCATTCATCAATCGCATGAATGTGCTTGGTGCATTGGTTAGCCCAAATGGCATGACCAACCACTCATACAAACCTTCTCTGGTTTTGAAAGCATTTTTCCACTCATCTCCTTCTCTGATCTGAATCTGATGGTAGCCACTCTTCAGGTCAATATTGGTGAAGTACTTGGCTCCACTCAAATAGTCCATAATATCATCCATCCTTGGTAATGTAAATCTATATTTTATGGTGATATTTTTTATAGCTTGGGAGTCCGTACACATCCTCCACTCCCCATCCTTCTTTGGTGCTAGTACTATAGGTACCACACATGAACTCAAGCTTTCTCGAATTAGTCCCTTTTTCAACAACTCATGGACTTGCCTGCTCAGGTCCTCACTTTCCATAGGAGTCATTTTGTGGGCTGCCTTGTTGGGTAAACTAGATCCAGGTACCAAATCAATATGGTGACTGATCTTCCTCATCGGTGGTAAACCCTCAGGCACATTATTTGATATGATGTCTAGAAATTCTTCTAATAGGTGTTCGACCTCTATTGGAACATCTGTGTACTGTTCTTTCTTAACAATAGGGATTAATGCATAACACATTGAATCCCTTTTCAGGCCATCCAAAAACTGTCTTCCATCCACCAGGCGATTCGGCACTATCGCACACTTTCTCATCCAGTTCCTTCAATGGCTTCAATTTGTGACGTACTCCATCCTTTGTCAGAGAGTATGTATTTGCATGCCCATCATGCACTGCACGTCTATCAAATTGCCATGGTCTTCCCAACAACAAATGACAAGCATCCATCGGCAAAACATCACATAGAACCTCATCTTGATAATTTCCAATGTGAAATTTGACCAAGCACTATTCACTGACAAGTGCTCTGTGGTCTTTCTACAACCACAAAATTCGATATGGATGTGGGTGCTTCCTCTTCCCCAATTTCAACCTAGTAACCATCTCTTCTGAAACTAAGTTGTCTGTGCTACCATTATCAATGATAACATTGCAGACCTTCTGTAGCACCCTAAAATTGGTGCAATAAAATTCTAGTAATTACATTCACCTTAGTAAATAATTTAAATTCAAATTTTAACCTCCTAAACCGCCCGTTAACCGTAGGGTAATCCGTTTCCCCATTTTTCATGCCATTTTTAGAGGTTGTTTTGACTGTTTGATGATATCGTCGCCGATCAGACGATATCGCCCCAGATCTGACAATTTTTTCTAGGCTAGGAAGTCCAGACGATATTGTCGCAAAACTAATTTTGCACAATTAGCTTTTGTTCCAATGGGCCTCTAATCTGGGCAGAAGCGTTTTTGCACCGTTATGGACCCTCCCCGATTGGAGATCTCCCAAATAGGGATAATCTCCAACCTCCTAACTACTCCCCTAAGCCTATTTAATCCTTAGGATCTTCCCTTCCCAACCCCTGGCTGAAATTCTCTGTAACTTAACTTCATACACGTTAAATCATCCCAAATTCACACTTGCAGTAGTCCTATACCAATTTTGTTGTTGTTACCTTAGTGTTTTTCAGCTGGAGCAAGATTTCATTGTCGCCAACGAACCTTTTCGGATCGGAGGCGATCCTGTCAAAACAGAGATGATTTCGTACCGATGTGGGACGATTTCGACTGTAGTCAACATTGAGGCAATCAGTGCCTGAAGTTTGCATTTCTTCTCCCCTTTTCTACTGTTTTATGTTATACTCAACAATTTTATTTAGTATTTTATGTTATCTTGCATTTGGAGTTCACCCATTTAGCTTAGATTGCATAATAAGATCATGATTTGTCATTAGAATATCATAATTTGTTTGAATTTCTATTCATAACCATTGTTTAGCATTTGTATTGTCATTTTGTGTTGTTTCCCTCCGTTATCATAGGGGTATTCTTTGTATTTTGCATCTATTTTTTTGTTTGCAGGTCTCTGACGAATTCGTCTGATGAATTCGTCAGATCTTAGATGATCTTGTCTAATATTAGATGATTCTATCGAATTCCAGATGATCCTGACTGCTTCAAACATCAGAATCTCCATTAGACATCCGGATCAGGTATTCTTTGTTTGTATTATGTAATTTCTCTATTTTTTGTCTTTAAATCCATTTTTTGTATTCATTAAATCTACACTTTCATATAGATTAATTTAGATTCATTTGGCCAAACCTAGGATATGAATGCTTAAGGCTAAAAATGAACACATAAAAACACATTCCAAACCTAGGCATGGAAACTGCCATTAAATGTTTCCTGGTGAACCCACCATCCGTCAAAAAATCATCAAAATACACCTCCCTTGAGAGGCGGGACCTTCGCAAGTCCTCTCAGTCCGAGGTACCACGACATCCTTTTCCCATCCTCCTTCCGGGTATGGATCCTATAGCCTAAAGGTAAGGGTGCGAAAAATTTGGAGCGATACATTTTGGTGAACCCGACGTGAAAACATTTTAAACCTTTTGAAAACAAAACAAAAACAAAAATATATATATATACAAGAAAAACAAAAAAAAAATCTTCATTTCAAGTTTGTATGTTTTTAGATTCAATTCTAAATAGTAGATGCTAGATATTACTTTTACAAGTACTAAAAGAAACCATGAGTTTTTACTCAAATCAATATGATCCCATCAGTAATGTTGGAAGAATTCAGCCAAATACATTTGTTGATTATGACCAACCTCATCCCTATTCCACATCACCTCCATCACACTCTTCTTATTTTTCATCCATAACCCAACAAAACAATCCCTTTGCCAATCCTCTTCATAACGATATTATCTATTCTCCCATATATCCATATTATGTCTATCGTTCCACATACAATCCTCCGCCACCTTTTCAATATTCTTCTCTTAATACAACACATCCATTTCAACAAGAAAATACTTATTCTTCCAATTCTACCATGCACTCACCTCCTACATCGCAATCTTCCTATAATCATTCTACCCATAATAAAGAAAATAGAGGTGAGAAACCATTAGGTCCTTTTATGACAAAATTCCTAAGGCATTTATCAAAAACCTCTCGAAAACCTTCATCACGTACATTTACAAAGCTCAATCAACCAATGGATATAATTCTCAAGCATTTACTTGATACAAATAGGATTGAACTTCCTTCCATAAGACAACCTGATACCACAGCAGATTGGTTTAAAACTGAGCTACATTGTGAATATCATAGAGTAGATGGACATATGACACAAAATTGTAAAGATTTAAGATGTGCAATTCAAGATTTTATTGATGATGGTCTTTTTAATATAAAGGAATTACAATCTACAACTGACTATAAATCTTCAGTAAATAATCAAACTCCTACACAAAAAATACCAATAATCAATCAAGACATGGGGATCTCCCAAGAACCCCTACTCAATTATCAACAACAAGAAACCAATCAAATATTGCATGTTAATGTGTCCCATCATGATGATATTATTAATATTGTAACAAAAACTACAAATGAGCAACCTCAAGTTCAATCAACTCAATCTGATATTCAAGATATGGATTCCTCATTTGACCAACCTTCAAAACTATCTTTGACTCTAGAGAATGATCCAAAACGGAATGTAAGCATAGAAAGCTCATCTTTAGAATCAAAATCTCAATCTGAAATCCACTTTGATAGCCAACAACAAGTGATTAATACTCAAGCAAAGATATCCCTTTTAGAAGTATTACAAATTTCTCATAAGGAAATTTTGTTCAAGATACCTAGCCAACAATTTGTTCCTCATCATATTTTCTCTAAGAACATAATTAATGGTGTAAACCCTCTTGAGGTTAACCATATTTCATTCTATGATGAGGAGATTCCTTCCTCTACTCCACAAGAAGACTATTATCTTTACATTACAAGATCTAATAAAGAAATACTTGTTAAAACTATCATGATAGATAATGGTTTTTCTCTTAATTTATGCACTCATCAATTATTCCAAAAATTCAAAACAAAGGAACAAGATTTTGATGAATCAAATGTTATTAGAAAATCTTTCAACAATGAAATTCAAGAAGCTCAAGGTACTATAAATTTTCCCCTCAATATTGGATCCAAGATCCTGGATACTTTATTCTATGTAGGATATTGTCCTTCACCTTACAGACTACTTCTCCAGAGTCCTTGGATTCATACGATGTGGGTTGTTCCTTCCACTCTTCACCAATGTTTGAAATTTGAACTTGCAAATAAACTTGTTACCATACATAATGACCCGACACCATTTGAAGAATATTTAATGGTTGAAATATCAAGTTCTATACATTCTCTATTGTCACAATTATCTTCTATCCATCACTTTTATTCATCCATATATGATCATCCTTGTTTATCAAATAACATCCATGCATATCTTTCACATCTGCATCTGCTCCTTCCATATTATCAAGATTTGGAATATAGTGATAAGAATGAAGAACTTTCTTATCCTTCTTACATTTTATTTTGTAACATGATCAATTTTACACATATAAAAGTCAAATCTTTTTCTACATTATTCTACATTATAACAAAGCTTTTGTTATCACTACCTTTTATTCATCACCTTTTGTTCTTACCTTCACCTCAACCAGATTATCCTTCAAAACCTCCTTTGATTTTGAAGCAACCTTAGACATGTTATACTCAAATAACCTTGTATAGTGTATATAGATCATCTTGTATATACCACCAATTTCAATTCATGAATTAAAATCAAAATACAAAAAAATCAAAATCCTCAAAATCTTCAAAAAAAATACAAATGCCACTAAGGACCTTAAAGGTAAATTTGAGCCCAACTGGCTTGGACCGTACATTATTACTGCTAAATTTAAATCAGGAGCATACAAATTGTCTACCCTAGAGGGTAAAGAACTTAAAGAACCCATGAATATTTTGTATCTTAAACGTTACTATGTATAAATTTGGTCATTTCATTCATGTATATATTTGTTCAAAATTACTATCTTGTATTTCTTTCAATTTATAAATTCAAAAACACCAAAAACATTCATAATCATCAAAATCTTCAAAACTATTTGTTGCATTTATTTATGGCACTTGTTAAATTTTTTGTTCAAAAACAAAAATAAAACCAAAAAAAAGCAAAATAATGATAAAAATATAAAAACAGCAATATGCTGGACTCTTTCGAAACCAAAACAAAATAAATAAGAAAGAGAGAGTCAATATTCTCAAAAAACTTCTCAAAACAGTATTTATATATATCTTCTTACAAATATTGCAATTAAATGTTCAAATTATTTTGGGATAAATTAGCATTTATTTGGAATCCCTCACTTGCACACTCACAACAATAAATATCTTGATTTTATCTGGCATGATTACTAATCTCTCTTATATCAAAGTTCACAAAATTCAATTAAATAAAGTTTGAGCATAGAGAATTGATCTTGTTATTTACTTAAACCAAGCACATTCTTTCACAATAAAATGATTATATTTGTAATTTCCATGTTTTGCTACATAGTAGACGTGATTTCTTGAGCGAAAAGTTTCCCCTGCTATCCTATCATGCACATGGTCTAGAATCTTTGAGAATTGGCAAAAGGAAAAGCTCACCCCTACCCAGAATAAAAATCCCTTGCTCCACAGCTAATCCGAGCAAGTATCCCTAGCAAAGAAAAAGAAAAGAAAAGTTCAAGAAAAAAAAGAGAAAAGAAAAATGTTATTTTATATCATTACAGCAATACTTCAAGCACTATCTCAAAAATCAAGCAAAAAATATACAAAAAGAAAAAGAAACAAAGTTCAAAAGAAAAGCAACAGAAAGCAGAAAGCAAGAAAGCAATAAAATCCCTTTCCCTAACCTTTGAAAAGAAAAGAAGGGTTGATGAGCTTGAATCCCTGGAATTCTCAATCATTCAAAAACTGTGAGGTAAGCCCCATAACAGGTGGTTTGTGCCCAACTTTGTTTGGCCTTGGGTAACTCCTAGCATGGTGATATGTCTATCACATTAGCGACTTTCTTTTGTATAGACCTATTTCTGCTTATGGATTAGCTAGCTCTTGATAATCCGACCTACATAGTAGTCTATTATGGTTATATGCATCTACATCATGGTTAATGAACACTTATTTGGTTTCTTCAAATCACTTGTATCATATTATCTTGCTCAAAACTGGTAAATGCACAAAGCAATTGCACACACATTTGTATTTGAGATATTTTGTGTATCATTATGATAAATCAAGATCGAAAATGAATTCACATATGCACATGGGATTCCTTATAAATCTAACTTTTGTCTTCAAAATACTTTGAAATATTATTTTTGCAACTTGTTTGGAATAATTCAAGTACAGTTGTTTAGCATAAAGACAACTATATAATAGAAAATCAAAAATTTCTTTCAAAAATATACAATCAAAACATATATATATATATATATATATATATATATATATATATATATATATATATATATATAACTTTTTGTCGACTTCCGCAATGATGGTATAGTTCCAAAACCAACATTGGAATTTTATGCCTAGCGCAAGTCCTCATATTCATGTTTTATGTTTATTAAAAGTCAATCATGCAATAAAACTATCCCTTTTTTATTTTCGCGATGATGGTATAAGTCTATACCTACATATTCTATGCCTAGCGCAAATCATTGTAACAATTTTATTCTCCATTTATTAAAAATCATGAAAACCATATGACTTAATTCATTATGTTACACAAATTATGCTTTTACAAAGCAAACACATTTTCATTATTTCATGTCATTATGTCAACCTTCAATTTTGCAATGATGGTATAATTCCTAGGGAATTATTCAAAAAAATTTATTACACTTAGGAATTTATACCTAGCAAAAAACATTATTTCATGCATACTATTCTTTTTATGAAAATCTGAAAACAAACCATCATCATCATCATTTGCACCATTGCACCAAAGTATTAAGACAGTCTCTTAAGCACTCTTTTACTTTTAACAATATTTCTATAATTAGGATTAGCTTGACGACCGAGTGAGCAGCGACTCCATGAAATGGTCTATAATAGCGACAATGTCCTTTGAAATTATTGTTAGAAGTCTCTTTTTATTTTTTACTACATCACATTACAAACAACCCATTTGTTACATCAGATTATTTCATTTAAAATATTATCGCATGACATCAAAGTTATAAATTTTCAAAAATGACATAATTTCATAAATCCTCAATCCAATTATCAAATTAATTAATCAAACATAAAAGCATCATAAACATATATATAACACAAGTCATATGATCAAAAATATCTCATCTATATATATATCACAAATATATATATAAATCATATCAAAAATGGATTGATATGCCACAATCTACATCTTGGCATACTCAATCCCCTCAATCAAATACCCTTTATGTAGTGTCTCGAGAGCCCCTCGAGCTCTCAGCCTCATCTCCTTCCCCCTCTGAGGTGGAGGAGGTGGCCCCATCGCATTCCGTGTGGTGTCGTGAGTCTTGGATGTTGATCATGATGATGTCCTAGATGACCCCATCATGATAGGCTCTGCAATGTGTGCTGGTAATGGCACCCTCTGCTCTACTGGCACTGCCTAGTAGTATAGAGCCTAATAGAATGTAATCTGGATGATAGCACATGCTAAATCTCAAGTGCTCGCTCCTCTACCCTGAGCTCTAAGCCATGTAGCCTCATCTTGTAGTGTCTGCACCTGAGCCCGTAAGCGGGCAACCTCAGCTCGGAGAGTAGCTGTCTCACTGCTCTCCCCAGTGTCTACACCCTTGCCCTTATTGGGGGATGGTGGTATCTCTCTCTATGGAGAAGGGGGTCTCACCTCCCTCCTCTCCCTCTATCGTGGCCTCTCTTGTGCCTGTGGCCTCCTCAGCTCTCTCCCACCGTGACCCTGGGCTGCCTCCATAGCTTCCTGGTGCTGCCTCCATAGCTGCCTGGTGCTGCCTCCCTATCCAATGCACAACTGCATGTATCAAACCCTAAACCCTCATCATCCGAGGAGGGCGGATTCCTGTGTACCAAGCATCGTAGCCATCGGCTACCCCTACGTCGTCCCCATCCACTGGTTGAATGGGGGCATCGTCTATTTCCTGACTCTAGAAGCGCTGCATGTCTAGAGCCTCGCTAACTATGGTGTTATCCCGGACAGTCCAAGAAAACTCATAATCCCTGAGAGATGGGATCCCCTGTTGCAAATCGAACTGTCACAAAACTTGGTCATACCGATGGAGCTCCACCTCTCCCCTCTCCATCCGAAGCCAGCAAACTCGCCTAATGCGAGCCAACTCTTGTCCATCCTCGGCTCACCCTAGGTGTTCAAGCCATGGCCTCTAGGTGATCTGGTCCAGGACTAGGTCATCAAGTAGTCTCCGAGACATAGGAAGGTCGATCTGCCACTATGAACCTCTTCGGAGCCACCAATAGAAGACTCGGGGCCTCTCCCCATCAATCCCTATCAGAGGAAGCCCTATCGGCCTCCAGACTACAATGTACTCCTAGCACCAAACCTGTAGGAGCGATGTCATCACCAGACATCAGTCGCCCTTGTACATGAACCCATATAGGATCCTGTACAATCGACATAGTACATAACTACCCCAAGAGAACCTGTACCCATGGTCCTGCATGTTGCAGATCACATCTGCCAGCATCCACGGCACCCTACATCCGCTCTGGTGGCATAGCAGAAGTCCACCAACTACTCCAGCTAGAACCCGTGTGAGTCTAGATGCCCTAGGCATCTAACGCAGTGCCTCGATATTAACTCTGCCCTTCTCTAGGGTGAAGCTCGGGTCACCACACAATCGTCCCATAGCATGGCCCTGATTGGCCGTAGGAGTGATCAATCATCTTTGTATGGGTATTCTTAGAATCCTCCATACATCCTCCAAAGTGGGAGTCATCTCCCCTATAGGTAGCCAGAAACAAGAAGAACCCAGATACCATCTCTCTGCTAGGGCTGTCAGTAGCCCCATATCTGTAGACACCTATGGCATCTTTGCCACATGCTGTAAGCCGACCTGTGCCAGCTGATCCCACTCTGCCTATGTAAGAGTGGCCAAGTCATCTCTCAAACCTCCATACTTCCATTCCTTGCTTTTTAGCAAACCTCTCTGCAACATAAACAACATAAACAACAAAACAACAAACAATCATTAATAACAAATTCAAGTAATTAAAAATGCAAGTAAAATAAGTTTAATTTTATGCAATTGATGATATCGTCCACTATTGGATGATATCGTCCCAAGTTTGAGCATAATCATCTCCGATTTCGCAAGCCGAAATCGTCCCTAATTTGATGAAATCGTCCCCCTTTCGCCAATTTCACCCTTGGACGAAATTGGCGAAATTGAGACGATTTCATCAAAATCGAAACGATTTCATCCCGATGATGTCGACGGCCCAAAAACGGTCACGATGCTCAAAAATTTAATCAAAATTACCTAAAAATCATCTAAAATCAAATCAAAGCATTCTAGTTAAGTCTAGACTCTTACCCGTAGACCGCGTCGGACCTCTGTTGATCTGTGCGTCGTCTCCACCATTTTTGCTTTCAGAGCTCTAAAACCAGTAAAAATTAACAGTAAAAATGAATTAGGGTTTTACCATATTTTATTCAAACATAATTTTGCTTTTTCATGTTTTTATCTCAAATGTTCGATTTGGGTAAAAAAACGGAGGGGGCACCATAGTAAGCTGTTGTACGATTCGACCAAGAATCGTCGCCTAAAAATGGGAATAATTTTTTGCTTTCTCGTAGATCGAGAAAAACTCATCTTTAACGTATTTTCTTCAAAAAATTTGCTAAAGAGGGGGCAAAATGTAGCACCCTAAAATTGGCGCAGTAAAATTCTAGTAATTACATTCACCTTAGTAAATAATTAAAATTCAAATTTTAACCTCCCAAACCGCCCGTTAACCGTCGGGTAATCCGTTTCCCCCTTTTTCGTGCCATTTTTAGAGGTTGTTTTGACCGTTTGACGATATCGTCGTCGATCAGACGATATCACCCCAGATCTGATGATTTCATCTGGGCTAGGATGTCCAGACGATCTTGTCGCAAAACTAATTTTGCATAATTAGCTTCTATTCCAACGGGCCTCTAATCCAGGAAAAAACGTGTCTGTGCCGTTAGGGACCCTCCCCCATTGGAGATCTCCCAAATAGGGATAATCTCCAACCTCCTAACTACTCCCCTCAGCCTATTTAATCCTTAGGATCTTCCCTTCCCAACCCCTGGCTGAAATTCTCTGTAACTTAACTTCATACACGTTAAATCATCCCAAATTCACACTTGCAATAGTCCTATAACAATTTTGTTGTAGGTACCTTAGTGTTTTTCAGCCGGAGCAAGATTTCATCATCGCTGACGAACCTGTTCAGATCGGAGGTGATCCTGTCTAAACAGAGATGATTTTGTACCGATGTGGGACGATTTCGACTGCAGTCAACATTGAGGCAATTAGTGCCTAAAGTTTGCATTTCTTCTCCCCTTTTATGTTGTTTTATGTTATACTCAGCAATTTTATTTAGTATTTTATGTTATCTTGCATTTGGAGTTCACCCATTTCCCATTTAGCTTAGATTGCATAATAAGATCATGATTTGTCATTAGAATATCATAATTTGTTTGAATTTCTATTCATAACCATTGTTTAGCATTCGTATTGTCATTTTGTGTTGTTTTCCTCTGTTATCATAGGTGTATTCTTTGTATTTTGCATCTATTTTTCTGTTTGCAGGTCTCTGACGAAGATCTCAGACGATCTTGTCTGATCTCAGACGATTCTGTCGAATTTTAGACGATCCTCACTGCTTCAAACATCAGAATCTCCATCAGACATCCAGATCAGGTAATCTTCATTTGTATTTTGTAATTTCTCTATTTTCTATCTTTAAATCTATTTTCTGTATTCATTAAATCTGCACTTTCATATAGATTAATTTAGATTCATTTGGCCAAACCTAGGATATGAATGCTTAAGGCTAAAAATGAACACATAAAAACACATTCCAAACCTAGGCGTGGAAACTACCATTAAATGTTTCCTGGTGAACCCACCATCCGTCGAAAAATCATCAAAATACACCTCCCTTGAGAGGCGGGACCTTTGCAAGTCCTCTCAGTCCGAGGTACCGCGACATCCTTTTTCCATCCTCCTTCCGGGCACGGATCCTATAGCCTGAAGGTAAGGGTGCGAAAAATTTGGAGCGATACACCTTCCTTGCACATTTGCACCTTGTGCAGAATAGGCTCTTCCTCTGTTCTAGTTCTTTTTCCTCATTCAACAATGTTCTTCTCATCATCAACACTTCTCCTCCTTCTGCCTCTTTAGAGTGTTTTGAATCTACACCTTCATTTGCCACAGTAGCTCTAGCATGACCCTCAGGTCTCTTTTTTGTCCTTTCTTGGTGTTGAGGACACTCGTATGACCGGTGTCCCTCTTCTCCACACTGGAAATAGGTTCCACGGAATACCCTCTTCCATACCCACATCCATGTATACCTCTTCCTATTTGGTAGTCATTGTTCTGATCATGTAGGTGGTAGGTATTCTCATTTTTTTGTTCTTGGGGTCTGCTTGTTTCACCAATCTTCTTCTGGTCTCGATAATTTTCTCCACTGGTTCTTCCACCACGATCCCTTCCTCTCTGGTTGCCTTCGAATCTTCTGTTTAGTTTCTCTTCTACCTTCAAGGCCAACTGGTATGCATCTTCTATGGTGGCTATTCTGATCAAGCTGAGTTCTTCCTGAATGTTCATTCTCAACCCATTGATGTATCTAGCTACTTTCTCCTTATTAGCCCCTAAATGGCTAGTTTTGATGGAGATTTTGTAGAATTCTTTTGTGTATTCTTGGACAGACTTGCCTGACTGTCTCAAACTCTACATCCTCCTCAATAGGTCCAACTCGTAATCTGCAAGAATATATTGTCTCTTCAGTTTCCCCACCATTCGGTCCCATCTGGTTATTTTCTCCTTTTCACTTTTATTTCTTTCGAGTTGTACTCCTTTCCATCATAAACTAGCATGGCCTTTCAATTTTGTTTTTGTAAATTTGATCCTATTAGGATCTGCAATCTCCTCATACTCAAAGTATTCCTCTATCTCATTGATCCAGTCAATCAACTCTTCTGGGTTGAGATTCCTAGAATATGTGGAGACATCAAACTTTAGTCTCTTTCTGGCCTGAGATAGAGCTTTCAAAAATCTAGCTTCAGAAGGATCCAATGCTTCTTCATCATCTAATGGATCCTCAGTTTCCCAGGCTTCATCGTCACTCTGGTCTTCTCCCTTTGGTTCGACCCTTTTTCACAACTCTTTCTGCAAGGCTTGCACTTGCCTCTGCAACGCTCTGAAATCTTCATCTTGTGCCACATTTCTCTCGTGACCACGATTTTTTTTTGGAGGAATTCTGCTCACTTCTCCCGCAAATCTCAAACTGGTCCTTGTGCAAACTACCTCACATTCGGCGTTCCGTTTGCACACTCAGGAACTTCTAGCTCTGATACCACTTGATCGAGAGCCGAATTACAGAGAAGAAAAATAGTTGTATTTTATTCAAATGCAGCAAAGAATTACTGTCACAGCATAATATTATAGTCACAGCAGAATATTATAGTCATCGCATAATATTACAGTCATAGTAGATTATTACGTTCATAGCAGATTATTACATTCACAGCAGATTATTACATAAGTCACAGAAGAATTCCACCCTTTTAGAGTTTCTCATATCTGGAAATACAACAAGAAAATAAATATTATCGTTCCAGTAATTTTTCCATCCCTTGTGCATGCCTTTGTTCTCCTTTTTAAAGGTTCTCGAGTGACGCTCCATTTCCAGCTAGTGGCCCTTCATTTCCTCTTCCAAAACCTTTCTTTTTGCCTCCTCGTGTCACTTTGTCATCCATATATTTGACACGTCTCCCTTTCTGACTCTTCGTCTTCGGTTCGTATTTCGACGCAAAAATATGACATGTCATGATATCGTGACCCTCCATCTACTGCGTCGTCAGCCCTGCATTTTGGTCATGATATTGCAACGTTGTGATATAACGACATGTCACGATTTTGTGACCCTCCGCATGCTGCGTCATTGACCCTGCATTTTGGTCATGATATCATGACGTCGCGATATCACGATATGTCATCATTTCGTGATCCTCCGCCTGTTGCATCACCTGCCCCGCTTTTGGTTGCGATATCGCGACCCTTTCACCTATTGCACCGCTTGCCCTGCTTTTGTCGCGAAATAGTGACGTCGCAATTTCACGACCCTTCCTGCATTTTGCATTGCTTGCCCCTCTTTTGGTCACGATATCGGGACCCTGCAACTTCTGCCCTATTGTTAGTTTTTTTTTTAAAGCAAGATTTTTGCTGCCATCGGATGCTCCTACATCACTATCATAAAATTATATTTCAAGAGTTTTGGTGAAAGAACGAGAGCTAAATCAAGACTTGTGGTTGAGATTAGTGGGTCTTGAGGGTTAATAGGAGTATCTAAGTTCTTAGTCTAAGCCATGGAAGAGACAAGATGGTTCTTGGGAGGAATGACCTGAGAAGTTGAATTTTTTCAAGAACATGGGGATGTTGAGGGCCAATGGTAGGGAATTTCTTGGTTGAATTAACAACTTCCACATGAGGGCCATTAATTAGGATTTTTTTTGCAATTTTTTTAGCAGTTGCTTTCGTTTGTTCCTTTTTAGCTATTTTTTAGACAATGTTTTATCAAATGCCCAACTTATCTATAGTAAAAACATACATTAGATAATTTTAGATAGACAAGAGGTTGACTTACTTGGAAACCTAGCCCATTGAGTTCAAGGGAGGGCGCAATGGTTTGGATATTTCTAGTTCTATGCAAATACAAGGGTGCACTCTATAATTAGATAGTTTTTATGATATTGGGTGAGACCACAAAACCTTACCAAGAAAAATAGCAATTTTAATGAGAAATCTTACCAAGTAGTAGTTGTGTTTATTAGAAACCTTGTGTTGGGGGTTTTAAAATATCATGGAGGAGCTATTGTTATTAGTTAAACTAGATAGTTCATAAAATATCTAATCAAGTTAGGGGTGATTAGGTTCCAATACCTAGGCCTCAAACAACACCTACGTATAAAATTAAGCTTCCACATATCTTTGGGTATCTCGGGAGACCACCTAGGATTAAAAAAACTTTAGCCATAGAAAATATATTTTGGCCTTGTATTATCCATAGTACACTAGACACAACATCTAAAAATATTACTCTCTCATACTTTCAGAGAGGCAGGTAGTGTGCTTAAGGGTATGTATAATCCTCCTTGAGTAGTGACATGAAATATTGGTCCAAGCACTATCATTCATAACTATGATATAATAAAGGGTCTATGGGTATTACATAATCCCTAGCATAGACTACGTAGTTTTTTCCACCTATAATTGTTTTTTTATATCTATGTTAACCCTACAACCATAACGTTTCTCATAAAAAGTGAGTATATGGAGGATGCTTCCTTTTCACAAAATAAAATTCATGCATAAAGGAAATAATTAGGGGGCCAAAAAAATAGTCAAGGTAGAGTCTACAAGTGTCTTATTTTATTTTATTTTTTGAATTTACATGGTGGAACCGATAGCTGACACGAATTCGAGTAGGTTGTCCAAATTTTATGGCCACCACAATATTCAGTATTGTCCACCCTGGAAGCCACCATACATATCTTCATGCAGTCCATCCCTATAACCACCATGCCACAATCATTTTAAACCTTTTACGTCATTGAAAGCACCAAGAAAGGGACAAGCATTCAGTATGAAAAGGCCCGATATTTGAACCTTGGACCTCCACCCCCTTACATGGTTTGGTCGAACCAATTGGTCTAAACCTTAGACCTTAAAAGTGTCTTATTTTAGTAATAGACAAGTCAATATTATTATTTGTCTATAATAGTCAGTAATTACAAAGTTATCTATGATAAAATAGAATAAATAGTGTCAGTGCACACTACACCAAAAATGACCTTTAATGACAATTTTTAATTACCCTTAAAGACCTTTAACGATGGTTAATCAACCATAGTCTATGAGGGTATCGTAAAAAGTCCATGCCATACGACAACAGTTAAAAACCACCTCAAAAAGCCACCATATTAGGGTCTAAGAGGGCAATTTAAGACCACCCTCTTAGGACTACAAAGGTGATTTTAAATCACCCTCTTAGGATGCCTACGAGGGCACGCTTGAGGGTAATTTAAAACTACCCTATTAGGGTCCCTATGAGAGAACCCTAAGAGGGAGATTTAAAATTGCCCTTGTAGGGTGACTTTTAATATATATATATATATATATGATGTGAGCATTATTATAAGATGATGCTTTCAGATTATTTATTTATTAACTGTTACTTTTGTTTTTTATTATTTTGAGCAAGCAATAATTTAATGAGTGCACATTGTAATCAAATTACAATTCTTTTACTTTTACTTGAATGCAACCTAGGTTACGATCTACAAGTCTAGACACATTGGTTTACTTTCTAATTGAATAGATGAAATCATGTTTAACCATATTAAAATTCACTTAGGCATAATAAAAAATAGCTATAATAATATGTTGAGTCATTCAAAGAAGATTTGTCCTTTCTCAAATGTTTTGATTTTTTGACGTCTGAGTAGCTATTTGATAGACCAAATGATATGCCCTTCACTGCTAGAGAGATAATTTTACCTACTAAAATTTTTAGTATATTTTATTATTATTTATTGAATTGTGAACTAGCAGGTAAGAATTTTATATACAGGTTTGGTCCTACTCCACAAATTGTTATTCCCCATCCAAAGCTAATCAAGGAGGCACTCTATAATAAATCCAGGGATTACAACAAAACCAACCTGATTATATAATTTAGATAGCTATTAGGATATGGCCTAGCCAATTCAATAGGACACAAATGGGCTAGCCAAAGAAAACTCATCACTCTTGCCTTCCATTTAAAATCATTAAATGTCCAAAAATCAACATTTTAGTTAGATGGTGAAAAATCCTACAAAATTTCAATAGTATTTGGAAGTCAATCATATCTATAGTAATTTTTGATAAAACAACAAAAATAATTGTGAAATAGTTGAAGCAAGTGTTTAAAATCAAATTTCTACAACCAATTTCAAAACAAATTGGAAAACCAAAATATATAGGGGATAAATACTTACAAAAAAACTTTTATCAATGCATCTTTAAAAGACTAGCAAATAAAAGGGGCTGCAAGGTTAATCACAAATGTCTACATGAAATGAGATATAAATAAGACCACCTTACACAAATTTGTTTATTTTGAACTAGCATCAAAATACTCAAATAACCCCTTTTTTGGTAGACCCAAATGCATGTATGATACCTTCCTCATCTTGGTAGCATGTTCAACCAGAAGTAGAAAGGAATCTGAAGAGATTGTAAGGAAAAACCTGTTGAGCAAAGTGCAACAACAGGATTGTCATTGTTGTCAACACAATCAGCTAGATCATTTGATTCAGTGCAGCAACAGGAAGTTCAGATGCAACAAACAGGAAGTTCAGAGATCTCTCAGAATATGTACAGTGTTTTTCTAAAAAGACCTAAGTGGCCCACATGCAAAAAATCAAAGAAAAATACAAGGAAAGTGTCGTGATATCGCGACATATTCAAAAAATAGGAAAACTGTCATGATTTCGCAAAATATTGGAGGAGAGAGAAAGTGCAAAGAAAAATGTCATGATTTTACGACATATTGGAGGAGAGAGAAAGTATAGGAAAAAACTGTCACGATTTTGTGACATACTGGAGGAGAGAGAAACAACAGAGAAAACTATCATGATTTCACGACATGTTCGAAACAGAGGCGCAAGTAGGGAAAACTGTCGCAATTTCATGACATGTTGGAAGAGAAGAAGGCAAGTTGAAAAACTGTCACAATTTTGTGACATGTTCGAAGCAGAGGCACAAGCAGGTAAAACTATCGCGATTTCACGACATGTTGGAAGAGAAGAAGGGAAGTTGAAAAACTGTCATGATTTCACGACATGTTCGAAGTAGAGGCACAAGCAGGTTAACATGTCACGATTTCGTGACATGTTGAAAGAAAAAGTGCAAGGAAGGAAAACTGTCGTGATTTCGTGACATGTTCGAAGAGAAAGCACAAGCAGGAATAACTATTGCGATTTCGTGACAAGTCAGAAGATAAAATGAAAGCAGAATAAAAGTGTCACGATTTCATGACATGTTGTAGAAGAGAGAGTCCGAAGTAAGAACGGTCATGATTTCATGACAAGTTTGAGGAGAGAGAAAGTAAAATGAAAAGTGTCACAATTTCACGACGTGCTGCAGAAGAAAGAATACAAAGTGAGAACCATCATGATTTCACGATATGCTGCAGATGAAAATGTTCCAAATGAGAACTATCATGATTTTGTGACATGCAATAAAGGAAAGAGTTTGAAGTGAGAACTGTCATGATTTCGTGACATGCTACAGACGAAAGTGTTTGAAATAAGAAATGTCATGATTTCGTGACAGGTTGTGGAGAAAGCGTACGGATGCAAAAAGTGTCACAATTTCATGATAGGATGAAGGGAAAGCGTACGGATGTAGGAAGTGTCACGATTTTGTGACAGGTTGAAGAGAAAGTGTACGGATGTAGAACGTGTCATAATTTCATGACAGGTTATAGAGAAAGCATACGGATGTAGAAAGTGTTGTGATCTCATGATAGGTTAAAAAGAAAGAAAATGGATGAAGAAAGTGTTGCAATTTTATGACTGATTAACAAAATAGTGTACGATTGCAGAAAGTGTCGCAATATCACAACATAAATAGAAAGCAGGTCTTCAATGGAAGAAGTGTCATGATTTCACAACAAATGCAGAATAGAAGACTTCAAAGATAGAAGTGTCGCGATATCGCAACAAAAAGCTAAAGATGAAGTTTACAGAGTGATAAGTGTCACGATATCATGACAAAAGTTAAGGCAAAGCATACGAAGGAAGAAGTGTCGCAATATCATGACAAAAGAAGAAAGAAAGTGTACGGAGGCAAAAGTGTCATGATATCACGACATGTTGTGGTTTCGTGGCAACAGGAACAAAAGAAGCTACAAATTCAGGTAATTTGAAGCTGATAAAGACCGATGACAACCGACAAGAATTAGGGTTTACAGCCAACAAAATCTAGGGTTTACAGTCGACGATGATTAGGCTTTGCACTTGCATAATCAGCCAACTAAAGTTAGAATTTTATCATGAAAATTTTGTTATAAAAGGAGGGCTATTTGGAGATTTGAAATGTATCGAATTTGCATGAATTAAGCCTGCAGTGTGCAGAGAGCGAGTCATGTCGAATCGAGCTAAGTGCGAAGCAAGAGTGCATAGAGAGTAGAAAAGTGAAAAGGGGCAGAAGCAATCATTCGATTGTATGGAAGCAGAGTGTGCGAGGCATTTGTGCAGAAGCAGACTATTTTGAAATAGATTGTGTGAAGCGATTGCACAAAAAAAGTATCGTGCATAGAAACAGCAGACTGTGTGCAAAAAGGGTGAAGGTATTTTTTTGTAAATTTCATAGATTCACTTGAAGTCCAAGTTGCAGCTTGGCATCATGGGTTGGTGCTCCTTCCAGTAGGTTCTGGTAAATTAGGATTTGTTGCTCCTTTCTGTTGGTACAAAAAAATTGAGGGGTTGGTGCTCCTTCTAGTTGGTGTTGGTAAATAGATTGTAAAGTTGTTGCTTTGCAAATGCTGGATTTGGATGGTAGTCTAAGCAGTAATTTTTTGAGGAGTAGCCACATTGGTGAACCTCGTTAAATCTTGTGTTGTGTGATGCTCTCTTGTTAACTTGTTGTATCTATTTTGAGTTTGCTTTATTTTAGCATTAAGAGTTGCAAATTTAAAGTTTTAAAAGAACACACTGATTCACCCCCCCTCTCAGTGTCACTGTGAGTATAATAGTTGGTATCAGAGCAAGGTTTCTGAATAGGCTCAATCAGCTAGGGTGATCTTGGAAGTGACGCAATGGCAGGTGGTGAAGGTTTCTCCTCAAACAAAGCACCATTGTTTAATGGAACTAATTATGCATTTTGGAAAATAAGGATGCAGACATATCTCTGTGCTTTAGGATTTGATATCTGGAATGTAGTAGTTAATGGTTACACAGCTCCTGCCATTGCTCCAATTGACAACACTGGTAAAAATGCATTTGAAAATTACTCAAAAGCAAAAAATGCCATCATGTGTGGATTAGTTGATAGTGAGCTAGTCAAGATCATAAGTTGTGAATCGACAAAAGATGTATGGGAAAAACTAGAGAATATTCATGAGGGAGACGATAAGATCAAGGAAGCCAAGCTTCAAACACATCGAGCTCAATTCGAATCATTAAATATGACCAACGATGAGAACATAGAGGCTTTTATGCTGAGAGTTAATGGAATCACTAATTCGATCAGAGGTCTCGACAAAGATATGGATGATGCTACTATCATGAAAAAGGTATTAAGATCGCTTTCTCAAAGGTTTGATTCTAAAGTCTCAGCCATAGAAGAAGCTAAAGATCTAAATCACTTTAGTATGGATGAGATGCATGGTTCTTTGACTGCTTATGAAATGAGAATAGGAAGGTCTAATCCCACATATAGAGAAGTAGTGTTTAAAGCCCTAAAAGGTAAAGACACAAAATAAGAGTCTGAAGAAGAAGAGACATCAGATGAAATGGAAGCAAATTTTGTCAGAAAATTGAGAAAGGGAAAAGGAAAATACAGAGGAAAGCTACCATTTAAATGTTTCAACTATGGAGGCATTGGGCACTTTACGACCAAATGTCCACTCAATGAGAAGAACAAGGGTGAGGAAGCATCACACCAAGAAAGAAGTGACTGGAAGAAGAAAACAAACTTCAAAAAAAGCAACTTCAAAAAGAAAAGTTTCATCTCCAAGAATGCAAATTCTTCGAGAGGACAGACTCTAGTGAGGATTCTGAAGAAGAAACAAGTGAAGCTCTATTCATGGCATTTGAAGTAGAAAAATCAGAAGAGGTAGAAAAATTAGAAAAGAGGGAAGGAATGAACTCTAAAGTATCTGTTGAAAAACCTAAGGCTGAAGTAGATCTAGAAGGTGAGCTGGTATTTGCACTTGTAGAATGGAAATCTGAGAAAAGAAATAATAATAAACTTTCAAGAAAGCTTGAGGATGTGAATGACATCATAACCAGCTTAAAAATACAGATAAAAGAATACAAGAAAATTTTTGAAGATCTCAAAGTTTAGATAACCATGAAGATAGATTATTGTTGTAAACTAGAAGAAGAGAATGTTGGTCTATGAATGCAGATACAAGAGTTGGATCAAAAAATTAGTTGCCATCACAAATGTGAAGAAAGTTCTATGAAGCTAGATAAAATTTTAAGTGATCAAAGACCTGCAGGCATCAAATTTGGTTTGGGCTTCATTGAAGGAGAATCGTCAAATGGACCAAAATCCAGAAATGTAGAAATTGTAAGGAATGAAGATAAGAAACAGGCTGATGAAAGAAAAACAAATCATGTAAAAGAAAGCAGTAATTCTAGGCCTGAAAGGAGAACTGACAATGATGGATTTACCAAGGTCACACATCAAAGGAGAAGAAGACCTATGGCTCCTACAACAACCTAACAAAGACCATCTTTCAGGTTCAATCATTTCTTTTCTGGTTTCTTTTTCAAATTTAATGGTTATGGGCATAAAATTGTAGACTACAAGTATAATGTAGGACCAAGAAATTTCACTAGTAAAAATGCTTTTTCACCGCTAATAAATTATGCAGTAGAATGTTTTAACTGTCATAACTTTGGGCATATTACAAGAAACTGTCGTAGTACTTTTGTTTCAAATCAACCTCAGAAAAGAAAATTTCAACCAAATAAGACAAGACAAAATAGAAATCTTCCTGAAAGATATGCACAAGATACTGAAAAGGGAAAGTTCAAACTAGAGCCCAATACGTCAGTCAAAATAGAGTGGAAACAAAAAGAGCACCTTAAGGAAGAAAAGGAATCCCTAATAGTACAAAAAAATTTCAAGGCACAAAATAAATGTGTACCATAGATACTTGACAGTGGATGCTCAAGTCATATGACACGTGATAAACAAAAATTTGAAAAATTACAGAAATATGAGGGTGGTTCTATAAAGTTTGGGAATAATGATGGAGCTAAGATAATCGGAAAAGGATCGGTTAAAATTAGTGATGGGAAAATCAAGTCAGAAGAAGTTTTATTTGTGGATGGTTTGAAACACAACTTCGTTAAGTGTCGATCGGATCTCGTGATAAAGGACATGAAGTAGTATTCAAGAAGCAGGGTTGTGAAGTCAAAAAAACAAATAGTGGAAAATTGATAACAACTGGATCAAAGACATCTGGAAACCTGTACACACTCTCAGAAACTTTAGAAGGTACTTGTTTCATTGGACAGGAAGAAGAAAACTGGCTATGGCACAAGAGGCTTGGACACATCAGTTTTGATAATCTGGTGAAAATCAGCTTGAAACAGGCAGTGAGAGATATTCCAACCATTAGAAAACCTTCAAATAGCATTTGTGCTTCATGTCAAAAGGGAAAGCAAACCAGAGTCTCATTCAAAACAAAAGAATACCACACTAGCAAACCTTTGGAACTTATACATACAGATTTATGTGGACCCATGAGAACACAAAGCATAAATGGTGAAAAATACTTTATGTTGTGTATTTATGATTATTCCAGAATGACATGAATATTTTTTTTAAAGAATAAAATAGAAGCTTTTGAAATGTTTAGATATTTCAAACATCTAGTTGAGAATGAAATAGGAAAAAGGATCAAATTTTTAAGATCAGATAGATTAGGAGAATTCATTTTAGATGAGTTTACAGAATACTATGAAAAACATGGTATTAGGAGATAATATTCAACAGCTAGAACACCCTAGCAGAATGGTGTGGTAGAAAGAAATAACAGAATAGTATAGAAAATGGCATGCACTATGCTGGATGAGAACAAAATAGTAGATAGATTTTGGAAAGAAGTAGTCCACACTACAGTGTACATCCAAAATAGGTACATGCTGAGAACACATGAAAACAAAACTCCTTATGAGTTGTGGTTTGGTAGAAAGGCAACAGCAAAACACCTCAAATTTTTTGGCTGTAAGTGTTACATCAGAAAAACTAAAGATAATTTTGGGAAGTTTGAAAATAGAGCAGATGAAGGTGTCTTCATTGGCTATTCGTCAAAAAGCAAAGCTTACAAATGCTACAACAAGAGACTCAAGAAAATTGTGGACAGTGTCGATGTTAATTTTGATGAAGGTAGGCAATGAATAGTTAACTTTGAAGAAAACTACCCAATTTATGAATAAGTCATTGAAGGAGATGAGGAAAATGAAACAAAAAAAAAAACCAACACTTGACTTAGATGACTTAATTGATGACTCAGAGGTGGAAGAAAATAAGAAATTCAAAATAGGTAGCTAGCAAAAAAATCATCCTAGAGATCAAATAATTGGAGATCCCACAGCTGGTGTTCAGACAAGAAGGAAAGTAGTAAGTAATTACTCTCTTTTATCTATCATTGAGCCCAAAAATATAGCTGAGGCAAGGAAATATGATAGCTAGATGAAGGCAATAAATGAAGAATTAGATCAGATTGAAAAGAACAAAACTTGGGAATTAGTACCTAGACCTGCAAATAAGAATGTAATCGACACAAAATGGATATTTCGAAACAAATTGAATGAATATGGACAGGTCGTTAGGAATAAAGTAAGACTGGTTTGTAAAGGTTATGCACAAGTTGAAGGCATTGATTTTGAGGAGACTTTTGCACCAGTGGCCAGACTAGAAGCAATCAGAATGTTTCTGGCCTTAGCAGTCTATAAGAATTTCAAAGTTTATCAAATGGATGTAAAATTAGCTTTTTTAAATGAGAAACTTGAAGAAGAGGTTTATATTGAACAACTAGATGGTTTCCAAATTAGTGAAGATCCCAACCTTGTCTACAAATTAAAGAAAGCTTTATATGGCTTAAAACAGGCACCCCGAGCATGGTATGCAAGGCTAGACAACTATCTCTCTCAACAGGGGTTTAAGAAAGGTATGGTGGACGATGAATCGTATGTCAAAACAAAAGGTGGGCATCTCATTGTTCTTGTTGTATATGTAGATGATATCATATTTGGCAGCAACAAAGATGAATCATGTAAAGACTTAGCAAATAAGATGCAGAAAGAATTTGAAATGTCTATTATTGGTGAACTATCTTACTTTCTTGGGTTACAAGTTAATCAAAATGAGAAAGGCATATTTATTTCTCAAGTCAAATATGTGAAAGAGATGATAAAAAGGTTCACAATGGAATACTGTAAGCCAGTTAGCACTCCCATGATGAAAGGCTGCAAGTTGAGCAAATATGAAAAATATCCACCTATTGATCAAACCATGTACAGATCAATGATTAGAAGCTTACTATATTTAACAGCTACCAGACCAGATATTCTGCAGGCAGTCTGCATGGTAGCAATATTTTAGGCCAGTCCTAAAGAGACTCATGTAACAGTAGTAAAAAGGATTCTTAGGTATCTCAAGGGTACTATGGAGTATGGGTTATGGTATCCGAAAGGTAAATACTTCACCCTTATTTCATATTTAGATGCAAATTGGGCAGGATGTGTTGATGACAAGAAGAGTACCAGTGGAGGTGCATTCTATCTTGGTGACAGGTTGGTTGCTTGGTACAACAAGAAACAAGAGTCATTTTCTTTATCAACAGCTAAGGCAGAATATATTGCAGCAACAACATGTTGTACACAAGTTTTGTGGATGAAACAAACTCTGAAAGATCTTAGTATTAATTTTAGTGAGCCAATATCAGTTAAGTGTGATAACACCAGTGCAATTAACATCTCCAAGACTCTGGTAATGCATTCATGAAAAAAACACATTGCTATCAAATATCATTTTTTGAAAGAGAAAGTTGCTGAAGGTGAGGTTAAGCTAGATTTTGTTCCAACTACAAAGCAAGTAGCAAATATCTTAAAACAAGAAAAATAAACTTGACAAGTAATCTGTTAATTCTGTTGCAACAAAATTATAAACTAAAACCTGCCATAAAAATCCTCCTTCTAGATCTAAAAGTGGGCCCATACTTTATGATCTAGGAGGTGAAAAGCACTCCTTAAATAATTAACACTCAGAACATAAAATGATAAAATAACTGCACTTTTATTGATGATAAAACATGCTAAAAATTGTTAGAGAAAATTATTGTACAGTCCTAATTGCTGCTATTGAAAACTCTACTCTATTCTAATTCCTAACTGGCTCAACCAAGGAGGGAGCTGTGTTATTTATATAAATATTTACAACATATTCCTTACTCAAATTAGCCTATGTGCTACTTTACAGTGATTTGCCAATAATTTTGGATTTGAAATAACAGTTTGTGTTGCAGTAGTAGTCATTGGACCTTAGAAATCATCTTTAGTGGTGGGAGTACGTGGGAAGAGTCTAGAAATATCTCACACATCTTTCTCCACTTCAGAATACGCCATTTCCATCTTGAAAACAACTTCCTATTATACTGCAGTTATTTCTGGGTTTATCCTAGAAGAGAATCAATTGATCTTTTTCCATGCATGGTGACTTTGGATGACAAGGAATATAAAGAAATCTAGGGGATATTTTCCCTTAACCTTATCAACCTTCTTTCCATTTTTATACCATAAAAAAATAGTCAAAAATTCAAAAAGCACTTTTTGTTCTCAATTTGGAGCTAAGTGGCTCAATCCGAAGAGAATGTATTTCTCAATCCAAAGATACCTATTCAATCTGAAGATCTTCAGAATGACCATATGTGTCCTCTTCAAGTGATTTTATCTGTATTTCTCAGGTGGATTAGCCCTCAGGATCAGATTGCAATAGCCTTCATTCCTCTCCATGTGTGAATTCCATGCCTTGCCATTCATTGGTAGCTTGCTAAAATTTACATGGTAAATTACTGCATTTTCCAACTCTGCTACACAATTGTAAAATATTAGCATTTCTTGAAAATTAAAACAAATTATAACATGGAAAAATTATTCAAATATCAACATGAAGGAGTACATGAAGTTGCTACTGAATTTATACACTTCATTCACCAAGTAACCATACTGAAATAGTGCAACAGTACTACACAATTGTCCCTACTTTGTTATACCCTATTGTTGCCTATTTAGACCATGTGGGAATGCTTATAAATAGGTCATATGTATTCTGTAGTCCTTTTGAACTCATTCCATCCATATCCTCATGCTTTTCTTGACAACTTCAAGGTGTTCCTATAAAGTGACAGCTTGCTGATTTTTATATGGTTGTTTTTTTTAGATTTTCAGATTTATGACAGTCATAAAATTTTGGATTCAATGTGGATTTGAAACAATTTGAAGGGTAGGAAAACATTCAAAAACCATTTATAAGTTAATGGACATCAGCATACCATATTTGGATAATTGAAATACATGTTTTTACTTGCTACTTAATCAAGCAAAATAAGTCACAAAATGCTGAAAATAGTCAAAAATAGAGATATAGTATTCCTAACATAAAATCATGCAAACACTTAACAAATAGTATATTTTAGTCAACTATTTGGCAATTAACTTATCATATGGTAGTCAAACATTGTGCAATAATGAGGTATTTTTGGGCCTCATTAATAAGAGGCATAGATTTAGCATGGTTCATCCAATGTGGGCTACGTCCACAAAGAAAATATATCCTATAAATTTTCTCAAAAAATATCGTAGGAACTAATTCCCTATTACAATATTTATGGGAACCAGCTCAAAGGAGACACCAATCCCCCATGCTCAAGTTCATGGACCTCTATCCATAAGATATACCAATCACCTTTACTCTGGTTCATGGACCTCCATTCACAGGAGACACCAATCCCATATAATTTGATTCATGGACCTCTATCCACAGGAAACATTAACCCCCTTTGCTCTATTTCATGGACCTCTAACCATAGGGGAAACTAATCTCCTTTGCTCTTGTTTGTGGACCTTTATCCATAGGAGATACCAATACCCTTTGCTCTGGTTCATGGACCTCTATCCACAAGAGACACCAATCCCCTCTGCTCTAGTTTGTGGACCTCTATCCATAGGAGACACCAATCCCATTTACTCTAGTTTGTGGACCTCTATCCATAGGAGACACCAATACCCTCTACTCTGGTTCATGGACCTCTATCCATATGAGACACCAATACCTTCTACTCTGGTTCATGGACCTCTATCCATAGGAGACACAAATCCCCTTTGCTTTGGTTTTCTCCAAACCTTTACACAAAGCTTACTCAAATCTTCTCAACTTTACCCAAAACTCTACTCAAATATTTGCTTAAAACTCTACTCAAATATCTGCTCAAATATCTAATAAAATTTCTACTCAAATATTTGCTCATATCACCTGCTCAAATATGCCTCAATGCTACTCATAGAACTTGCTCAAGTATTCCCAAATATTGCATGTAAACAATGTTAAAGTGTTTTCTTTTGACTAAAGTAATTCAAACATATTCTACTCAGGATTCTTTTTCTTTATGAACATATAGAGAATGATATGCATTACAAACACTTAATATTTTCTTCTCACATTCATTAAGTTTGTCGCTTTCACATGTCTCACATTCATTGCATTCAAAAGGATACTCTAGTCTAGTGCTTGATAGTTGACCTTATGAACTTCCAAAATTAATCAAAATGAATACACATACTTGATTCACAAAATTGGTCTATAGCACGTGCAAATATACTCCCAATATCACTCAAAACTAATGCACAATTTTTAACCTTGTTAGTATATTTTCAAATTCATTCAACAATAATGAACTACTTGTTCTCAAACCCTAGCACATATATTTGTAATTTCTATCAAATCAATGCACACTCAATAAATCCTTATTTCTTCAAACATATGACAACTAAACCACCTTAAGAAGGAATTAAATCATCATACCTCTAAAAATGCCTTGATGATGATGTGCCTTCAAAACCTGTCTCAAATCATTTTCTTTTTGATCCTTCAAAAATCTAGTTAGTGATTTTGAAATTCTAGCATAGATAGAAAAATCATCCACTCAAATCTAGAAAACAATACATTATTTCTCCTCTTTAATATTTCAAAAAGAAGCTTTTAAAACATTAATATTTCAATTCACAATACACATAATATAATAACCATTAAGTACACCTTATAACTCCAAACTTATAATAATTCAACAATACACCCTAATTTTCAAATCACAATACACAAAATATAATAATCATTAAGTACACCTTATAATTCCTAACTTTAGAATATAATCAAAAATTTGTTTTTCTTACTTCCTAAAGGTATTGGTGCACTTCAAATCTCATTAAATATTGTCAACACCAAGAAACCTTAGTGTATTTCCCAAAAATTATCAAATATCATCAAAATCCAAGCAAAACACACCTGACGGGTTTTGACCTATGGACCTCTCCAACATAGCGCTATTGTGATCACCCTGACCAAGTGCACTGCTATAGTAGTTGGAACCAAAGGTAGTACCTATCGAATATATCTCTGTTCTCAATGCGTAATATAAAAAACTCAACACACAAAACAATGTCCAGGGGTTTTGACCCTAGGACCTTTATCCCGTCAGCACTCACACAATCCACATAGCCAATTGGGCTACCCCAGTAGGTGGAAAAACCTAGGCACACATAAAATTTTGATATTCAATTACTTCACACACCTTTTTTAAAATTCATTGAAATATTTTTCACTATCATTCGCAATAATCACCACAAAATATCAAAATAAATCTTGCATTGCATAACATTGCCAATATGGAAATAAAAAAAGGTGTATATATATGCTTCACACAGTCTTTGAACGTCAGCATAAATTTAACCCTTTTATTTGAAATGAAATGTTTGGCACATTTGGATTGGGTTATAATATTTAAATTAGTTATTATAATATAAACCTTTTTGAAACCTTTATTATAATATTAAAGAATATTATAATATTATCCTTTGGCCTTCCTTTTTAAACCTTTGCCTTCTCATTAAAATTTAGACCTTGCTTTCTTTTAAATATTTGTCCACTTTTAGAACTCTATCCCATTCTTAAACCTCTTTTTCCTTCTTTATAATATTTAAAATAAATATTATAATCCTTTGCTTTTTACCAATTTCTTTGCCTTGAGATATTCCTTGCCTTGCATAATTATCCAAACTTAGAAGAATATTTCTACCTTGAATTCCATACTCTCTTTAAAATCAACCCTTTGACATCAATGACAACTTAATATGTATAGTATTTCCAACAATATCCCTTTTTGTCATTGATGGTAACCCTTCAAAAAAAAAAATTACTGCAACTAAATTCCCAAATTTCTCCTCTGACAAGTTGCTCTCTCTGACAGACTGCTACCTCTCACTAAATTCTCTCTCCCTTTTATATAAATGGTAAAAGGCTCCTTTTGGGTCTAAATATAAGACACTTAGCACAACCCCGTCACCACCTCCTTTCCTTGAGGTGATTAATTATGGGATGGGATTTAAATTACTCCCAACTTTACTCTAAGATACTCAAAAGTTTTCTTTCAAAGTGGCTTGGTAAAAATGTCAACAATCTATTCCTTTGTAGCAATGTATTACAATTTGACTTGCTGATCAATCACTTGCTCTCTCAAAAATGATATTTTATTGAAATGTGTTTGGCCCTTGAATGCATCACTGAATTTTTTGAGATATTAATTATCACACAATATGGGAATAGGATGATCATTTTCTATATTGAAATCACTTAAAGTCTATTTCATCCATAAAACTTGTGTATAGCAAGCAACTATTGCAATGTACTTTGCTTTTGCACTGGATAAGGATATTGATTCTTTTTTCTTGCTTAGCCAAGAGACTAAACAATCTCCAAGAAATAATGCTCCTCTACTTGTGCTTTTTTTGTCATCAATACTACTTGCCCAATCCAAATATGTATATGAAGTGAGTATAAAATTATTATATTTGGGGTACCATAGTCTAAAACTCATAGTTTCTTTCAAATACTTAATATTCTCTTTACTGCCTTTTGGTGCATCTTGAAATATTTCCACCAACTTGATTGCCTGCATTATATCTAGTCTAGTAGTTGTGACATATAGTAAACTTCCAATCATGGATCTATACAATAACTGATTTTCTTTAGAAGATTCATCATATTTACTTAACTTACATCATATAATCATGGGGGTACTCACAGGATTGCAATCCTCCATCCTAAATTGTTTTAATATTTCTTTCACATACTTGGTCTGAGAAATAAATATACCTTTATTTGATTGTATAATTTGCAACCCAAGAAAGAAATATAACTCACCGATCATAGACATCTCAAATTAATTTTACATATGCTTTGTAAATTTTTGACACATCTTGTTATTACTACCTCCAAAAATGATATCATATACATAGACCACTACAATCAATGTTATTTCCTTCATTTGTGATGTATATATTGATATCTTCTATACCTTTTTTGAAACCATGTTCTTGGAGATACTTGTTCGATCTTGAGTACCATGCCCTAGGGGATTGCTTTAGTTCATAGAGAGCTTTATTTAATTTGTATACATAGTCCCACTTATGTATCAAGATGAAACCATTTGGCTTCTCTATGTAGACCTCTTCCTCTAAGTAACCATTGAGAAAAGTTGATTTTACATCCATTTGATATACCTTGAATTTTTTAAAGCTTGAGAAAGACAAAAACATTATCATAGCTTCAAGACGTGTAATGGGATCTAATTTTTCTTCAAATTCAATCCCCTCAACTTGTGCATAGCCTATGCACACAAGTCTTGATTTGCTTCTAATAACCTGACCATCTTCATTCAACTTATTTCTATAGACCCATTTGGTGCCAATTACATTCTTGTCTTTTGGACATGATATAAGTTCCCAGGTTTCACTCTTTTCTCTTTGGTTCAACTCTTCTTCCATTTCTTTCATCTAGTATTTGTCTTCACTTGCTTCATTGAAATCCTTGGGCTCAAATTTGGATAGCAAGGAAAAATTTACATGTTCACCTGTTCCTATTATCTTTCTCCTCATTTTTCTCTCATATGGATTTCCAATATTTTTTCTCTTGGATGATTCTTTTGCACATACATAGATGGTGTCTTTGGTGGTGCTCTTTGTGTCTCATCTTATTTAGTTTCTTCATCTTATTATTCTTTGAAACTCTCTCCTTATTGATACATAATTTCTTGATCTGGTTCTCTTAGATCTATTTCTTTATCAACCCTTACATTTGTACTTTCCATAATTTTATGTGATATTTTATTGTAGCATCTATAGGCTTTGCTCTTAGTGATATAACAAAGGAAAATGCCCTCTTCAGACCTAGAATCAAACTTGTCCAGATTTTTCTCTTCTCGTCTAATATAGCATTTGCTTCAAATTTTTTGAAGTACTTCACAGTAGTTGATCTCCCCTTCCAAAGCTCAAATGGGGTTTTATGGTGATTTATTTTTATTTGATCTCTATTGATAATGTAAACAGTTGTATGAATCACTTCTTTACAAAAAAAATAAAAAATATTAGACTCATTTAACATAGCCCTAGCCAAACCATGAACAGTTATATTTTTTCTTTCAACTACTCTATTTTGTTGTGGATTTCTTACTATTAAGTATTGTCTTTTGATTCCATTTTGTTCATAGAATTCTCCTCTATATGATCTTAGACACTTGATATATTTGTATGTTTTATATTCTACTAGTGGCTTGAATACCTTGAACTTTTCAATGCTTCTGATTTTTCTTTTAAGAATATTACCCAAGTCATTCTAGAGAAATTATCAATAAATAACATGAAGTAATTCTCACCTTGTAAAATCTTTGTCCTTGTAGGTCCACATAGATCGGTGTGAACTAGATCCAAAGGTTTGGATGAAGAAATCTTCTTTGATTTGAAATTTGATCTTATTTGCTTACCATGTTGGTAGCGTTATGCATAGTGGCTAATTGGCTAAAATTAGGATTTTCAAAATTTAGAATTGGCTAATATTTGGGACCCTTGACCAAGGCCCATTAGCCAAAAAATTTTGGGTGCAATTTTTTTGGAGGGGTTGATTCGCCCCAATTTTATAATAATTTGACAATTTTAAGTTAGAATTTTCAATATTACCCCTAATAATAGTTAACCTTCTACATGTGTTTCGATACTATTCGCCTATATTTTGAAACTAATTCACCAAATTTTTATAAATACATTTTGGGGCTAACCCCTTATGCATAACCCTACATGCTAGCATTGTACAAAATCATGCTTGGGGGTTTTCCTATTTTGGATAAATATCTAACTACCTTTTTGTTGCTTATTTTCACTATGTTGTCAAAATTCAGGTGATCCATTCTTCTATGCCATAACCAACTCTCATCCTATTGTGATAAAAATCATTTTCCTCATTTAATTTCACTCAACATGTAGATATTGTTTGTAGTTCTACTGGCAATTATAATAAGCTTTCCTATCTTGGATTTCCTAATCTCACATCCATTTGTATGAAATGTGAGTATGTGCCCTTGGTCACATAGTTGACTTACACTTAGTATATTGTGCTTCAATCCTTCAACATATAACACATTTTTTGTCCTAGATTTTCCATTATCCAAACTCAAATTTTCTTTTCGAACAATTTTGGTAGAAGCATTATCGCCAAATTTCACTGTTCCTCCATTTATTTTTTTGAGAGAGAAATTTACTTTTTCACCTGCCATATGGCTTGAACAACCACTATCAATGTACCATTGATTTCCTTTATTCTGTACATGAAGAGTTGTTTGTACCAACATGAAATTTTCCTTTTCTTGTTCCTTATTTTTTCAAAATTTTGAGGACATATCCTTCTGAACTATTTGACCTTCATATTTCTTGCTTAATTTAGAAATTTCAAGAAATACAATTTTACACCCTCTAGGTTTGTGCCAAAAATTATTTCATTTGTAACACATGACATTGTTATTCATGAGAGGTGCATAAGAATTGTAATTTCTATTTATGATGCCAATATTATTTTTTACATAGACCATGCAATGTACAACTTTATGACCATATTTATTACATGAAAAATAATAAACATGGAATAAACTTTTAAACCTGTTTGATTGCTCTGAATGATATAGTCACATGGTTCTTTCATTTTTATTCATGTAATTGAATTTCATCCACGATGATTCTTTGTCTTCTTCCTACTTAAATACATCAACATAGGTCATGGGTTCCTTTTTACTAATTTTTTTTTGTCTTTGTTCCTTTTGAGCTTGAATCCTCTTTCTGTTTCTCTAACCTTGTATTTTGTTGTAGCTTATCCTTCGAATTTTCTACTTCCTTTCTTAGAGAGACAACTTCATGTTCCAATTTTTCATATTCTAATTATTTTATATTTAATTTCTCAACCATAAATTTTTTAATTCTTTTGTCTCTTCAACCTTCACTTTGAAGTCTATAAGATCTTGTAGAAGCTTTGTCTTTGTTTTCTAATCCTCTTGAACTTGAGCCTTCAATCCCGAATTCTTCTTTCTAACCCTTGTCAATTCTTCAAAAGCATTAATGAGTTCATTTTCCATATCAACTATGGCTTCATTTTCCTTTTCTAAATTTTTCTTGTTGATTTTAACCATAGGAGAATCTTCTGTCAATTTAGTGGCCATGAGTGTTCTTGTAAGATATTCTTTCAAGCTAATAGGCTTTCATAAAGGAACCCACTCGCATACCAATTGAATAACACAAGCTTATACTAAAAGGGGGGGTGAACAGTATAAGATAAAACTTTTACTTTTTTTTCTAAAGTAGTATTATCCAATATTAACAATTGCAATAATGAAACAGTGCATAAATCATCACACACATAAGAGACATAGATTTAACGTGGTTCACCCTATGTGGGCTACGTCCATGGAGAAAATATTTCTTATAAATTTTCTCTACCAATATCTTGGAAACCAATTTCCTATTATAATATTTATGGGGACCATTCAAAAGGATACATCAATCCCCTATGCTCAAGTTCATGTACCTCTATACACAGTAGAGACCAATCCTCTTTTCTCTAGATCATGGACATATATCTACAAGAGACACCAATGTCCTTTTATCTGGTTTGTGGACATATATACATAAGATACACCAATCCTCACTGCTCTGGTTTATGGAACTCTATCCATAAGAAACATCAATTCCATTTGTTCTAGTTTATGGACCTCTATCCACAAGAGACACAAATACCTTTACTCTAGTTCATATAACTCTATCTAAAGGAGACACCAATACCATTTGCTATGGTTTTTGGACCTCTATCCATAGGATACACCAATCCCCTCTACTCTAGTTTGTAGACCTCTATCCACAGGAGACACCAATCCTCTATGCTCTGGTTCATGGACCTCTATCCATAGGAGACATAAATCCCCTCTAATATGGTTTGTGGAACTCTATCCATAAGATACACAAATCCCCTTTTCTCTATTCTACTCCAAACATTTACACAAAGCTTGCTCAAATTTGCTCAAATATACTCAAAATTTTGCTTAGATTTATGCTCAAAACTTTGCTTAAATTTCTACTCAAATCTTTGATCAAATATATGCTCATATCACATGCTCAAATATTCCTCACTGCTACTCATAGAACTTTCTCAAGTATTCCAAAATCTTGCATGCAAACAATGCCAAAGTGCTTTCTTTTGACTAAATTAATTCAGACATATTCTACTCAGAATTATTTTTCTTTACAAAATTATAGAGGGTGATATGCATTAAAAACACTTAATATGTTCTATTCACATTTATTAAGTCTATCGATTTCACATGTCTCACATTCATTACATTCAAAAGGATACTCTAGTCTAGCACTCGATAGTTGACCTTCTTATGAACTTCCAAAATTTAATCAAAACCAATGTACATACTTGCTTCATAAAACTAGTCTATAGACCTTGCAAATTATTTCCAATATCACTTAAAACTAATGCACCATTTTTCTCTCAAAACCTTGCTATTATATTTTCAAATTCATTCAACATTAATGCACTACTTTTTTTCAAACTCTAGCACATATATTTGCAATTTCTATCAAAGCAATACACACTCAATCAATCCTTATTTCTCCAAACATATGACAACTCAACCAACTTAAGAAGGAATTGAATCACCATACCTTTAAAACTACCTTGATGATGATTTTCCTTTAAAACATGTCTCAAAATAAATTTCTTTTTGATCCTTCAAAAATCTGGTTAGTGATTTTCAAATTCTAGCACAGATAGAAAAATCATCCACTCAAATATTTCCAAATATCCATAATAAATCTAGAAAATAATACCTTATTTCTCCTATTTAATATTTCATAAAGAATCTTCTAAAACCTTAAAATTTCAACTCAAAATACACAGAATATAATAACCATTAAGTACACCTTATAAGTCCTAACTTATAATCATTCAACAATACACAATGCACATAATATAATAATCATTAAGTACACCTTATAAATCCTAACTTTAGAGTATAATAAAAAATGTATTTTCCTTATCTTTCTCAAGGTATTGGTGCACTTCAAATCTCATTCACTACCATCAAAACCAAACAACCTTAGCGTTTTTCCCAAAAGTCATCAACTACCATCAAAATACAAGCAAAACACACCCAATAGATTTTGACCTATGGACCTCTCCAACACAGTGTTGTTGAGAGCATACTGACCAACTACACTATCATGAGGGTTAGAACCAAAGGGAATGCCCATTGAATATATATTTGTACTTATAATGCAATCCAAAAAACTCAACATACAAAATAATGTCCAAGGATTTCGATCCCATTATCTTTCTCCCGTCAGTGCTCATGCAAGCCACATAGCTAGCTAGGCTACTCCAGCAGGTGGAATAATCCAGGTGCATGTAAATGTTTGATCTTGAATTACTTCACACACCCTTTTTAAAATTTGCTAAAATATTTTTCATTGTCATTCACAATAATCGCCATGAAATATATCAAAATGAAGCTTGCATGACATAACATTGCCAATATGGAAATAAAATAAGGTGTGTGTGTGTATATATATATATATATTTATTTATTTTAAATATTATAACCCAACCCAAAGGCAATATATATATATATATATATATATATATATATATATATATATATATATATATATATATATATGCTTCATGTGGTCTTTGAATGTTGGCAAACCTTTAACCCTTTTATTTAAAATGAAATATTTGGTGCCTTTGGGTTGGGTTATAATATTTAAAATAAATATTATAACATAAAACTTTTGAAACCTTTATTATAATATTAAATAATATTATAATATTTTCCTTTGGCATTCCCTTTTAAATCTTTGCCTTCTCATTAACATTTAAACCTTTATTATAATATTTTCCACTTATAGAACTTTGTCCCATTCTTAAGCCTCTTTGTCCTTCTTTATAATATTTAAAATAAATATTATAAGCCTTTTCTTTTTACCAATTTTCTTTGCTTTGAGATATTCCTTGCCTTGCATAATTGTCTAACCTTAGAAAAATATTTTTGCCTTGAATTCCATGCTCTCTTTGACATCAAACCTTTGACATTAATGACAACTTAATATGCTCAATATTTCCAACACCCATATTGCAATGGATAAATTCTCTTCAAGATGAGGTGCTTAAGGATTTAGAATTATAAACATTGGTTTCCTCACTTCAAAAGGAGCCTACATCGTGTCTAGGGTACACTTGGTATGAACAAGATTTACGCTATCTCTAGTACCTTGTTGTTCCTCACACATCTCTAATTTTTAAAATCATTATAATGTAAATGCATGCCTCACCCGTTGCAAGTCATTTAGGATTCTTACAGACATATGAAAGTATTAAGCAAACATTTTTTTGAAAGGGTATGAAGAAGGACAATCAAAATTTTGTAGTTGAGTGTGACATTTTTCAATGGATGAGAGGAGAAATAGTTCCTTCCTTGGGAACTCTTCAATCCTTGTTTATTCAAGAAAAAGTATGAATAGATATTTCCATGGGCTTTTTTGAAATTTTACCTAAATTGGGAGGCATATTAGTTATTTTCATGGTAGCAGATCATCTCATGAAGTATGCTAATTTTTGTCCCATATCCCATCCTTACATGACCTATGTAGTCACCCAAGTTTTCCCTGATTCTATCTTTCATATTCATGGCATGCCCACCTCCATTATGTTCGATCATGAGCCTACCTTCACTAGTAATTTTTGGCAAGAATTGTTTAAATTGCATGGAACTCAACTAAAAAGAGTTCATATTATCATCTAAAAATGTATGGTCAAACAAATATTATCAATAAATATTTGGAGACCTATATTTGTTGTTTTACCTCTAATAATCCTACATAGTGGGTGAAGTGGCTTCCCTTGGCCAAGTGGTAGTCACCCATTTTGAAGCAATTTATGGTCGATCTTCATCAAAACCCTTATCCTATATTCTAGGTAGCTCCAAGGTCCATATTGCTTACACTACACTCCACCACCATGCCGAAGTCCTTTGTCAACTAAAGCTAAATTTGCAACTAGCCCCAAATTGAATGCACCAACAAGTTGATCAACACTGTATAGAGCACAATTTAAATGTCAATGATATGGTCTTCCTCTACTTGAAATCATATACAAAATCATCCCTCCAACTATGTAGGATCTAAAATCTCACTCCCAAATATTATGGTCCTTACCAGGTCTTATAATAGATTGGCGCTACTGCCTACAAATTGGCCCTACTATCTACATCTAAGATTCATATTATCTTTCATGTATCTTATCTCAAGAAGGTACTAGGAAATCAAGTACAGATTCAATATGCTTTACTTAAATTGGATGCACAAGGTTTTATCTTGCTCGAGCTTGAACATAATTTGGACTTTAGGACACATACTCTTTGCAATCATGTAATCATGCAATCCAGTGGTAAGTATTACAATCAAAATATGTTATGTGGGAATACCTGTTATTGATACAACACCATTTTACTTATCTACAACTTTAAGGAAAAAGTTTTTTTTAAGGGTAATGGCATGTTAGGACCCCATACTAACACAATTTTGTAATTTTCATTTGATTATAATGACCCACTTCCAATGTGGGGATACCTTTAAAATGTTAAGTTGTAATATTTTGTAGTGGTATGTGGTAAGGAACCTATACAAGTGGGACCATTTCATGTAACAGTTATAAAACATATAATTGCTACTTGGTAGAATATTCTAACTCAAGTGGCATTTTGCATGTAATACATCTCTTGAGCTTAGGGTTAGGGTTGCATGAAGTGCATCTTTAAAATATATTGATCCATGAATGAATGTATCCTTTTGCAAATTAATAAAATTATTGAAGGAGGTTGCTCCTTCAAAGAGGCCTACGACTTTTTGTTATTGTGAGATTATTTAGTTATACATTTACTTTTCATATTGTGATATTTTGTTATTTAATGAATATCTAATTTATTTATAGTATTTTTGTGAGTGATTTTATTTTTAATAGTAGGATCCTAACAAAAACTACATAGGTGAAGAATATTGTTTGAGTCTTATCATTGAACATGCTTGTAGACATGGAAAATTGACCCACATTAGTGGGAAATATTCCTAGAGCCTCCTAGGAGACACCCTAGACTTGCCTAGGGAAAGGGTTAGGCCTCTCCCCCTCTTTTACCTTTTTTTACCCTCTATGCAAAATCATGCTCACCCTTGATGGGGCATGATTTTGCATAGGCAAAATCACGATCGACCTTGATGAGGCATGATTTCACCTTTTTAGGGTTTATTCTAAGAAAATACTAATTCCTTAGGTTTGGCATGTTTTACATTAGCCCTCCTTGGTTTTCCCATCCATCTTGCCTTCAAATCCGCTATATAAGTAGGGTTTAAATTCATTCTTTGAGCATGATCGATAAAGATGATTATGATTGACAATTATTATTGTAAATTTTTAAGTTCACTAATTGATCTACATCCTTATTATTTCAAAAGCAAGATAGTTTGGAATTGTGAAGTGTGATTTACCTTATGCTACATTGAATTATTGATTGTTGTTGATCGCTTTGGTGGATTTGTGTTGAAGCCCTAAGGAGAGATCAACTATTAGGGAGGTCTCAAGCCTTCTATTTTGCTTCTATACTCTTTGTAAGGTGAATTATCTCTTTTGCATGCATGTTTGGATTTTCTAATTTATGTAATCGAGCCTTCACATATATATATATATATATATATATATATATATATATATATATATATATATATATATATATATATATATATATAGTATATGCGAAATCATGCTCAGCTCTCTATGGGGCACGATTTCACCTATGCAAGATCATGGTCACCTATTATAGAGTGTGATTTCATCTAGATAGTGTTTTGCGTCAATTTTTTATTCAAAAATTTACACTTACATTCTAGATTGCATATAGAGCATAGTGGCGCATTCTATTTTGTGTTTTTGCCATATTATTTTGTTGTACTTTCATATACTTGATTTCTTCCAAAGGTCAATTTATGCTTCTATTTTCAAATATCAGTTAAAATTACCTAGGGGGATTGACTGTTGCAACTCCAAGAACTATTGTACAATAGCATAAGCAGGTCCCCTAATGATAATCATATTTTTCAAGTGTTTGTCAAGTTATCTTGCAGGAACAAGAGTTGTTGATAACATTGGATAAAGGATAAAAGCAAGGATAAATTATAGAATAAGCTAAGTGTCCCAATTAGTATTTAGGTTGTTTGTTGAGTGTATTTTATTTCTTTTATTAAACCTAGATTTGATTTAAAAGAAGTATATTTATTTAATTTCTAGGTATTTGGAAGATAAATGACATAAGTGTGCACCTAGGGTTAATTTTGTTTTGTGCATCATATCTTGAGCCCTTGCTTAAAGGTTATCTATTTGAAACCATAGGATTATAAAGCATTCAAAGAAAGAATAATATTAGGGTTAGATCTTGTATTCTTGTATGTATTGTACTTTATATATTATAGCATAGATATAGAAAAACCAAATCTAGGTGTGTGTCTTGAATCAAATACATCAAGTATTCTTAAAAACCAGAGGACTTGGAGAAATTATTTAAATTGTTCCTAGTGAAACCTTCCCCCATTTTAGCATTGAGTGTAGATAATAACATACCCCCATGGTCACATGGATTTATCATGCAAATCCAAAAAAGAATTGTACATGGTAGGGCAACTTTCTCCCTCTACATCTTTAGTGAACCCGACATGAACACCTCCTTTGATTTTAAAAAAATTAATCAAGATCATTAATTTTGTATGTTAGATCATAATACATTAAAAACATAATTATTTGTGCCTGTTTTTGAGGGTCTTATTTCCTTCCTTTTGCCTTAGTATCTCTCTTTTTACAATGGCTTCCAACCATGGGAATGGAATAAGGCTTTTAGGGTTTGATAAGATTTTTCAAGAGAATGATCAAATCAATAGAGAAAATTCTAACCTTGAGGAAGAAGAGATTGATAATAGTCTTGATTGTATTAAGGGACCTAAGAAAAACCTTGTTTTTAAATATTTTGAGCATGATTGGACCTTTTATAAATATCATAAGCATGCATTAGATGCAGTTTTAGAGGAGGACGCCCTACTTGAGGAATTTAGACCATCTCATGATAACTCATTGAGTGAATCTTTGAATCATGGTAATATTTTTCATCATCCAAATTATGCCACTAAGATAACCACCAACGTTAGAAGGAATCTACGAGTCCCTCCAATTAGTAGTGTCACTCAAAATTATTTTCAATTTCCTCCTCAATCTGCTTATCTCAACATTGTTGCTTCTATTCCACCAAATGTTAGTTACCCTCCTCAACAAGCTACCACATACCTCAATAGTATCAATATGTCATGATTGTTTTGCAAGTGCTATATTTGCAAGTGTTATAGACCAATTTTGTGAATCAAGTATCTGTATTCATTTTGATTAATTTTGGAAGTTCATAAGGTCAACTATCAAGCACTAGACTAGAGTATCCTTTTGAATGCAATGAATGTGAGACATGTGAAAGTGACAAACTTAATGAATGTGAGAAGAACATATTAAGTGTTTGTAATGCATATCATTCTCTATATGTTCATAAAGAAAAAGAATCCTGAGTAGAATATGTTTGAATTACTTTAGTCAAAAGAAAGCACTTTAACATTGTTTGCATGCAATATTTGGGAATACTTGAGCAAGTTCTATGAGTAGCATTGAGGCATATTTGAGTAGGTGATATGAGCAAATATTTGAGTAGAAATTTTATTAGATATTTGAGCAGATATTTGAGTAGATTTTTAAGCAAATATTTGAGTAGAGTTTTGGGTAAAGTTGAGAAGATTTGAGTAAGCTTTGTGTAAAGGTTTGGAGCAAACCAAAGCAAAGGGGATTTGTGTCTCCTATGGATAGAGGTCCATGAACCAGAGTAGAAGGTATTGGTGTCTCCTATGGATAGAGGTCCATGAACCAGAGTAGAGGGTATTGGTGTCTCCTATGGATATAGGTCCACAAACTAGAGTAAATGGGATTGGTGTCTCCTATGGATAGAGGTCCACAAACTAGAGCAGATGGGATTGGTGTCTCTTGTGGATAGAGGTCCATGAACCAGAGCAAAGGGTATTGGTATCTCCTATGGATAAAGGTCCACGAACAAGAGCAAAGGATATTGGTTTCTCCTATGGTTAGAGGTCCATGAAATAGAGCAAAGGGGGTTAATGTTTCCTGTGGATAGAGGTCCATGAATCAAATTATATGGGATTGGTGTCTCTTGTGAATGGAGGTCCATGAACCAGAGTAAAGGTGATTGGTATATCTTATGGATAGAGGTCCATGAACTTGAGCATGGGGGATTATTGACTCCTTTGAGCTGGTTCTCATAAATATTGTAATAGGGAATTAGTTCCTACGATATTTTTTGAGAAAATTTATAGGATATATTTTCTTTGTGGACGTAGCCCACATTGGATGAACCATGCTAAATCTATGCCTCTTATTAATGAGGCCCAAAAATACCTCATTATTGCATAATTTTTGACTACCATATGATAAGTTAATTTCCAAATAGTTGAATAAAATATACTATTTGTTAAGTGTTTGCATGATTTTATGTTAGGAATACTATATCTCTATTTTTGACTATTTTCAGCATTTTGTGACTGATTTTGCTTGATTAAGTGGCAAGTAAAAACATGTATTTCAATTATCCAAATATGGTATGCTGATGTCCATTAACTTATCAATGGTTTTTGAATGTTCTCCTGCCCTTCAAATTGTTTCAAATCCACATTGAATCCAAAATTTTACGACTGTCATAAATCTGAAAATCTAAAAAAAACAACCATATAAAAATCAGCAAGCTGTCACTTTATAGGAACACCTTGAAGTTGTCAAGAAAAGCATGAGGATATGGATGGAATGAGTTCAAAAGGACTACAGAATACATATTACCTATTTATAAGCATTCCCACATGGTCTAAATATGCAACAATAGGGTATAACAGAGCAGGGACAATTGTGCAGCACTGTTGCACTATTTTAGTATGGTTACTTGGTGAATGAAGTGTATAAATTCAGTAGCAACTTGATGTACTCCTTCATGTTGATATTTGAATAATTTTTCCATGTTATAATTTGTTTTAATTTTCAAGAAATGTTAATATTTTACAACTGTGTAGCAGAGTTGGAAAATGCAGTAATTTACCATGTAAATTTTAGCAAGCTACCAATGAATGGCAAGGCATGGAATTCACACATGGAGAGGAATGAAGGCTATTGCAATCTGATACTGAGGGCTAATCCACCTGAGAAATATAGATAAAATCACTTGAAGAGGACACATATGGTCATTCCGAAGATCTTCAGATTGAATAGGTATCTTCGGATTGAGAAATGCATTCTCTTCGGATTGAGCCACTTAGCTCCGAATTGAGAATAGAAAGTGCTTTTTGAATTTTTGACTATTTTTTTATGGTATAAAAATGGAAATAAGGTTGATAAGGTTAAGGGAAAATATCCCCTAGATTTATTTATATTCCTTGTCGTCCAAAGCCACCATGCATGGAAAAATATCAATTGATCATCTTCTAGGATAAACCCAGAAATAACTGCAGTATAATAGGAAGTTGTTTTCAAGATGGAAATGGCATATTCTGAAGTGGAGAAAGATGTGTGAGATATTTCTAGAATCTTCCCACGTACTCCCACCATTGAAGATGATTTCTAAGGGCCAATGACTACTACTGCAACACAAACTGTTATTTCAAATCCAGAATTATTGGCAAATCACTGTAAAGTAGCACATAGGCTGATTTGAGTAAGGAATATGTTGTAAATATTTATATAAATAACACAGCTCCCTCCTTGGTTGAGCCAGTTAGGAATTAGAATAGAGCAGAGTTTTCAATAGCAGCAATTAGGACTGTACAATAATTTTCTCTAACAATTTTCAGCATGTTTTATCATCAATAAAAGTGCAGTTATTTTATCATTTTATGTTCTGAGTGTTAATTATTTAAGGAGTGCTTTTCACCTCCTAGATCATAAAGTATGGGCCCACTTTTAGATCTAGAAGGAGGATTTTTATGGCAGGTTTTAGTTTATAATTTTTTTGCAACAGAATTAACAGATTACTTGTCAAGTTTACTTTTCTTGTTTTAAGTTTGTATAGTCTCGTGGCGAGCCCGACAGTTGATGATACAGCACATGAGATAAATGTCATGATTGTTTGTTTTTGATCTGTTCATGATTTTTTCACCCTTTGCTAATATCATGAAAGAGAAAGTTGTTGGAAAAATCATGGATCGACGTTTGTCACCAGTTTCAGAGATATCACGACGCGGATAATGGACTGATGTGCTATTTTGTTGGTGGGATGGAGTTGGCGTGTATGCGATGGCATAATTTTTATACAACTTGAGTGACCGTGAGAATGACTATGTTGATGGTGTTTTTTCTAATATTCCTCTGCGATGAGATCGTGGGCCATGTTGCCGCTAAGGAGAAGAATGCTCGAGGCGATATTTTTAATGTTGTTGAATGTGGAAAAGTGAACAATTTTTTTTTGTGTGGGCACCACTGTGCAGTCTGGATAGGTGACGAATAAGTGCAGTGTAGTGATTGTTCTGGAGTATGCGACAAATATGATTTCATTTATTCATCAAGGGATCTGCGTGTCCTTGATGGAGTAGTAGACAAGCTCCCGCCAGATTCTTTTGCAGATATTTTTTTTGTGACGTGATTGATATCATTGCCATGGCCACCCAATGACTAGAGGAGGATGTGAAGAGATGTGCCTGTGCGACTTCTATTTTTTGTGCAAAGTTGTTTCCCATTGCTAATGAAGATGTCAGAGATCTTAGTTTTTTTTAGATGAGACAATGTTGTATTTATTTCCTTCTTTGGTTGAGTTGCATGACGGGTGCTTTGAGCACTACCAGTGTAGGCAGAGTGGATGCATGCAGAGAGGCGGGAGAGTATGATAATTTTTTAGGAGCTCAGTTCGTAAGCCCGTAGTGGATAATAGATAGTGACCATGTTACATGAAATGTGCACTGCCTGGAGAAGTGCTTTGTCCAATGTTGCTGGGGCATAAATATTTTGTAGCATCTTATGCTACGGGTGTGAAATCATTTATGTTGAGAATTTCCATCCTAGTGCAGTGAATGTTCGAGCTCGGAGGTGCTGCATGTGACACCTCTAATTATCTCTATGATATTATTGGTTGTTGCGAGTTGAATGTGACAAGGAGGGACTTACGACCTCATCCATGAAGTTTTTTTTTAAATCCATTTATGGAAAGCAAATTTTTTTTGGGTCACTGAAAGAGATGGAGGATGCCGGATGGGTGGAAAAGTGAATAGAGTTGCAGTGATTCTGAACTAGGTGTTGATTTTATCATATATGAAAATTATCTCAGTGATGAGGAGTGAGCTTGTTATGTTTTGCCATGATTTTCCATGGTTTAAATATTTTGACACAAGATGTTGAGAAATGTCCCATGAATATTGAGAAGTTCTACGAAGATGTTGATGTCATGCCGTTGTAAGTTGTGTTCGTTGGTTCTTATTTTAATATTTGCAAGATATTTTCCTATTTGTTCATTGAAGGTCGAGCTGGAGGTGTGAAGCTGGGTCCTTGTAATGGTTTTTGATTCAACTCCCACAATGCCATCTCTGTTGTGCACAGATCTGGAGTAGATCGATAATGTAGTATATTTGTTGCAGTGTCCAGCCACTGAGAGAAGTATTATGTGTGTTTTATTGGTTTTCTTATGGTGCACCAAATTTAGTAATGGAGGTGATGTGCAGTCCTTTTTTTCCTAATTTTTTTGGCTTTCAAGAACACTATTGTGACGTCCCGTAGAAACCATGAAGAATTGTTACTGATTTCTATGATTTGTCCTAAGGTCGTGGTGCTCGCACTTGCTTCCAGAATGGCCTCCAATGCGTGGCGATAGAGATACTGTGCATTTGCCACTAAACTGTCCCCCCCCTTTTTTTTTGGGTGAGCAAAGACAATATTTTTTTCATTCAGTGCATGATTTTCAAAATTGTACTGATGCGGCAGTGCTGGTGGGACGTCAGCGTTCTTCTAGCTGTTGTTCTAGGAGAAAGCACAATCATGTTGGTTTTGTATTGTGCTTTCTCAATAGCCATTTTTTTCCCCGACGGAGTAACCGATGATATTATGTGCTAGTTTGATATCTAGAAAGAGGGGCACGTTGTTAAGATGGCATTATGAAAAGTTTTTTTTTTTTAAAACACACGTTATTAAGTTTTTTTCTTCCCCAAGGCATGGAATGGCCTCACTTGGTTATTGTTTTTATTACGATGGACATTCCAGAATAGTCCCCTGTAAGGATACTTTTTTTTTTTTATGCTTCGAGAGGCTTGTTGTTTTCTTCACAAGATGAAGGCCTTATTTACGTTGGAATCTAGGGGTATTTATAGTTGTTGGAAATGTTTTTCCATGACGAAAACAATGGAGGTATCAAATTATAGTTTTGAGTCTATTCTATATGCATTTTTTGGCCTTAAATTTTTATACCTTGGAGTGCACTCTCGGTTGTACCTAACACTCCCAAGGTAAATTTGTATGTGATTCTTGTATACAGTTACCTTCTCTATAAACCTAGCGGATGCAACGACTGGTTACCCCTGCAATCCAGTGGGATGAAAGATCTCCATAAGGATGCTTACTCTAGGGACTATATACATAGACACCCTAGCATCTATCCGAGAAATTTTTCAGATCAACTTCTGAATACTACAGATGAAGACACTTCAGAAGATTTTATTATCTTATTTGTTCTTTCTTCTCCTCCATATTTGGATCTATGGCTCAATTTTATTGTATTTCATAGCTCGTATTTACTTTGTATTAAGGTGCATTTTCAACAAATATCGACACCTTCTATATTGAGTTCACCATTTGATGATATTCATGGTGAATCTAGTCAGTGACCTACAAGAGGCAACATCCTCTGAGGATGACCTACAAAGGCAACAAACCCAGAAGTGGCTAACCCCGAGGCACCCATGATGACCCTGAGGCACTTAGACAGCTGACCCAGTGACAATAGATCCAAGGAAATGGCTAACCATGTGGTAACAGACCGAGATGTATACACCGTTGATCTAGAATTATTCATAGTTTGAGAGCCAAGCGCAAAGAGCACGAGCCTAGACAAAATAATGTTATAAAAGAGGATGATAGGGTTATTTTAGAGAAGTCAACATTAAGGGGGAATGCTACCTAATGTTGACTTATTTTTTCTTTATAGTTAGGATAGTACACTTTAAGGGGGAATGTTAGAATTAAATTGCACTATGCCTCTATTTTGACACTTGTAATTTTATATTGACACTTGTCATATTTTCATATAGGCTTATGCCTATATATTATAACCTTCTTTATTTGTAATATATCTCATTTCTTTTTCATCCCAAAAATCACTAGGTCTAAGGCCTCTAAAAGTGATACTGAATTTCATAGTTATTTCACCTCCAAAGAGACCCAAAATAGGTAAAGGTCATTCAAGCACTCTTCCTCCCATTAATACTTCACCCCAACCCATCACACTACATTGATCCATTTATCACTCTACTAAGTACATCCATGGTAGCATTTGCACCTTGGTTAGGTGGAAGTAGCCCACTGTGTATCCCTGGACCAACACATGACATACCTAAGAATGTTGAAAGGTATTTATCTAGGTACAAATATGATAGAGAAAGAATAGTTGAGGAGCACATACAAGCTTATAAAGATGCTTTAATCATATTGTAGGTTGAACATGAATATGCTACCTATAGAATATTTTCCCTTACTATGGATGAACTAGCATATGACTGGTATATCAATTTACCTATGAATTCCATCACTTGTTAGGATGAACTTGAAATAATTTTAATTAATCAATTCAAGCTTCCCATAGACCCTACTATCATATATAATCAATTTGTAGCATTTAGGAGAGATCCCAATGAGCCTCTAAGGCCATTCAACACCATATTACATAAGTTGTATAACAGATTGACTCCACCCTACATGATTAATGTTGATGCAGCCATACAAATATATTTTAGAGCTTTAGATCCTCTTACATCCATGTTTATAAGGATAAATCCTTATATTACCACCCTACCCATGGCATATAGTGAAGCCTTGACTGTGGAGCAACAATTAATACCTCATGGTTTTTTACTTGGTCAATTACCTTTGCTAGGACAACCAACTACATTTAACTAAGTTTCCATGATTAATGAAGATCTTACCCAATAGATGCCAATGTTAAATACTCTACCATATACATATTTTAATCAACCATATAATCCTATTACCACCCCTACCCACCCTATCACTCCACAATATTTAGATAATCAATTTAATACTTATAATAATATTGAAACTAATGTGTAAACTACACCTACATTTTTGAATACTACCCTTGCTTATAATATGCCAACATTTCCAAATATCAATCCTAATCAGAATATCTTAACATTTTTAAATGCTACTCAAAACCAAAATCTACTTGCTTTCTTAAATTCTACTGCACCTACAAATAATCTGGCAAATCAAACTATTGTAGGATAGAATAATAATGTTAAAATCCTAGTTAGATAATCTATAGAGGATAGTCGATAAACTTAGTAGTGATTTGGTCCAACTATAGAAGTAGGTACCTCAAAATACTCCCAATAATCCACCTCAAAATAGGAACTTTAATTTCCAAAGAACTAACTATCAATGGAACACTCCTCCAAATAATAGAGGAGTGCCGAATCCAATCACCAATCAACCTAACATTATGACTAATCAAAATTAGGCTAATACCATAGTAAATCTTTCAGATTTGGCTTTAAATAATTGGTGTAGGGTGCATTCCACTGCACATTATAGTGAATATGATTATCCTAAATTCAAAATGGAATTGGATATACTTCAAAAAGAAATAAAAAAATGGAAATAATACTTAATGAAGATAAAACTAATTAGGCAAGTACCAATAATGCAATGAATTTAGTAGTGGAAACATTTGAATCCTCAGAATGATATGATGAAGGACATGATGGATTCTTAGAAGAAGAAGTAAAAGCCTATAGACAGTTCAAAAAGGGCAACCACAATTATATGCTTAGAAGAAAATAAAAGCACCAATTACTTCTTCCACTCCACCCAATCATACTTCCATTCCTCTAGATGCACAAGCCAACAATAATTCCAATCCACCCAAGGTGAATGTACCACCACAACCACACAAAGGTTTAGAAAAGGATAAAATTACATATACCATTGTGGAAGATTTAAAGAAAATAAAAGCAAGCATATCTTTGTTTGAAGTTGTCCAACTTACTAACCAACAAGAATTATTAATTTTAGCATTTAGTGATCAAAATAGAATTGAATCTAATAAAACCACAAATGCTTAATTTATGTCACAAAAAGACAAAAGGGAAGCCCCTCCTTATCTCTTGACTATCATAATTATAGGTAAGGATTTGCATAACTATCTTGTTTATTCACGAACCTTAGGTAATGTCATGCCACATGTTGTCTATCAAAAGCTAGGTTTTAAGCCTACCCCTTCTAATAGAGTGGTAGTGTAGTTAGATAAAATAAAAGTAAATATGGTTGGTATGCTAAAAAACATTCATATACAGTTAGGATAAGAACCTAGAATTTAGTAGTATATAGATATACAAGTAGTAGATATCCCAGACGGATATGGAATGTTACTCAGTAGGGACTGGTCCAAAAATTTGAATGGATATATGGCCACTAATTTTCTCACATGTGGTTGCCTTGGTGAGGAGTTGCAAACCAAATTAGAATAGAAAGAGAACCCAGACTTAAAGAGATCATCACATATTACAATAAGACCAAATAATTTTTTTATAATGAATCAAAACTAGGAGTATAAACTCTTGAGACCAAACAAACTATAGATAAATCAGAAACTGAGATACCACCCAATAAGTAAATTAAAGATAAAAATATGGTATGGAATCTTAATTTTGATAGATCTAAGTCTAAGTAAGGTAGTGGAGCAAGATTTGAGCTAATTAGTCCCAAAGGAAAGTCTTATCTAGTAGCATATAGATTGTAGTTATCTTCCTCCTATAATACCATAGAATATGAAGCATTGATGTGCAGACTGCAGTTATCTCTAAGAAAAATATAAAGTACTTAAAAATGTGAGGAGATTCTGAGTTGGTGGTTAAGAAATTTAGAAGACAATATGCCTGCCATGATAAAAGGTTAATCCATTATAGAAATAGAGTAAGTGATTTAATTGATGAATTTCACACTTTTAACATTAAACTAATTTCTAGAAAGAGCAATAGAATCGCAAATTAATTATCTATGGAAAAAAGTACACTAAAACCTATGGATAATAGAAGACTTAAGGAATTTTTTATATAGTTAGTAGCATGCCTATCCATACTTGATAATGTGCAAAATTTCCAAGTGTTTGACATATATATTTTTGATTTGTTAGTAATTCTAGTATTTTTAAAGAATTAGGTTATTGATGAAGAAGAAAGGATACAAGATGAAGTAGAAGACCAAGAGGTAAATCAAAAAAACAAATTCAATCCCCAAAGGTATGGTCTCTCTTGAAAAATAGTTTGATATTGATTATAAAAGTAAGAAATGCAGTGAAGTTTCATTTCAAAATGATGTATGTGATACTATCAATATAGGAACTAGTGAAAATTTATAGAATGTGTTAATAGGAAAAGCTTACACTAGTCAGGAAAAACAAGGAATTATACAAAGACTTAAATATTATGGATATGTCATAGCTTGGAGCTATGAAGATCTAAAAATGTATAATAAAAAGTTATAACTCATACTATCTCGTTGAAACGAGAAATAAAGCCATTTAGGTAGAAATAAAGACCTGTTAATCTATTATTAGGACCCCTTATTTAGAAGGAAGTTCAAAAGATCTTATATGCATGTATCATATTTCCCTTTAGATGCTCCACTTGGGTAGCTAATATAGTGTCTGTTAGAAAGAAAACTAGGGAAATCAGACTACACATTGATTTTAGAAATCTTAATAAGGCTTCTCAGAAAGACAATTATCCTTTTCCCTCCATAGATCACATTTTACAAATGGTAAATGGATCTGAAATGATATATTTATTAGATGGATTTTACAGATATAATGATATTATGATATATTCCAAGGATGGAATGAAGATCGTATTTACCACTAAGTGGGCACCTTTGCTTATAGAAGAATACCTTTTAGATTGATTAACGCAAGTGACACTTTTCAGAGAGCAATGGATTATGCCTTTAGATATCTAATTAGAAAATGCATAGTCATTTATGTTGGTGATATTCCTATATTTACAAATACATGTGTCCATCATGTGAATTATGTAAGAAAAGTATTTTAGAAATGTAGAGAACATGGTATTTTATTAAATCATAAGAAATGCATTTTTGGGTAACTAAAGGAAAACTTTTATGTCATGTCATTTCTAAATATGGAATTTCAATTGACCCTGAAAGAGTAGAGGCAATACAAAAAATCCCTCTCTTAGGCAGTAAAAATTAATTAAGACCATTATTTTAAAAGATTAATTTCGTTAGAAAATTCATCTTAATATTTGCAAAGATAGACCACTGAATGCTATGCTTGAAAAGGACGTTGATGTTAGTTGGAATTCAGAAACCCAAGTAGCCTTTCAAGGAATTAAATATGCTATATCCAAAGCTCCATTTTTAGTGAGTCAAGATTATACGCAACAATTCTATATTTACTCATTCAATTTTGAACACTCAACTGCTAGTGTCTTAGCATAGAAAAATGAAAACAAAAATGAAGAAAACTTGATAGCCTTTTTGAGCTCCCTATTAAATGATGCCTAGATAAAATATATAATTATAGATAAATACGCATATTCTTTAGTAAATCTAGTGAATAAATTCAAGCATTATATTCTACACAATAGAATATTTGCAATTGTGTTGGACCCAACTGTTATGACCATGTTAATGTGTAATAAATTAGGGAAAAGAAGAGGCAAATGGATGATAACTTTGCATGATTTTTATTTATAAATACAACCTATGAAATTGGTTATAGGCCAAGTCTTAAACAAAACTTTAGATGATATTGACCCTCAAATCCATTACCAACAATATTATATGGATAATATTATGACTCATGAGTGGTATAAAGACATAGTTTACAACCTACTCAATAATGCCTTAATAATTTTAATGCTACTCAAATAAGAGAATTACATCTAAATAGTTCCAACTTCATGATCAAAGCAAGTATACTCTATAGAAGAAACCATGAAAGAATTTATCTCAAGTCCTCAAATAGAGATGAAGTTATTAGAGTTCTTAATGACTTTTATGGTAAATATGGGATCGGATATGGTTCATCCAATGTCATTGCACATAAAATATTGAGAGGTGGATACTACTAGCCTCATATTTTTAAAGATTCCCATGTCCATGTTTGATCCTATCATACCTATAAAATTGTTGCCAATAGAGAAAGAATTGCTTCCATGCCTACAACCGGTATTTCAGGATCATTATTTTACTCAATGGGTACTAGATTTTGTAGGAGTCATTAATACAAATTCCTTAACTAGTCAAAAGTATATTTTAACTATAACAATTACTACACTTGCTAGACAGAAGCTCAAGCCACTAAGAACTATACTGCAAAAGTTATGATTAACTTGAGGAACACATTATCACTAGATTTGGAATGCCTTACTCCATATGTTTTTATAATGGTTCAGCATTCACCTCACTTTAGTTTGCATAATGGGCTTATGATAACAAAGTGACCATAAAATTTTCTTCTAACTATTACCCATAGGGAAATGGTTTAGCCGAGTCTACCAATAAAAGCTTGCTAACAATAATCAAGAAAATCCTTAGAATAAATCCTAGATATTAGCACAATAGACCCAAGTATGCATTATTGGTAGATTGAACTAGAATAAAATCCTCAATAAAGACATCACATTATCATTTAGTATATGGTCAAGATCCCATATTTTAAATAAATTTGAAATTGTTGACACTTCAGTTTATACAATACTACTTGGAATTTGATGATAAAGTAGAAGCTAGGCTCACCAACTTGATGAAATTAGATGAAAAGAGAGAGGATACTCTACAACACTTCAGTAAGCACCAAGGGATAGTCAAAATATGGTTTGATAAAAGAGCCAAAATTAAAGCCTTTAGAATTGTTGACTTAGTATTACTATGGGATAAAGCACATGAGAAGAAAGGAGACCATGATAAGTTTGATAACCTTTGGTTAGGTCCCTACCAAATTTCTAATATACTTGGAGAAAATAATTTTAAATTGAATAATCTAAGTGGAGAAGACATCCCTTTGCCTATCAATGGGTAATTTCTAAAGCATTACTTTCATCCTTGAGATAGTGCAATAAAACAATCATTGTACCATAGTTTTCTATTTTGATGTACTTTATTTTACTTCATTTTGATGCATTTTATATTGTTTGTTTTGTTTCATTTAATTTTGAAGTTCCTTTTTTTATTTTTTTATATTTTAGGTGATTTATTTGTTTTAATTTACTCATTTTGTTAGTTCATTTCGTTTTGTGTAAGTTCTTATTTGTTTCAAATTTTAGTTTTAGTTTTACACTATCTTTTATTTTCCCTGAATTTTGACAAGTGGTTTCATTGTGATTGCAATTGAATTTTGATTCCTCTAAATGAGAATGTGCTTATGTAATTAAGGATGATTTAATTTAAAATTATATGAGGTTGATGATTAGTGAATCAGGTTATTTAATTTTATTCTTTGTTTATGGGGCTAAAAAAATGAAAGTTGAAATAGTGTAACATAATGCTGAAGTTGCACATTTATTAACACATTAAAATAATTCTTAGGTCATGAATATGAAATCATATTGGGTTGATGATTAGGTGATAAATATGAAATAATTCTTTTGTTAACATGCACTGTACTTACAGCCTTATAGTTTCCTAATCCAAAAGCAGTCATAATGCTTGCAATTTATCAAAATACTTCTTGAATAAGAAGAAAATATTAATAATACAATGAACTAAAGTGTTTGGGTGATTCATATAATCTCTATTGGGGCTGTGGATGCCTATATGGAAGTAGAACAATGTCTAGAAGGGACCGAGGTCATATCCACTAGGGCTATAAATTCTTGACTGGTAGTGGAGCAATGCAAAGGCAAATCATTTTTTATGAGTGACATCTTTAGTAGCCTAATTTCAAACCAAGTGATGGAAGTCTTATTGATTTAGGAATGGAAATGAATGCACTAGCACACACTTTAAGTTGAAGCATCATGGGACATTTATCTTTAGTAAAGTTTGTTTAACCTCATCCTAGAATGCTACCAAATGATTTGCATTTCACTAGTTGAGGTTTCATCCATTTCAAGCTAGGTTCTTTATCCAAAATGCTCAAAAGCATTTTCCAATAGAGTCACCATTTGTTGTTGCCATTGCACAACCCACCCCATTTGGGGACCCACTTGAAATTTTTATTTTTGATGAAATTTTAATTTTGATTTAAATTTTCTTGTATCCATATTTTACTCTTTGCTTGCATTGAATGTTTTATAAAGGATTGAGCTTCAATTGCACTAGTTTTATTTGAATTATTTCAATGAGAAAACTTGCACTCTCATTTAGATTCATGTCTACCACCAAGGTCATCAATTTTTTTTGAAAGTTTAGATTCACTAAAAACTTAATAATATTTTATGATTTTGGAAACCCGAGCATTCCAATGTAATAATATTCCATTCCATACATTCAAGAATTAATTCCAAATTCAATGGAAATTATTTTCAACATTTGAAAATAAATGTTGGATAATCAAAGTTCATTCAAGAGCATATGACAATCATTTCTAGGCACATTTGAATTAATTACGGTCCATTAAGAATTATTTTCAACCAGTTATAATTCATTCTTGGGCAATGCAAATTTACTTCTAAGCTAATGACAATAATTTTAGACAATGGACTTCTCTCTTAGGCAACCAAGGATTAACTTCGGGTGTTCAAAGATTAATTTTATATTTATTAAAATTATTTTTGGGCAATTAAAGATAGATGAAATCTATTGGAAATCAATTTTGTGCATGTAGAAGTCCTTCACTAGCAATATAATGATTGTTTCCAAGTTATTACAATGCATTTTAGGATATTTGAAAATTATTTTTGGACAATCAAAGACTCATGAAAATTATTTCTGTGCAATTGGATATCACTTTTGAATATGTGGAATTTATTTCCGAACAATGCAATCTTATTTCCAAGCTACCATGAATTCATTTTCAGGCAATATGTTTGTATTTCAAGCATTAAGCATTATATATTTGCAAAAAAAGAAATCAATCTAGATTCTAAGTTAAATTTTGACCAATTAATATTAAGTATTCAAGGATCATTTCCAAGCATTGAAAAATATTTTTGGATAAGAATAAAATAATTTTAGACAGTCAAAGATCACTTTTTGGTATGTAGAATACATTTCTAGGTAAGTAGAAATCATCTTGAAGCAATTAGAAATATCCAGAGCCATTCATAGGGCATGGAGATTTAAACTATTTGAAGTTAGAAGGTGTAAAGTTAACATGCAATATCAAACCCTAATTTTTTCTAAGTATAGAGCTGACAAAAAATAATGTACCCTACTAGGGTGCAAAGTGGTGCAAAATATTCAGCGCATGTCAAAAAAAAAATTTAAAATTTTACTAAGTCTTGGTCTTCCTAAAAATAATGTACCAAGCTAGAGTGTGGAGTGGTGCAAAATGTTTGGCATGTCAAAAAAGTAAATTTAAAATTTTACTAAGTCTTGGTCTTCCTAAAAATAATGTAATATGTGGGAGTGCAGGGAGGTACAAAATGTTTGGAAAACTTACCAAGAGACTATATTGCAAGTTTAATATTTTTCTAAGGGTGGAGATGACCGAAATCTTTGTACCACCAATGTCAAAATATAGAGAAAAAAAACCAAGCATTCTGGAATGAATTACAATTTTAAATATAACACTCAAAAATGAAGGCAATAAAGTCCCATGAATGGAAACAAAGCTCAGAAATTAAGAAATCCAAACCTAAAAAATTAAAATGAATCTCGATGATTAAAAATAAAATTTAACAAATAAAAAATCAAGCTCGATAATCAATTTAAATGTTAAAAAAAATAAAACCTACACTAGAAATTGGCATCTGCAATTTAAAATTAAGTTTGGATATCAAAAATTTATTTGAAATTTAGAAATTTAAGCTTAGATATTGAAGGCTTTTAGCACTCATAAAAATTAACACCCGATAATTGAAAGCTACTTAGATTGATTCTCTAAAGATGAATGATATTTCTTTTTATTTACATGGTGGAATAGATAGTCACCATGAATCCGGGTAGGCTATCTAGCTTTTATGGCCACCATAGTATTTTGCCTTGTCCACCCCAAAAGCCACCACATAGTTATTTGCATAGTCCGAACCTATAACCACCATGCCATAATAATTTAAAACCTTTTAATCCATTCAAAGCACTAGGAAAGGGACAAGCATTCTATCTAAAAAGGCTTGATATTTGAACTTTGGACCTTCGTCCCCTTACAAGGTTTGGTTAAACCAATTGGTCTACACCTTGAACTTAAATATGAATGATGTTATAATGGAGAAAAGCATGATTTTAATTTGGAAAATATATTATCGTAATATTGAAAATTTATTCACATTGAAAATAAAATAAAGATAAATAAATAAAATAATTAAATGTGGGATATTTTTTCTACAAATTTAGTTAAACTATTTTCTCCTTATTTCATGATTTATAGGCAACATGATGAGAAGATGAAGGTGGGTGAAGATCACAAAGGATATAGTGAGCCCAAATTAGATTACAATACCATCAAATGTGTGACAAATCAAAATTCTAGATACATTAAACCTGGACCCAATCATGACCGATTTGTGGATGATAGCTCAAACTATCTGGAGTGTGACGATTCAACTACCTAGTTTTCCTAAAGATCAAAGGTTGAAATTGAAGATCAATCTCAGAAATAAGTACTAAGTGATACATCATACAAAGATAGCTCATCAATACAACTGTAAACCATTAAGAATATAACTATAAAACACTAAAGTACAACTATACAACACTAAAGATTTAAAATTGTAAGGCTATAAATAGCCATTAAGACCCCATTCCAAAGGGTTGGATTCCACTTTTAGCAATAGATATTTTAGAATTTTATTTTTCTTTGTAGAGTGTGGATATTTGCACCCCTATCATTGGACTTGAAGATTCATTCATGCAATTTCCTGATGCAAGCAAATTTGAGAATGTAATGATCAAACATCTTTATCAATGCAGTATACTAGAATTCTTAATGTGATCTATGCATGTTAATGGTGGTCTCATATAAGTCAATTCTAGCATATTGTTTATTTTACATTTGAATATGGTACCGCTTTGAACTTAGATTGTGTGAATGATGGTCGAGTCAGAGTTGGTTGAATTTAGATTTGTTGCTTCAACAGATTCAGTTTAAGGATTCAAGAATTCAATGGCTTGTTTTATTTCTTTCCTTAATCCTTTCCTCCTGAATTTTGTTTGAAACCTACTTAGAATATGAGTAGATTAGTTGAATTTCACTTATGAAGTTTATTTTATGTGACATATATTTATGTTTCAGAGAAATAATTGCTACGTGCAATAATATTTATGGATATGATGCAATGAATCATTATTATTGATTATTTTAAGGTAACAGGCCTAGAATCTTAGTTTTCTTGATTTCTTGGAAGTAGTCTATGATCATTTGTTGAATAATTGATTTAGATATTGTTTGTAGTTTTGCAACAATGCCACATTGCAATTTTTTTTGTTGTTAATTATAAAATTTTGATGAATTTACTAAAGGAAGGCACTATAGTTTTGATGATTATTTTATTGTATTTTTATCCCTTTTTAATATTGCATTATTGTAAATAAAATGGAAATCATAAACACTATGAAGAATTTTGTTGAAAATATTTAAGCATCAAAAGTGTTGGAAAGGAGTTAATTTTGAAAGTGGCCGTAAAATGAATTCTCAAAAGCACTTGCGCCTTGGGTGGGGGTAAAAATCTCTTTTATTCCACCTTTTGGGTGAAATGTATTGTAAAAAAAAATTGTTAAGTAGCGCTACGTGGGCCGAGCGCCAATGATTCAAGGTAGAATTTTAAAAAGGCTTTCGCCCCAAGAGGGGTGAAAATCCCTATCACCCCTCTTTTGGGTGAAACATATATTAAGGAAGGGTTTAAAAGATGGCATGATGGGCCTATCATGGGTAATTCAAAGCAACACTTTCACCCCAAGTGAGGGGCAAAACTCATTGTCACCCTTCTTTGGGGTGAAAATATATTTTGAATATGTTTAAAGGTGAAAGAGATGAATGGCGATGTGGGGTCCCTTTCAAATACAATAGGGGAAAAAATAAAAATAAAGCACTCAATGCAAGTTGGGGCATAGAAAATTTAAGGAAACCCTGTTGAGAGGCACCATGTGGTTTCACTTCTCTAGGGGGCAAATGAGGTTTTTAAAATCTTGATTTTGGGCAAAAGTATTATGCAACGTAATATGTCAAAATTAAAATAGTTAGAAGTGATGTTGCCTCCCTGAAAGGATGAAAGTACTTGGCACCCTCCTCTGAGGAGAAAGCAAAGAAGGTAATTAAGAAGAGAAGTAATTAATGGGTAAAATCACTAAAACATTAGGAAGAAGACCGATAAGATGCGATGTCGCCTATGGCGACCCCGAAAAGGTTTTTTTTATCCATTCTTGAATGAAATAAACTCTTTGGAATTAAATTCTTGGGTGATTGCTTCCAAAGGTGCAATTTTGCAAAATTTAATATAAATAGGTAAATGAAGATAAAATTTAATTCTTGGAGTAATGCAGCCAGTGCTTCCAGGATGTCCGCTTCAACTTTGCAAGATCTAAGGCAATTTATACCTAATTTTGATGCACCACCTATCAACCTTTCTAGTTTTCAAAGCATATTTAATTATTGGTGAAATTTCTTGGTTAAAAGGGTATTTTTAAGATGCAAAGGCAAGATGAGTTCAACGACTAGGTACCCGATTGTAAATCAATTTTGTTGCATCCTAATGCACTGATGTGCGAGGCTGCCATAAAACATTTAATCCTACTAACTTCTTTGTGTGATTATTCTATCAAATATGGATAATGGTCTCCTTACATAATATCTTAACTAGAACATCACTGATGCCTAGGAGAAAATTATTCTAACTGGTTTTTGATCTACCAACATTTTTTTTGTAAGCACTTTAAATTAAAGATGCATAACCCTATATAAATACTAATCATTTTTAATTGTAAAAGAAGGATGAGCATTGTATAGAAAAAAAACTCCAAGTTTTATGCATTAATAGAAATGCTTCGACTTCTAGTTCTTCGAGTAGTTTTGCAATTGATAATTTTTTGTGTAATTTTTGAAGGCTTTCATTTCCATTATTTACTGTGAGTAAATTTTTCTTTTGAATTTAGTCTTTTCTAGTGATGGGGTGAACACTAAAATGCTCTGTGAGGTTATATTTGTATAATTGAAGAAGTTTATGTTCTTGTATTTATGTTGCATGTTGTTAATTGCTTGGTGAAATTTTTGTTGTTAGTATATCCCCATCCTATACTGTTGGCTTATAACCATATTTACCTATTTATTTCCTATTACGTTAAAATTTCAACCAAAGTAGAATATAAAGGGAGCCAACCCTCTCTAGAGATTAGCGTAGAGGAAATTCCCTTCCTCTGACCTTTCAATGTTGGTCGGGTCTAGGGCGCACAAGGAATATACTTTGTAAAAAAGTAGATTCGTGACCAATATATCTATGTTTCTTAAAGCTTAGATAATGAATCAATCACTTGCCCTTGTAATAGTTATATAGAACACTAAGTTATCCATATACCTTATTTTTTTATTATTTTGATTTAATATATGAAATAACATACCTTATAACACGAATCTTGGGATATCAATGTTCCCTTTCAAGAGAAAACAATTGTTGGTCTAACCATTGGTGTATGTTGGTAATTTTACTGATGTATCACCCAATGGAATAAATAAAGTTACAAGAAAAAACATGATGCTAGACCAAATACTAATTATCATAAACATCTACTTTAGACCCACACACTTCATTGCCTAAATAATTATTGACTACTAATAAAACTTGTTTGTTCACATCCATATAATCTATAGTATCCTTGTTCTGATCATATTTCAATCGATATCTAGCAAGATGATCACTTTCCTTTTTAGTCAAAAATTTATCCACTATATTCTTATCTTTGCCTTCATAAAATAGAATGAAATTCTCAAACTACTACCAAATTGCTTTAATATGGCTCACCATGTTCTTAATCCATAATACACTTAGTTTAAAATTTATAATATCATCTAGAACCCCACCAAAATTTGAGAGTCAAACTCCACTATGATATTTCAAAGTCCATTCTCCTAAGCATTGAGAGAGCCATATCTAATTTCTAAATCCTTTGTTTCATTATATGTTGCTACTCCTAGGCCTTCCAATTCTCAATTAAGAACCATCTTCTTGTAGTCTCTTCTGAGGAAACCAATGCCCACTTCCCTTGGTTATTCTTGAGTGCTCCATCTGTGTTGATATTTTATATGTCTAGGAGAGGGTGTTGCCAAACCCATGAATATACATCATGGTAGTGTTCTCTCCTTACTGATTTTCTTTCTCTCCCACATGAGCTTCTATTGTTTTTGTCACCTTGTTTAATATTTTTTGTCAACATAGATCTATCGAACTATATCCATATCTAAACATTTTGGTATACAAGATGAAGTAGAAGAAGACAAAGAGGTGAAACTAAAAATAAATTCAATCCCAAAAGGTATGGTCTCTCTTGAAAAATTGTTTGATATTGATTATAAAAGTAAGAAATGCAGTAAAGTTTCATTTTAAAATGAAGCATGTGATACTGTCAATACAGGGACTACTGAAAATTATTGAATGTGTTAATAATAAAAGCTTGCACTAGTTAGGAAAAAGACGGAATTATACAAGAATTTAAATATTATGTTAGGACCCTCCTAACATGTCCTAATACTTATATTATTTATTACTTATATTCAAGGGTCACAACCCTTCACTCTCACAACTATTAGACTAGGTATTTATATGCAATCCAAATAGGGTAATAAGGCATCATCGAACAAATATATTAATTAAGTCTATTGTGGGTTTTCTACCTTACAATCAAAAAGTGATTCAATACAAAAAAATGATCCTTCCTTCCGCACTATTTAGTTTCATACCATCTGGATCAGAGCTAGATCAAGGAGCAAATTCACCATCAAATTTTTTTTCCCCACCGCATATTCCAGCCTAGTCCATTCTATTTTATCACTTCCCTGCGGATCGTGGAAAATAAAATCGAAGTAGCATACGCTTGAAATATTCACCGACGGCATCGTGAAAAAAAAAAAATTAAAAAAAAAAAAAAAAAAATTAAAAAAAAAATTTTTTTGCTTTTTCTCTTGCTCACCTGGTACCAAGTCATATTGAGTGTTACCTACACCAACTGCAATGGCTGACGGATGATGATCTCTAGATTCCATCCATGAGAAACACGAAAGGCTCGCTGAAGAAGTTAAACAGGAAAGAGAGGAGAATACCCGTAACACAAGAGAACTCTTCGAGAAAATATTTGCAATGGATGTTAAACTTGATGCCATCAGTCAAAATCAAGCAACAACACATGCAAATTCAACCAACAATGGGTCATCAAACCGAGCAATGTTAGGAGGTCCACAAACTTCCATTCTACCACGGACGACCAAATTAGACTTCCCAAAATTTGAAGGCGGAGACCCTACAAACTGGATCTACCGAGCAGAGCAATATTTCTCACTAAATCAAATTCCGAAAATGCAAAAAGTGCATATCGCCTCCTTCCACTTGGAAAATGATGCCATCCAATGGTACCAATGGTTCGAGAAAACTAACGGCACTCCGACGTGGTCAACCTTTACACATAATCTATTAGTGTGATTCGGCCCTAGCAAGTTTCAAAGCTTTATAGGGGCCCTCACTAAATTATGCCAAACCACTTTGGTAAGCGAATACCAAGCATAATTTGAAAGGCTAGCTAATCGAACATCCGGATTAGACTTTGCTTTCTTTCAAGAATGTTTTGTCAATGGATTAAAAGAAGAAATTCGAATTGAGGTGCAAATGTATAACCCTACAAACATGTTAGAGACCATCGGCTTGGCAAAATTAGCGGAGGACAAAATCAAGGCACGAAATCGGTTCACAAAACCAACTTGGGGGAAACCATCAAACACTTATACCAAACCAATGCAAAATGGACGAACCCAAAACTCCTACATAGCCCCCAAAATTAACCCCGCTCTACCAATTAAGCGTCTGAGTTTTGAGGAAATGAAGGAAAGACAAGCTAAGGGTCTTTGCTACCATTGCGATGAGAAATTTGATAGAAATCATAAATGTGCCTCACAAAAATTATATATTCTAGATGCCACAGAGGAAGGGAATTCTACTAAAGAGGAACCTGAACTCGAAGTAGAGGTATTATCCAACACACTTGAAAGTGATGAAGAAAATGCACCAAAGGTTTCCTTCAACGCCCTTGTCGAATTTTTTGCCCCTCAAACAATGCGAGTTAAAGGGTATTTTAAGAAACAAAACCTTACCGTGCTCCTATATTCTGGTAGCATGCACAATTTTATCGATCCAAAGGTGGCTAAACAAGCAAATTGTTTTATATACCCTTGCAATAACTTCGAAGTGATGATTGGAAATGGCGGAAAAATTGCATGCAAAGGAAAATGCAGAAATATAAAACTAACTATGGGGGTTTATAACATGAAAGGTGACATGTACGTCCTACCCCTAGGTGGGTGCGACATTGTACTAGGCGTACAATGGTTACGAACCTTGGGCATAGTCCAATGGGAATTTGATGAACTATGGATGAAATTCACAACAAAGAACCAAACCTATATTATCCAAGGCCTAAAATCAGGACCTTCCCAAATCGTCAGCTCTCATAGAATGGAGAAAATTATCCGAAAAGGAAACAAAGGAATGGTCGCCCAATTATTTTCAATTCAACCTAGTCACAAAGAAGACAAGACACCAGAGTTACAAAATATTTTAGACCACCATAAGGCGGTATTCAATGAACCAAAAGGACTACCTCCACAACGAAGTCACGATCACACTATTCCACTATTTCTAGGGCATCAACCTCCTAATATTAGACCTTATCGCTATCCATACCTCCAAAATACCGAAATAGAAAAATTAGTACAAGAGCTTCTTAAGGCAGGAGTTATTAGACCTAGCAAAAGCCCTTACTCCTCTCCAATTATTTTAGTTAGAAAAAAGGATGGTTCATGGCGTTTATGTGTCGATTTTTGAGCGCTAAATAAAATGACCATCAAAGATAAATTTCCCATTTCGGTCATAGACGAACTATTAGATGAACTCCATGGGGCAGCTTATTTTTCCAAGTTAGACTTATGGTCAGGCTACCACCAAATACGAGTCAACGAAAAAGATATTCCTAAGACGACCTTTCGCACTCACGAAGGGCACTACGAATTCTTGGTGATGCCATTTTGCCTGACCAATGCTCCTTCTACCTTTCAAAGTCTAATGAATAAGGTATTTCACCCTTTCCTTCGTAAATTTATATTAGTTTTCTTTGATGACATTTTTATTTATAGCAAAACATGGGAAGAACATTTGGACCATGTTAGACAAGCATTCCAAATCTTGAAGGAAAATCAACTTTATGCAAAAAGATCAAAGTGTTCCTTTGGAAAACAAGAAATTGAATACTTAGGGCATATTGTCTCAAAGGAAGGAGTTATGGTAGATCCTTCCAAAATTGAGGAGGTGAAAAATTGGCCTATTCCAAAAACCTTAAAAGCTCTACGTGGGTTTCTTGGACTAACGGGATATTATAGAAAATTTGTCCAAAATTATGGTAAAATAGTTGCTCCTCTAACAGAATTACTTAAGAAAAATGCTTTCAAATGGTCGTCTAAAGTGGATGAGGCCTTTATCACCTTGAAAACTACAATGTGTACCACCCCTGTTCTAGCCATGCCCAACTTTTCTAAACCGTTTGTCATTGAAAGTGATGCTTCAGGAATAGGAATGGGAGTCGTACTCATGCAAGATGAAAGGCCTCTAGCTTTCATAAGCAAAGCATTTTCTCCTAAAAATTTAGCTCGCTCTACGTATGAAAAAGAGATGTTGGCGATTGTCCATGCTATTCAACATTGGAGGCCTTACCTTATTGGTCAACATTTCATTATACGCACTGACCATCATAGCTTGAAATATTTTTTGGAACAGAGGACTAATACCCCGGAACAACAAAAATGGGTTACTAAACTTCTTGGCTATGATTATGAAATTACATATAAAAAGGGAAAGGACAACATGGCAGTCGATGCACTTTCTAGAAAATTTGAAGATATGCCTCAAGTCCATGCTCTTTCCTCCCTTATTTCTAAATGGGTAGAGGAGGTGCATGAAGAATGGATAAATGATCCTACTACCCACGCCTTAATTCAACAACTTCAACATAATCCTAGTAGCAAACCTCCATACACTTGGAAGGACAATATATTAAGATACAAAGGGAGGATGGTCCTCACCCCCAATTCAACTTATCATGAAAAAATTCTTCATGAGTTACATGCCTCACCCACTGCAGGCCACTCAGGGTTCTTAAAAACCTATAAAAGAGCCACTACCTCCTTCTATTGGGTAGGGATGAAAAATTACATCAAAAACTTTGTAAAAGAATGTGAAGTTTGCCAAAGACAGAAGGGGGAGACCCTCGCTATTCCAGGATTACTTCAACCTCTTCCTATACCCACCAAAACATGGGTAGATATTTCTATGGACTTTATTGAAGGATTACCAAAATCAGGAGGAAAAACAACCATTTTTGTAGTCGTTGATCGTTTATCTAAATATGCCCATTTTTGTCCCGTGGCTCATCCTTATACCGCTAGCACTATAGCCCACCTCTTCCTAGATAACATCTTTAAATTACATGGTATGCCCTCCACAATTGTTAGTGACCGCGACCCAACTTTCACTAGTACCTTTTGGAAGGAATTGTTCAAATTACAAGGTACTCAACTTCGTATGAGCTCCGCTTACCATCCTCAAACCGATGGCCAAACAGAAGTTGTAAATAAATGCTTAGAAACATACCTTCGATGTTTTGTTTCTACTCAACCACTCCATTGGGTAAAGTGGCTTTCACTAGCGGAATGGTGGTATAACACTTCATACCATACGTCCATCAAAATGACTCCTTATGAAGCGCTATATGGTCAAACACCACCATCCCTCACTTCCTATATTTTGGGGACTACAAAAGTCCATGCGGTGGAAACGAAACTTGCTAATCGAGATGACATACTAAGGATCCTGAAAGAGAACCTACACACCGCCCAACATCACATGAAGTAGCAAGCCGATCAACATAGAAGCGAACGAAGTTTCCATGAGGGTGATATGGTTTTCTTATGTCTCCAACCTTACCGTCAATCCTCTCTTAAACAAAAAGGTTCTCAAAAGTTAGCACCCAAATTTTACGGGCCATATAAAGTTCTCCAACGTATTGGGACCGTTGCTTACAAACTTGAGCTTCCTCCCTCTTCCAAACTTCACCCCGTATTTCATGTATCCTGCCTTAAGCTCGTAGTTGGAGCCCATATCACGACACAAACCACTCTCCCTGAATTTTTTGAGGATGGAGTACTTTTAGTCAAACCAGAAGCTATCGTGGATCGCCGCTCTCGTCACCTTCGTACTCGCGATATCACGGAAGTTTTAATCCATTGGAAAGGTCTACCTTTAGAAGACGTGACGTGGGAAAATCTTCAAGATATCCAACAGCAATTTCCAAATTTCCAGCTTTGAGGACAAAGCTCCTTTAAGGGGGGTGGCATGTTAGGACCCTCCTAACATGTCCTAATACTTATATTATTTATTACTTATATTCAAGGGTCACAACCCTTCACTCTCACAACTATTAGACTAGGTATTTATATGCAATCCAAATAGGGTAATAAGGCATCATCGAACAAATATATTAATTAAGTCTATTGTGGGTTTTCTACCTTACAATCAAAAAGTGATTCAATATAAAAAAATGATCCTTCCTTTCACGCTATTTAGTTTCATACCATATTATGGAGATGTCATAGCTTGAAGCTATGAATATTTGAAAATGTATAATAAAAAATTTATAACTCATACTATCCCATTGAAACTAAAAATAAATTCATTTATGTAGAAATAAAGACCTATTAATAAATTGTAAGAACCCATTATTTACAAGGAAGTTCAAAAGCTCTTAGATGCATGTATCATATTTCCCATTAGGCATTCCACTTGGGTAGCTAATATAGTTCCCATTAGAAATAAAACTAGGGAAATCAGACTATGCATTGACTTTATAAATATTAATAAGGCTTCTCAGAAAGATAATTATCCTTTGCCCTCCATAGATCACATTTTAAAAATGGTAAATGGATCTGAAATGATGTATTTCTTAAATGGATATTCCAGATATAACAAGATTATGATAGATTCCAAGGATGGAATGAAGATCATATTTACCACTAAATGGGGCACCTTTTCTTATAGAAGAATACCCTTTGGATTGATTAATACAGGTGCTACTTTTTAGAGAGCAATAGATTATGCCTCTAGAGACCTAATTGGCAAATGCAGTCATTTATGTTGAAACAAATTCCTATATTTCCAAATAAATGTGTCAATCATTGTTGGACATTTTGAGTCCCTAAGTCAAGGTTGTCATTGATGTCACCAGTTGAAGTCATCATTAACATCAAGGAATTTAGTAGAAAAAAAGAGAGGATAAAATGATTATTTGATATTCAGAAAGAAGGCCAAAGATCAAGAGAATGAGTGCAGAAAATATAAGTTAAAAAGGAACTATAATATAATTTTTATAAATTATTTAAATTTAGTGAGAATTTAAATTTTATAAATAAATATTATTTATGACATGGAACACAATGAGAAGGAGGTAATTCATAAAAGGTATAATATTATAATAATGATTATTATAATATTAAAGTGATATGGTGAAAACCCAAATAAAATATTCATTATAATATTTTATAATGCAAGGTGGTTTTATATAGTTTAAATGCTTTATAAACCCAAAGGTTGGGTTTAAGACAAAGGCATTCAAAACCTTTATAATTTCCATCGATGTCAACATGGAAGCATCGACGTTCAAAGTAAAACATGACTTCGTGTATAAAAGGAAGCCACAAAGACCTTTGAAAAACATCCCTCGATCAATTTAATTACATGCGCCATTGAAAATTTATTTACGAAGGTTTGCAAGGAAGAAGACCAAAATTATTTTCATCTTATGCGCAAGGTTATAGCGAGGAAGGTTGTCTCCAAATACCAAAGTGGATACGGTGGTCCATTGGTAGCACAAATGTTTGTTAGAGCCCTTTTGGGGAGACGAATCGCGTTTGAATCCCATTGAGTGCATGGTGGAAAGGTTTTCATGTTTTTGAGAAGGTGCCAAGGAGAAATAAAAGGTGCATAGGGTCTTTTGGTCCTCAACGTGTGTTGAGCACATGTGGTCGAGGTGTCCACAACTAGGGCGTTCATGGTGGTAGTGAGTAGGGGTTAGAAACCCGTGGAGAGCAAAAGTAAATTTTTAATATTTTAAATTACCCAAAGTTTATTTTTAAAGCCTTTACTAGAAGTTATAAGGATGTTAAAATTTGTTTATTTTAGCAATGAAATAAGTATTTTAGGAGGAATAAGGAGTGTTAGAATATTATTTTAAAGGGGTTGGTTTTTATTAAGTATGATTATTTAAATATTTGTTATTAGGAGTAATAAGGAGAGTGTGTGAAGGCTTAATTAATATAGTGATATACTAAGTCTATTGAATATTAATTTATTTTAAAGGGTTTTTATTTTAAAGAAGACTATTATGAGTGTTATTTTTGAGTTGGAGTAATAAGGTGTATTTTGGGTCATCATTTTACATTGTGTTATTATTAAAGTCTTAACCCTTATTGAGATTGAAAAAGAGAAATTTGTGAGTGTGGCGGATTTATGAGATCAACTACTTGTCAAGCAAAAAGGTATGGGCAAATTCTTCTTTAGTTGAGTTGGTTGATTGGCTTTCTTGAAAATTAAGTTTGGAGTGAAAAGTATTTGATTGGGGTTTCCTTTTTGAAAGTGTTTGAGTTGATGCTTCAAGGTTTTCTGAATTTGAGATTTGTGATTAAAACCTTGTTTGATAAGCATTGTTGTTGAGACCATTGGGTGAGTGTGTAGACACCAAAACATCACCAATTTGATTAAGTGATTATGAACACTGATCGCATTGACATACACAGCTTTCAAGGCAGCCCTTAGAGGTCAAACAGTGGTCCTAGACACTCACACAGCAATTTGGAAGGTCAGAAAATGAGCAGAGCAAAGTTGGTCGTTTTAGCAAACCTTTAAGCAAAGCCTTATCAAATCAAGATAAAGTCTTCAAAGCAAAGCCTTCATCAAAATCTCAGCCGAAGTGTCGTGATATCGCGACACTTCGGTCCCCTAACCAAAGTCAGGCCGAAGTGTCGCGATAGGGCCCTATAATCAAAGCCGGGCCGAAGTGTCACGATATCGCGACACTTCGGGCCCTATAGCCCAAGCCGGGCCGGAGTGTCGCAATATCGTGACACTTCGGGCCCTATAGCCCAAGCCGAGCCGAAGTGTCACAATATCGTGACACTTCGGGCCCTATAGCCCAAGCCAGGCCGGAGTGTCGCGATATCGCGACACTTCGGGCCCTATCGCGACACTTCGGGCCCTATAGCCCAAGCCGGGCCAGAGTGTCGCGATATCATGACACTTAGGGCCCTATAGCCCAAGCCCAGCTGAAGTGTCGCGATATCGTGACACTTCGGTCCCCAAGCTAAGACCCGGCTGAAGTGTCACGATATCGCGACACTTTGGCATCAAAGGCAAAAGCAGTCAAAGTCAACATTCAAAGGCAGACATTCGACCATTCAAGAAGCGCCATTAAAACATCCAAGGAATGACCGCCACGTGGCACCCCTACGTGCCCCTTTTCAAAGAGACCCCGTGGGTCTGTAGAACGGCGGACTTCACCAACTGCAGTAATGAGACGAGCAGTCTCAACAACAAATCCGGTCCGAGGCCATGCCTCATAACTACTGATGTGAGTTTCGCTAGCAATCTCAGGGTGAGCCATGCCTCATAATCATCTGACAATGGTCAAACCTCAGCGGCCCCTGCGGACTTAGGGTTTTGACATTAATATTTCAGAGGCGAAATCCTCTATAAAAACTAGCTCAATGCAATGTAAAAAGGACCGTGAAGCATTTTGTAAACACAACGAAGTGTTGTTGAACTCGATACCCGACTGCATCGACTTGAGTTCACCTTCTTCACATCCAGAATCTCTTGCAAGGAGAGGTTGGTGGGTGGTTCTCAGAAGCGCGAATCTGACTTCCATGCCCGACAGTGGATCACTGTATCCCACTAATTCGACGACATAACAACCTGATAGATTTTGGGCCCTTCCTTAGTGGATTGGCGCTGAAACCGAGCTTTAACGGGGGCGGCCCGCTTGGGCACCCCATGCAAGTTCCTAGTTAATTTAATATATGCTATTTTTGAATATATCCTGCAAATTAATAGTATTTGAACAGCTTATGTTTACGTTGTTTAAATAAAATTTATGTTAGAACATATCATGCAATACGTTATACGTTCGAATGTGTCTTGCAATATGTCTCATTAAACATTATCATGCAACGCAGTGAAATACTAACTTGTATGCAATAGCGTTTAGAATCGGCTGACCATTAAAATAACAGTTTATGTTTTATGTTTTCGAATGCATGTTGTTTTCTGTTTTCTGTAAAAGTTACAGGTCTGCGTAGAGTTATTTTATTCATGCATATAAACAATCTTTCACATGCATTTTTCATTACTTTCCAAAGATGAACGTTCTATCTTCTTGTTGCAGGTGCTACTAAAATAGTTTATTGTTTCTGTGAACGCAGGATAAGCAACAGCAAGCAAGGGCTCATTAACATCAGCGACGGCAACACTTTGGCCCGCCCATTTTGCATGTGGGCATGCGAAAAGAGGAAGACTGTGTACATTTGTAATAGAGATATATTTAACGCTCCTAGCCTCTAAAAATGGAGGAGACGTCCATTGTAACCGAGGATAAGAAATTTGAATAAAGAGGGTTGTGTTTTAATACGTCTTTCTTTTATTTCCAATTTATCTCTTTTCTTTGTTTCATGCATAGTGTTTCTTTTATTTCCGAAATCTCATGCTTTCAGTGGCGATCACGGTGGGACCGTTCCCTGAATTTTAAATCACAGAAACTAATCAGATTTGTTGTGTTTTGTGCTTAACAGGTACCTTTTTTAAGCCGAAGGTCAGAAACAGCAAGTCCGGGCAGAAAAGAGGTAACGGTTTCTAACTGTCCATGTCATTTTCTGCTGTGAAATTTCTGTTTATTTTATTTGTTTAATCTTTTACTTTCATTTTTTTTTAATTATTAAAGAAAGGTAGAGAAATTTTTCATAAATTTTTCTTGCTTTATTTAATTATTTATTTATTTATGTAATTATTTATTTAATAATTAATTTTTTTAATTATTAAAGAAAGGTAGAGAAATTTTTCATAAATTTTTCTTGCTTTATTTATTTATTTAATTGTTAAAAAAAAAAAAAATTAATTTTTATTTCTATTTTCCGGTTTGTAGTGTTTGTATGGCATAGGGAAAGTCTCTTTCTTTTTGCTGCATGTTTCATTTTTATTACATAAAATGAACCACACACACTTCACGTGATAAATTAAACCAAGGAGCTGGTCGTAAAACCCCAGCCCTTGAGCAAGACCAACGGTGGGTTCATCACCACCTTGGCTTAGCTTTGCATCCATTTCCCCGATTGTCACTGTTGTTAGACGTAAATCCTGACGAAAGCTGACCGAGTGTTGTTGGGGTGATTCCCATGCACGCGAGGATAAGTCTTCTATGGTAGGTGTCATTAACAAGACAATCCCCCTTCCGTACCGCCTATGTTCCACGTACCATCTGCTCTCACGTACCTATAGTCTCCCTCTCGTAAGGGCGGGTATATAGAGAGGTTGGTATATCGGTCCGACAATGGTATATTGAAGGGGCGACCATTTTGGGAGTCATATGAGCCAACATTATGCATTTAAACGTTCTTCAAAAATTGCAAAAACAAAACAAAACATCAAAATGCACTAAACCAGTTTAGGACACACTATTTAATCCTTAAAAGAGATAATCACGGTTTTGTGTATGCGTGTGTTCATTTCTGCTTAGTGTAGACAAAAAGACAAATCATCATAAACAAGATAAAATCTGCTTAGATAGTAGAGAAGCACCACAATGGTGTACACCCGTAGCCAAGCCCGATCAAGGGCGGACGCTGCGGAAGGTGCACAAAGAGAGGGCGCTAGTCGCCTTCGCTTTAGCCCTGAGGACTTGGCCATACCGCCTTGGCGGTCTGGCCTACAAGAAAGTCCACATCAGGCCACTTCAAAAAGGAACTATTGGGAGCCTCCTCATTGGGGTATGCCCATCCAACATAGCCCCTTTCGGGAAGATGCTTTACATGTAGATCTCAATGTAAGTAGACAACCGCCTCTTGAGGCTAGATCTGAGTGGCCGCAGCGCGATGAAGCGCTAGAGAGGCATAGTGCCCATGAGGAGAGACAACGTGAATACGCTACCTCTTCTTTGCCTCACATTCGAACAGAAAGACAAAATCCAGAGCGTAGGGCTCTTTACACAGGGCAAGCTCACTCCGCCCGCCCCTTTCACACCCATGAAAGGGAATACGAGGAAGATTATCGCATTCCTCGGGAACAACATACAACGTGGGAACCTTGCATTTCCGCACCAGCTAGATATCATGATCATCCATCGAGGCCAGAACCTCCAGTACATGCCGCCTACCTCGATAGAGGGAAGCAACCCATTGAAATTTCAGATCATCAAGATCGAGGCAAACACATAGGAAAAACATTCAAGCCTCCTCAGCAAAAGAGGGCAGACCAAGTTGACCCGACAGTTGCCAGACATGCCGCCCGCCAAGCCCGAATCACACAGCTTGAGCAAGGTCATCAAGAGTTAGAGTACTTATACCGCTTGAATAAAGAGCGCATGCAGCGCGAAGCGGATGAGTTGCGATATAAACTACCTGAGAGGGTGCCAACCCCTCGCACCCACAGAGAAGAACAATATGAGAGGCACAATCCTTTGGTGCAGGACGAGTCTCCGTGACCTCGTCAAGCTTTGCCTCCGAGACCTTATAGACCCGAGAGGGAGGCCACTCCCCGAAACAATGATGGGTACCCTCAGCGAGGGCTCAATCAAGGTCATAGGTCTCGCCCAGAGACTCCTCAAGAAGTTTATGAGGAGTATGAACCAGAAATAGAACGGGCCAAAATGCCCCATCAAGGCGGGAGGGCTGCCAATCGGCCACCCCCCCATAGGCCTCCAGTCTCCCATCACTCACAACGGGAGCAAACCAAAGAGGAAGAAATAAAATCTTTCGATGCATACAAAGCGCTATTAGAGCGTTTGGAGTCTATGGAGACAAAAGCTTCTGGGCATCAAAAGCCCACATTACGTCAACTCCGTAGTCACCCAGTGCATCCCTCAGTGCCTACACCTCTTTACCCCGAACACTTCAAGTTGCCTCAATTGGCAGTTTTTAAAGGTGAAGAGGACGCACAAGAACATGTCACAAGGTTCCTAAGTCAATGCTTCGACATCCAAGATAATGATGCATTGTTGCTTAGAACTTTCATAACCACATTCGCAGGCCCTGCCTCGGATTGGTTCACACAATTACCCAAACATAGCATAAACAACCTCGATCAATTAGTAGATGCGTTTCTTGAACGCTTTGCCTTCAACACAAAGAAGAAGGCATCACCGAGTGATCTGGCCAGCCTCAAGCAATATGAGGAAGAAACAATGACAAGCATACGGGAATCGATGGAGGGCTTTGCTTTCTAAGCTACCCTACCGTCCCCCTATGTCTGATCTTACACAGATGTTTGCATGAAGTTGCTTAAAATCAATCTCTGGTCTATTGCTGCTGCAACAATACGACAGCTTAGAAGAAGCTTTGGCGCAAGCCAGAGTTATAGAAGAGATTAAGATAGGCGAAGGCGCAATCGCTAAGCCTAAAAAGAAAGAGTGGAATAAAACCACTAAGACTGGGAATACGCAATCACAACCCGTTACGGTTAATCAAGTTGCGATAAATGTTCCCAAGCCTGTGCAAGAAACGCAGCCCCAAAAGGCTAATTACCGAGCAAGTGCCTCCTAGTTATGAAAAAGATAATAAGAAACAGGAGCAGAATCAGCAGCGTCGCCCTAGGCGGCAATTCACCCCTTACACGGAGTCCAGGGACTCCCTATTTGACCGCTTGTCAGCGACAAATTTAGTCACCCTTCCAGAGATCCAAACTATAGACCCTAACGCTCCCAAGCCTAAGGGATACAGAGAGGAATTGTATTGTAGATTCCATAGGAGAAGGGGACATGATTTAAACGGATGCTAGAAATTCAAAGGATTAATCCAAGATTTAATCGACAATAAAACATTGGCCGTGGACAACCCCATAGCGCCAAATAATCAACAAATGGGGGTATTCAAGGACCCTTTGCCTGCCCATGAGGAACAGGCAAAACCTCTCCAGATTAACGAGGTGCGACAGAATCTTCCCATGCAAGGATTTGTGGGAATGATCAGCATAGTGACAAGGAACAAAAAGTACCCAGCAGTTGCCCCCGAGGTAGCTACGAGGGAAGTTCCAACGACGTCGCAGCCTCAGCAATGCCCTGTGCAAGTACCTCCGCCTAGACCCGAGGTCACGATATGGACCAAACTCACGCAGAGTTTGCGGACCACATCGGCTAGGCTTTCCATTTACGAGCTTATTCAACAGTCCAACACCTCATAGAGAAGCTCTTATGGAAATATTAAAAGCCATCGAATTATCAGCCTCACGAAGCAAATTCTTTCAACAACTTCGTGGGACATGTGAAGCGATGTACGGAGCCGGTCATCACCTTCAGAGAGGATGAAGTCAAAGCAATATCGAATGACATGGCAGATCCACCCCTGCACGTTATCGTGCAGGTCAACGGGATCCCGTATAAGAGAGTGTTGGTAGATACTGGCTCGTCCAGTAACATCATTACCACTGCAGCACTAAAACATTTAAAGCTGCCAGCCTCTCATATCACAGCCTCCACGTACACACTACGAGCTTTCAATGATGCAATATGCTCGACAGTCGGCACAGTTGTTCTACCTATCCAAGTAGGACAAAAGACAATACCAACATTGTGCCATGTGTTGGAAGGCGAGATGGCTTACAATATACTGCTAGGGCGGCCTTGGATCAGAGACATGAAGTGTGTCCCTTCCATCGCTCACCAGTGCTTAAAGTATGCTTTTGAAGGAGAAATACATGTAGTCCCGATGGACTTGGAACCCTTCAAGTATTGCAATGCGGTACAACTAATGCCTCAATCGACCCTCCCTTCAACGCATTTGGATTTCCAGCTAAATCCATCTAAAAAGGGTCCAACACCGCAGGCACCACTGGTGACCAAATCACCAAAATCCCAGCCAGGTGAATCCTCATCATCTGCTCCTTCATTACCAACGCCACCTGTAATGGCTAAACAGAAGGACAAGGGAAAACAGATCATGGAAGAGGCTCAGCCCCTAGAAGAGGGTTTGCCCACAATATCAATGGTATCAACAGAGGAAACACCTAGCACTACGGAAGCTGAGATTCCTAAACCACCAAACATGGAATGGACTCAAGAAGGACTCCCGTTCCCTCCCTCCCAAGCATCAACAATCACTGTTGAAATGGCTAGTACAGGCCTGGGGGAGTACTTAGTGCAGAATGTTGTGGCAACGCCTACAGTAGAATCAGTACAAGATATGGGGAGACCTCGCCTTCCCATAGGAACAGTTGTTCCTCTAGGTCACCCACCCAACCAGACAAATTTTGTGTATGGGGGCCTCGATCATGGTCTTGAACCATGCAAGCAAAAGGAAGCAGACAACGAGCCTTTTGTTGAAAACATCAACTATCTGTCAAACCCAGACTTCGCCCTAAAATATCTCGGCCAATGCAATTGGCATGGATACGGGCTAGGCAGATATGAGCAAGGGATGCGGGTCCTTTGCCAACCAAGATATCAGATGCCATATGATAAGTCAGGAGTAGGGTTCCACCACCCCCTACCCTTAGACATCTTGGTAGAAAATATGCAAGGCCTAGAAATAGGCAACAAGGGGGGATTGGCACCAGATCTTTATGCCAACCCAAATACAGAATATACATTGGGAGATTACCTCCCATGGTCAACAAACACCCTTGGCAACAACAGTAACCCCTCTCCTTTGCTAGAGAGAGGTGAAAGTTCGGACATTAATCCTCAAAGAGAACATCAACGGTGTCCAGACATCTTTTTGAAGCTATTCCCCTTAGAGGTTCCAGTTGAGTCAACACCATGTCAAGAGAATCAGGTCCCTCCACCAAGAGTGGAACAACCGCAATGGGACCAGATTAACTTACTGGAACAAGGAGAACCCTCAACGTCGCAAGTAACAGTTGTTGAAGAGAATGAACATTTTTGGATCTCCGAAAGTGATTCAGAAGATGAGACTGAGATGATCTATCTTCGACATGCGCGACGGAATTATCGCCCTTTAACTCATGAAGATCTAATGGGACAGATGGGCATACGGTTAGGGCATGAATGGTGGGTAGACCCAGCCGGGTGGGACCAAGTGTTGGATCCATGGCTCCAAATTCACGATGAGCACCGTCCACCTCGAGACCCTATCATGACAACAGTGCCGAGGGAAGACCCTGTCCTCCTTTTCGCACATAGGGCCGATCCGTTCGTGCCCGTTCCCCTAGAGCCAGATCCAGAGTATAGGGAGCATCTAGAAGAATCAAGTTATCACACCCACGGTAATGGAGACCAAATTCATTCCATCCACATGATCTCCATTGATTTGACCGCACCCATCCGCAATCCGGCCGATCCAGCACGGTCATTGCATCTAGACATAGATGCCATCGACTGGGATCGCGTCAATTCACCTTTATCACCATCAAAGTACTGGCATTTCGATGAAATGCCTCATTTTACCCCAAGGACAACTCAAGATATTTTTTAGGCTGAAGAGGAACCCGAGGTTCCCAATGCAGATCTAAACTCAGCTGATGATATCCATTTGATCCCGACTCCACATCAGTTGGAGGACGGATCCCACATGTCAGTCGAGGAAACGACTAATGTAGATATCGGCACAGATCCAATGAATCCACAGATTCTCAAGTCGGGAGTAAGTCTTTCCCCCGAAGAGCAAGCCGACTACATTGCCCTTCTCAAAGAGAAGAAGGAGGTTTTTGCATGGTCGTACAAAGATATGCCGGGACTAGACCCGTAGCTAGTCATGCATAATTTAACGCTTGATCCGACAATCAAGCCTGTAAAGCAAAAACTACGTAAGATGCACCCAACAGTGGCCTTAATGGTCAAAGACGAATTGCAAAAGCTGTTGGATGCACAGTTTGTCATCTGCGTGGATTATCCGCCATGGCTGTCCAACATGGTTCCCGTCAAGAAGCCCGATGGGAGGATTCGCATATGCACCGATTTTTGAGATCTAAACAAAGCGAGTCCTAAGGATGATTTCCCTTTGCCGAGTATCGACGCATTGGTAGATGCTACAGCAGGTCACGAAATGCTCTTCCTAATGGATGGTTTCTCAGGATACAATCAAATTCGTATCAATCCTGAAGACCAACTAAAAATGGCATTCACAACGCCTTGGGGGACATTTTGTTATAAGGTCATGCCTTTTGGCCTTAAAAATGCTGGCGCTACCTACCAACGTGCCATGACATATATCTTCCATGATTACATGCACAAAACTTTGGAAGATTACATGGATGATTTGTTAGCCAAGTCTCTCTTGCGCTCAAATCATATCGATGACTTAAGCAAGATCCTCGATCGCCTCATGGAGCATAAAGTTAGACTAAACCCCAAGAAGTGCGTATTTGGCGTCACATCTGGAAAACTCTTGGGTTTCATAGTCTCAAAGCGAGGAATCGAGGTGGACCCAAAGAAAGTCAAGGCAATCCTTGAAATGGTTCCCCCAACTACAATCAAGCAGCTCAGAAGTCTGCAAGGAAAGGTCGCATCGATTAAACGCTTTATAGCGCAATTATCTGACAAGTGCCGACCCATGAACAAATTATTGCACAAGGGGGTTACATTTCATTGGGATGACGAGTGCCGATCAACCTTTGACGAGATCAAACAATACCTGGTTTCGCCGCGGTATTGGCACCACCTAGACCAGGAGTGTCGTTCTACTTATACATCTCAGCTATTGAGATGGCACTGGGTGCCATGCTAGCCCAGAAGAATGAACTTCACAAGGAACAGGCTACTTACTATCTTAGCCGCACCCTGGTCAGTTATGAACTTAACTATGCATACGTTGAGAAACTCGCTTGGCGGTGGTGTTTGCTACCAAAAAGCTACGCCACTACATGCTCAGCAACACTACGTATGTTGTGTCTAAGGAGAATCCATTGCGATACATGATGAGTCGTACTTATCATAGTAGTCGCACGGTGAAATGGATCATGTTGTTGACGGAATTTGACATAGAGTTTATTGGACAAAAATCTATCAAAGGACAAGTCATAGCCGATCAACTAGCAGAGGCTCCTCTTGAAGACGATCAGCCTCTGGTCATAGAACTACCCGATGATGGGGTCTTCCATGTCTCAGAATCGCCAGATTTTGATGAGCCTGAGTCACAAGCCGACATAACCCTATTCTTCGATGGTTCTAAATGTGAGCAAGGTGGTGGCACGGGAATTGTATTCTTCACACCGCAGGGTGCTCCAATGCCCCTGTCATTTAAATTAAACTTCCCATGCACCAACAACAATGCAGAGTATGAAGCCTTGCTCCTAGGTCTTCAGACAACAATCGCCATGAACATCAAACGACTGAATATCTTTGGTGATTCGCTGTTAATAGTCAATCAAGTCAAAGGGGTATATCAATGCAAATGCCCGATCTTGCGAGGCTTATAAAGCCCTCGTGGACAAATTCCTGGCAAAACTTGAGTGGTATGACATCGAGGCACTCCCTCGATCATCGAATCATTTTGCGGACACAATGGCCTCCTTGGGGTCACTAATTCCGCAAGACCTTTTCGGTGATATGACAACCATTCAAGTCAAAACCTTATCGCAATCCGCGATGGAGCGTGCAAGCTCAGACTTGACGCCAGGAATCCACATGATCCAGATTGAACCATCCTCGGAGAAGTTCTCTCGAATCCGAGATCATCTGAAACGTGCCAACTGGGGGTCCTTGTTCTCCCCTACTCCCATTAATAGCAACACAACGCTATTCTTACGGGTTCTATCCCATTCAGCGTTTGCTAGGGATGAACTTCAAGAGGGATTGGCTGTTCATACTCGTCGAGGTTTCGATCAACAGGACCGGTATTTACCCATCGGAGACTACCTCAAGTTAGGTAATCTCCCACTTGGATTGACTCATGCCGCAAAATGAGCACTCAAGCGAAAGCGGCTAAGTATGTCTTGATAGGAGACATTTTGTATCGTCGTAGCTATGAAGGAATCCTCCTTCGTTGCTTGGACCAGCAAGAGTCCACTTGGGCGATCGCCCAAGCGCACGATGGTACATGTGGTGGCCACTTCAGTGGTATGGCCATTGCAAAGCGCATTCTTCGCATGGGCTATTATTGGCCATCTTTAGAGCGAGATTGTTGCACCTATGTCAAGAAGTGCGTGAAGTGTCAACATCATGCCAATTTGATGCACGTACCTTCTCAGGCCTTGCAGACAGTCCAGTATGATTGGCCGTTCTCGCAGTGGGGCTTCGATCTAATTGGAAAGATCTCCCCTGCATCGTCAGGCCGTCACACGTTTATCATAACGGCCACAGAGTATTTTACCAAGTGGGTGGAAGCAATTCCGCTTACCTCTACGACAGGACCCCGCATTGTGGAGTTCATTTTGCATAACATCATATGTCGTTTTGGTATTCCATCCAAAATAGTCTCGGATAATGGGACGCCTTTCAAGAACAAAGACGTGCGTGCTTTGACCACAAAGTACAAGATTCAGCACAACTTTTCGACACCCTATTATCCGCAGGCGAATGGGCAAGCGAAGCGTCAAACAAAACGCTAGTTGCCATCCTTAAGAAGACCGTCGCAGACAGTCATAAGGATTGGCACATTCAAATCCCACTTGCCCTATGGGCCTATCGCACTAGCATTCGGACACCCACTGGGGCCACTCCGTTTTCGCTTGTGTATGGCTCCGAGGCAGTCATGCCTCTAGAGTTGGAGATTCCTTCCCTACGCATATCAATGCAGGAGTTCATCGATGATGACTCTGCGCGGCAGGCCCGGTTAGACCAGCTTACGTTGCTTGATGAACGACGCGTTAATGCTCTCGAGCATTTACGTATTTATCAAGAGCGACTTAAGAAAGCTTACAACATGAAAGTTCACCTGAGGGACTTTCGGGTTGGTGATTTGGTTTTGAAGGAAAACCAGCAAAATTCCAGTTTGCCATCCCACCTAAGGGACAAGTTTGCGGCAAATTGGTTAGGTCCATATGTCATTGATAGCAAAATAGGACCCGGGACATACCGGCTAGCTTCTCTTGATGGTATCAAGGAAACAGAACCCTTGAATATCAGTCATTTGCGACCATTTCATATCTAAGAGAGCCAAATCCCAAAAATGCTCCAAGGATTCTTACAATCGCTTGGTCAATCCCAAAAGGCTCCAAGGATTCTTGCAATCGCTTGGTCAAATCCCAAAATGCTCCAAGGATTCTTACAATCGCTTGGTCAATCCCAAAATGCTCCAAGGATTCTTACAATCGCTTGGTCAATCCCAAAATGCTCCAAGGATTCTTGCAATCGCTTGGTCAATCCCAAAATGCTCCAAGGATTCTTGCAATCGCTTGGTCAATCCCAAAATGCTCCAAGGATTCTTGCAATCGCTTGGTCAATCCCAAAAGGCTCCAAGGATTCTTGCAATCGCTTGGTCAATCCCAAAATGCTCCAAGGATTTCCACAATCGCTTGGTCAAAAAATCAAGAAAATTCAAAAACAACAAAAATCATCAAAAAAACAACAAAAATTTGCATCTCATTTCTAGGCATACTCAAAATCATCAATAGAGAGTTCTTCTCGCACTTCATCTTCATATTCACAAAAATCAATCCATCAAAAATACAAAAATACATAGTTGCATTAAAGCATTGCATCCATACATTGCATATTTGTGGTCGTATAGGTCAAAGGCACCATAGGCTGTCATAGTTCTACTAGTCCATCTTGTTCCACACTGTTCCATTTTACAAAAACAACAAAAACACCATGCATTTCTTTTTCCACACTAGAGTCAGTGGTCTTTTAATGTATCAAGAGTTTTCGTGATTCAATCATCATTTTGCTCTTTAGCTATGTAATGTATCAAGTCAGATAGATTTTACGAAGGTAGAGTCATACTTGAAATACACCTTGTTACGTAACATCCCAACACAAATTAAAACACATAAAAATTCCCAAGTTGTGTGAAAGAAAGATGAAACCTGCATAGTAATCCAGGTCACCATAAGAGAAACGGTTATCTTGCTCATCCCCCCGTGCGAATGGTTCTAGAATGCTGAGAATTGACAAAAGGACAAGCTCTTTCCTATCCACTCACCTCCATATACAGTGGTTTTCACCACTACCAAATTCCAATCATAGTTGGTTCCCAAAGTTGTAAGGATTTGTACTACACATCCCTGCCAAGGATGGGTAGTCATCCCCAAAACCTAAAGGGATCAACACCATTCACAAACAAAATTCCAACAAATCATCATCCTAACATTTTCCATTCACCTTTGGTCTCCAAGTTGTAAGGATTCGTACTATCCGCCCCTAACCAGGATGGGTAGTCATCCCCAAGGCCTAACAGATCAATGCCCTTACTCCATAACCTCCATCATCCCCTTGGTCCCCAAAGTTGTAAGGATTCGTACTATCCGCCCCTAACCAGGATGGGTAGTCATCCCCAAGGCCACAAGGATCAAAGCCATTCACAATACTCAAAACACAAAATCAAATAACAGTGGTTATCACCACTATTCAAAATCCTTGCTCAAAAAGAATTAATAGAAAATAAACAGTGATTTTCATCACTATATAGACGAGCAACTCTCTAAATCATTCAGCCAACAAACATCCTAAACTTGAATCCCTGGAATTCTCAGCATTCGAAAAACCATCTAGGTGATCCTCATTACAGGTTTGGTTGATAGCCTATCTGGCAATGGTGGTATCCTACCCGCATGACGATATGTCTGTCACATTCGCTTTGCGTGTGTACAGACCAATGTTTGCATAAGGATGAGCTAGCTTATGGTATCCTGGATAACACTGCAGATTAATCTAACTAAATACAACAAAGGAGTTAGTGGAGCTAATTAGGTGATCCTCAATACAAGTTCGGTTGAAAGCCCATCTGGAACTGGTGGTATCCTGACAAATACCACATAAATGAACTCAATTGCACACACAGGGATGTGAAATAACTTGGTCAAAAACAAGTCCGATTCATACCTTGTTCAAAAGTCTTGTAAGATAAAGTACAGTCATGGCTAGTAAGTTAAAACCGTCTGAGTCTCAGAAAACCTTAGCTACATTTCTAAACCAACCGCGCTACTTTTCATCCTTACAAAACCACATGTATACATACAAAGTCATGCATCACAGCAATCGCCTAAAAGACAAAATAATAGAGTTCTAAACAGTCTATGGTGCCATAGCCAAACACCACAAAGTCCATCCATCCATTTCATTTCTGCATATCACATACATTTGCATTCATCACAACATATGCATCCATCAATATAAAGTAGCATGCATCCATCAACATCAATCATTGTGCATAAAATCATGACATATACACAAAGAAAGAAAATCAAAACAACAAAAACATCACAAAAATGCAACACAAAAACCATAGCGGACACAAGTGCTCTTGCACTTAACCTCTTGGCATAAAGAAAATCGATGTCGGGGCTCAAATTGTCACTCTCCCACTTCCCCAAGAAGGCTATCATAGCTGGACCGCTCCACGGGAAGACGGGTTTTTGATGATTTCACCCCATTATGGCATCACCAAAAGGGTTAACACCCACCAAAAATAGGTCCAAATGTCGAGAAATTGCACGTGCTTAAACGGTAAAACATCTAAAGGCACCCTAACCTAAGTCATCTTGGGTCAAGCGACTCGTCGCTTTTCTCATGAAGGTCATTCCCTCATCGATTCGTCGCTTGAGGGGGTAGTCACACTTAGTCACCAATCAACAAGCACACACCCAATCAAGGCAATGACATGCATTCAAAGAATCATTGACAAAGACAATCACGCTCCTGCTTGGGGCAGTAAACAAGCAATCATTAAATTGATCAAACACTTGGCATTCCCGAAGCATGAACACAAGGTTCCCCTGTGGACAAAAAGGTTACGCCCTTTGCCTAATCATGACTGATCAATGTCCAAGCTCAAGTCACACCTCACCAAAATAGGTTAACACTTGAAATCAAATTCCTTAGCTCGTTAGAAGCAAGGATTCAAGAATGCATGCCCTTTCCATACTTGGGGCATCAAAAGTTGGTTAGGTTACCAAGAAACCCTAATCATTAGTGCTTTGGTCGTATATTTTTGCTCAGCACTGCGTCACCCGCAGCGCTTCCCAAAAAGGGGCATCTGTAGACACCAAAACAGCACCAATCCGATTAAGTGACTACAAACACTGATCGCATTGACATACACAGCTTTCAGGGCAGCCCTTAGAGGTCAAACAGTGGTCCTAGCCACTCACACAGCAGTTCGGAAGGTCAGAAAATGAGCAGAGCAAAGTTGGTCGTTTTAACAAACCTTTAAGCAAAGCCTTTATCCAAAGCAAGACAAAGTCTTCAAAGCAAAGCCTTCATCAAAATCCCGGCCGAAGTGTCACGATATTGCGACACTTCGGTCCCCTAACCAAAGCTGGGCCGAAGTGTCGTGATATCGCGACACTCCGGGCCCTATAATCAAAGCCGGGTCGAAGTGTGGCGATATCGCGACACTTCGGGCCCTATAGCCAAAGTCGGGCCAGAGTGTCGCAATATCGCGACACTTCGGGCCCTATAGGCAAAGCCGGGCCGAAGTGTCGTGATATCGCGACACTTCGGTCCCTATAGCCCAAGCCGGGCCGGAGTGTCACGATATCGTGACACTTCGGGCCCTATAGCCCAAGCCGGGCCGGAGTGTCGCGATATCGCGACACTTCGGGCCCTATAGCCCAAGACGGGCCGAAGTGTCACGATATCGCGACACTTCGGGCCCTATAGCCCAAGCCGGGCCGAAGTGTCACGATATCGCGACACTTCGGCCCCTATAGCCCAAGCCGGGCCGAAGTGTCACGATATCGCGACACTTCGCGCCCTATAGCCAAAGCCCGATCGAAGTGTCGTGATATCGTGACACTTCGGTCCCCAAGCCAAGACCTGGCCGAAGTGTCGCGATATCGCGACACTTCGACATCAAAGGCAGAAGCAGTCAAAGTCAACATTCAAAGGCAGACATTTGACCATTCAAGAGGCGCCATTAAAACATCCAAGGAATGACCGCCACGTGGCACCCCTACGTGCCCCTTTTCAAAGAGACCCCGTGGGTCTATAGAATGGCGGACTTCACCAACTGCAGTAATGAGACGAGCAGTTTCAACAACAAATCCGGTCCGAGGCCATGCCTCATAACTACTGATGTGAGTTCCTAGCGACAATCTCAGGGCGAGCCATGTCTCATAATCATCTGACAAGGGTCAAATCTCAGCGGCGCCTACGGACTTAGGGTTTTGACATTAATGTTTCAGAGGCGAAATCCTCTATAAAAACTAGCTCAATGAACATAAAAAAGGACCGAAAAGCATTTTGTAAACACAACGAAGTGATGCTGAACTCGATACCCGACTGCATCAACTTGAGTTCACCTTCTTCACATCCAGAATCTCTTGCAAAATAGAGGTTGGTGGGTGGTTCTCAGAAGCGTGAATCTGACTTTCATACCCGATAGTGGATCACTGTATCCCACTAATTCGACGACATAACAACCTGATAGATTTTGGGCCCTTCCTTAGTGGATTGGCGTCGAAACCGAGCTTTAACGGGGGCGGCCCGCTTGGGCACCCCATGCACGTTCCTAGTCAATTTAATATATGTTGTTTTTTAATATATCTTGCAAAATTAACAGTATTTAAACAGCTTATGTTTACGTTGTCTAAATAAACTTTATGTTAGAACATATCATGCAATACGTTATACGTTCGAATGTGTCTTGCAATATGTCTCATTAAACATTATCATGCAACACAGTGAAATACTAACTTGTATGCAATAGCGTTTAGAATCGGCCGACCATTAAAATAATAGTTTACGTTTTATGTTTTCGAATGCATGTTGTTTTCTGTTTTCTGTAAAAGTTACAGGTCTGCGTAGAGTTATTTTATTCACGCATATAAACAATCTTTCACATGCATTTTTCATTACTTCCCAAAGACGAACGTTCTATCTTCTTGTTGCAGGTGCTACTAAAACAATTTATTGTTTCTATGAACGCAGGATAAGCAGCAGCAAGCAAGGGCTCATTAACATCAGCGACGACAACACTTTGGCCCGCCCATTTTGCATGTGGGCATGCGGAAAGAGGAAGACTGTGTACATTTGTAACAGAGATATATTTAACGCTCCTAGCTTCTAAAAAAGGGAGGAGACGTCCATGTAACCGAGGATAAGAAATTTGAATAAAGAGGGTTGTGTTTTAATACGTCTTTCTTTTATTTCCAATTTATCTCTTTTCTTTGTTTCGTGCATAGTGTTTCTTTTATTTTCGGAATCTCATGCTTTCGAGTGAAGTGTTTTGAGTTAATGCTTCAAGGTTTTTCGAAATTAAGAGTTGTGGTTAAAACCTTGTTTGATAAGAATTGTTGTTGAGACCATTGGGTGAGTGAAGTGTTTTGAGTTAATGCTTCAAGGTTTTCTTAAAATAAGAGTTGTGGTTAAAACCCGAAAGCACGAGGATACAAAATGAAAAGGAAACACTAATTGCGATGCATACAAAGCAAAATATGACACTTAAACTCCTAGAAATCGAAAATGCATGAAAGGAGGAGAAAGGAACTAATTGAAACACAAGCAAGTATGGAAAAACATAGTCCTTTTATTAATACTCTTTAAATATTGGTTACAAAGATGTCTCCTCCCTTTTCAGGGGCTAGGAGCATTAACACTGCTTCATTTAAAATCATGTCTTAGTAATCCTAATTCCGCATGCCCACATGTAAAATGGGTGGACCAAAATGTCGTCGCCACTTGCGTTGATGAATCTTCACTCCTTGCTACTCCTCCAATGTCGAGATACTGTGTTCAAGGAAACAAGAAACGGTCAGTAGCACCTGTAGATAAAACGAAACGCATAACCCCCAAAGCCCATGAAAGATGCATGCACAAAAATGAATGAAATGATATGTAAAATGAATCGAAACGATCTAAAAATCTCATAGAAGGATGAAGACATTACCAGAAAGACACTGCAATCAAAACAGTCAGGAAATTCCTCATAGATTTGTATTTGCTGTAGGGTGGGACGAATAGACCTGCAATAATTTGTCCAAAAAGCACCCTCTTCAATGTCCTATCTAGGAAGCTCCAAATGGCCTGCAAAGTTGGGGTTAGGTAAAAGGGGGTATTTTGGGAAGACCCAGAAGGTCATATTTCTCCAATTTTTCCTCTATCACCCATATTTGGATGGTGCCATCTGTAGGTTAGTAAAAGCGGGAAATGATAAAAACATGGTCAAAAATGCTCAAAATGAAGTGAAATTTAAACTACAACCTATTTGAGCAATCTAGAATAAGATGAAAAAATAAAAGAAAGAGAATCTACCACTGATTTCTAATCATTTTGGGGTGGGATGATTAGGCCTGTGGCAGTGCGGGGGGTGCCTGGGGGCAGAGCACCGGCCATTTGGGGCCTTGTTTCGGCACCAATCCACTTGGGATGGGTCCAAAACCTCTTGTAAGGTATTGTTGGCAAATTTGGTAGGATTTTATGGCCAAATATCGGGTTTTGGGTTCAAGTTGTGCTTCCAATGATCACCCAATAACCTCCCTTCCAAAAGAGAGATTAGGGATGTGAAAGCACAAGCAAAGGGGATGAAGACGTAAAACGACAGAACTTCATTGCTCCAATTGCTCCAAACATGTCTCTTCTTTGGGGTGAAGAGACTCACCATTTTATAGACCTGACAAGCCTCTGTGTATGAGCATGCAGAGGTGCCACTTGGCAATCACGCTTCACTAGGAGGGAGGAGATTCCCCTCCTGATTTAGGACTTCATGACTGCCCTTATAACAACCTCTAACGCTAAAAAACGCTCACTCACACTCACATGCAATGAAGGAGGAGTTAAGTGGCGATTTTGAGCTGCCATTTGTCAAGATTTGACTTTTTGTCAGTTAAACCTACTATTCGCCCCACCCAAGAGCGAGCGCATAATCATCCCTGGGTGAGACGAATACCGATCTGTATTCATCCCTGGGTGGAACGAATAAGGAGCAGAGTGCCTGAAAGGTGCCAAATTGATCTTTGACCTTCCAAAATTGCTATGAGAGTGGCTAGGACCACTGTTTAACCTCTAGGGGTTGCCCTGGGGGCTGTGTGTGTCAATGCGATCAGTGTTTGCAATCACATAATCAGATTGGTGCTATTTTGGTGTCTACAGATGCCCCTTTTTGGGATGTGTTGTGTGGGGCATTGTGCTGATCAAAAATAGATAACCAAAGCACTAATTATTAGGGTTTCTTAGTAACCTAACCAACTTTTGATGCCCCAAGTATGGAAAGGGCATGCATTATTGAATCCTTACTTTCGACGAGCGAAGGAACTTGATTTCAAGTATTAACCTATTTTGGTGAGGTGTGACTTGAGCTTGGACATTGATCAGTCATGAATAGGCAAAGGGCGCAACCTTTTGTCTGTGGGAACCTTGAGTTCATGATTCACGAATGTCAAGCATTTGATCAGCTTGTGATTATTGCTTGTTTGCTACCCCAAACAGAAGCGTGATTGTCTTTGTCAATGATTCTTTGAAAGCATGCCATTGCCTTGATTGGGTGTGTATTTGTTGATTGGTGACTAAGTCTGAATACCCCCTCAAGCGATGAATCAATGAGGGAATGACCGACATGAGAAAAGCAACAAGTCACTTGACCCAAGATGACTTAGGTGAGGGTGCCTTCAGATGTTTTTCTTTTGATGCTTATGTAGTTTCCCAATATTTGGACCTGTTTTTGGTGGGTTTTAACCCATTTTGGGATGCCATTTGGGGATGAAATTGTCAAAAATTCGTCTTCTCATGGAGCGGTCTGACGGTGGTAGCCTTCTTAGGGAGTAGGATAGTGACGATTTGTGACCTCGATGTCAGTTTTGCATGCCAAGAATGTTAGGCATGGAGGCACCTTTGTTCGGCAATTTTATTGCTATTTTTGGTTGGTTTATGTGTTTTTGTTGTTTTTGAGTGGGTTTTGACCCTTTTGTGATGCCGTTTGGGGATGAAATTGTCGAAAATCCGTCCTCCCATGGAGCGGTCCGGCTATGGTAGCCTTCTTAGGGAGTAGGATAGTGATAATTTGTGACCTTGATGTCGGTTTTGTATGCCATTGAATATCCGGTGCAAATGTGCCTTTGTTCGACATTTTTATTGCTATTTTTTGGTGCATTTTGGTTGCAGTTTTTGTTTTGTTTTTTTTTTTTTGTGAGGTCAGGGGATCGTCTTATTGTAGCCTGAGGGCATTTTGATGATATATATACATGACTTTGTTTTTGTTTTTATTATACACTTGTGATTTTATTGTTATTTTTATGCACATTGATTGATGTTGATGTATGCATGTTTATTTACGGTGATGTATGCATAAGTTATGATGAATGCAAATGTTTCTAATTTAAATGATATGCATATGGAATGGATGAAATGATTTTTTGATAACCTGGCGTGGGAACCATAGACTGTACAGGACTTATTGCTTTGTGTACATGTGTTGTTGTTTTTTTTTTTTTTGCATTTTCTAATGATAATGTAAGGATGGATTATATGCAATGGTTGGCTTAGAATGTAGCTAAGTTTTTTTGAGATTCAGCTATGTTAACTAACTAGCCAAGATTGTACTTTTATATTACAAGATTTTTGAACAAGGTATGAATCGTGCTTGTTTTTGACCAAGTTATTTCACATCCCTGTGTGTGCAATTGAGTTTGTTTATGTGGTATTTGTTAGGATACCGCTAGTGCTAGATAGGCTTTCAACCAAACCTATACTGAGGATCACCTAATTAGCTCCACTAACTCCTTTGTTGTATTTAGTCAGATTAATTTGTTTTGCAATCTAGGATACCATAAGCTAGCTCATCCACATGCAAACATTGATTTGCACACAAATAAATGTGATAGATATATCGTCATGTGGGAGGTTTGCCGCCAATGACCAATAGGCTATCCACAAAACTGGTACTGAGGTTCGCCTCATGACCTTTTGAATGCTGAGAGTTCTAGGGATTCAAGTTTGACTCCCTTCTTTTCTTCATTTGTATTGGGATACTTGCTCTTTTGTAGTGATGAAAATCACTGTTTATTTTTGTTTTTCTTTCTTTTGAGCAAGGGATTTTGAATTTTGGAGTGATGAGAATCACTATTGCTTGTGCTTTTTGATGTATGCACTTTGTGGGATTTGATGTCAATTTTTGGAGTATTGACGTTTGCAAATTTTTGATGTTTTGCAACTTTTTGAGAACTTGGGATTCTTGGGGAATTGGGTAGGGAAGATTCTTGTCCTTTTGCCAACTCTCAGCATTCTTGGAGTCATTCGCACAGGGGGATGATCAAGATAACCTTTTCACTATTTGGTATCCTGACTTGCTTTACAGGTTTCATCTTTCATTTACACAACATGGGAGTTGTTTTATGTGCTTTTAACTTGTGATGGGATGCTACATAACAAGGTGTATTTCAAGTGAAACTCTACCGTTGTAACATCTGTTCTAACTTTGTGTAGCTCTTGGCTAGAAATCTAAAGACAACTGAAATGACAAAAACTCTTGATACGTTTAGAAGACAACTGACTGGTGATATGGCAAAATTGTTGATGGCGTTTAGTTTTGTTGTATTGTTTATGAAATGGAAAACATGAAAAATTGTGTGTTGGCTAAGTAATAATAGTCCATGGTGCCTTTGACCTCTATGATCAAAAAATATGCAATATATGGATGTGATGGTTAATGCAACTATTCTTTGGTGCTTTGATTGATGAAGTATGCGTGAGAATGAGATGTAGATTTTTTTGTAATTTTGATGATTTTGTTATTTTTGAATTTTTTTGATATTTTCCAAGTGATTGCGACAATCCTTGGAGCTTTTGGGTTGACCAAAAGGATTATGGGCAAGTTTGGGGTATTTTTGGGATTGACCAAGCGATTGTGGGAATCCTTGGAGCTTTTGGTTTGACCAAAGGTATTATGGGTATCTTTGGAGCATTTTTGGGATTGACCAAGTGATTGTGGGAATCCTTGGAGCTTTTTGGGTTGACCAAAGGGATTATGGGCACCTTTGGGGCATTTTTGGGATTGACCAAGCGATTTTGGGAATCCTTGGAGCTTTTGGTTTGACCAAAGGGATTATGGGCACCTTTGGGGCATTTTTGGGATTGACCAAGCAATTGTGGAAATCTTTGGAGATTTTTGGGTTTGACCAAAGGGATGATGGGCACCTTTGGGGCATTTTGGGGATTGACCAAGCGATTTTGGGAATCCTTGGAGCTTTTTGGTTTGACCAAAGGGTTTGTGGGCACCTTTGGGGCATTTTTTGGATTGACCAAGTGATTGTGGGAATCCTTGGAGCTTTTGGGTTTAACCAAAGGGATTATGGACACCTTTAGGGCCTTTTTAGGGTTTGACCAAGTGATTGTAGGAATCCTTGGAGATTTTGAGGTAATTGGCTCGCTCTTCAAGGGATAGAGGTACCCCCAACTTGATGATCTTTGTGCTCCGAATCTGGCTCTGGAGGGATTGGCACAAATGGATTGGCCCTATGTGTGGATAAAAGGATGGGGTCTGCCCTTGGCATTGATAACTCTATAGGGTCTCTGGGCGTAAGGTGCTCTTTGTATGCCCAAAGTGGCAGATGTAACACTTGGTCCCACTATGCTAGGTTAACGTGCCACTCATGCCCTAGCATTATGTTTAGCTATTGAAGTACGCCATCAATATCCATGGGGTGTTGATGCTATCGCATGTGATTGAGGTAGGCCATATTTGTTTCATCCTCATAATCACTGTCAGAGATCCAAAGGCCTTTGTTGGCTTCAAAATTTTTCTATGACATGTTCAGCTCATCCTGATTGAGTAGATTGACATGGTCCCAATGGGGTTGTTTCGCTCTCTACGGGGGGACGTGATTTTCTTGAAGTGGTGCTTGCTCGATTGGAGCATCCAAATGGAACATTGCCAAGAGGATTTCTTGATAGTCATCCATGGGGATCACTTGTGAGTGATTTCTATCAGACTCAAAAGGGTCCCATGGTGCTACCTCATACTCTAACTTGTCTTCGACCAGTGAGTCAGGTTCATCAGAATCTAACAATTTTGATACATGGAAGACCGCATCATCAGGTAGCTCTACAGTCAGAGGTTGATCCTCTTTGAAAGGAGCCTCATGTAAGTTGAGCTTTTGGGGCCCCAAAATCTAGGTCTCTATCGACACTAAGCGCTCTAGCAATGCATTGCATGTATCGAGGGATTTGATCTCCTCCTCTTTGGTTTGTTCCCACTACAAATTATGAGGAGCTTGAGGCCCATGGAGGGGTAGTCGAATAGCACCCCCTGCCTTGGTAGGGCATTTCAGCCCGCTCTCATTCTTGCTCGTACTCCTCATAGGCCTCTTGAGGGATTCTTGAGTGTGGCCTACAAACCTGGGTGGGTTCCCTAAGAAGGCACCCATCATTGGTTCTAGGAGTGGCCTCCCGCTCAGGTCTAGGAGGCATTGGGGGCAATGCTTGATAAGGTCACGGAGACTTGTCTCGCACCTAGGGGTTGTGCCTCTTATAATGTTCTGTCTTATGCGTGTGATGGTTTGGAGTCCTCGCCTGCATAGTGTTCTGCAACAATTCATCCTTTTGGCACTGAATGCGATCTTTTTTTAGATGATACAGTTGCTCTAACTGCTGTCGATATTGCTCAAGATCCGTGAGTTGGGATTGGTGGGTGACATGTTTGGCAAATGCCAAGATAATTTATTCCATCGTCTCATGTCTAGAAGGCCTAGATGCCTCTCCTTCATATATATCTCAGTCATAGCGATCTAAGATCTCTATAAGTCGCCTTCCTCTATCGAGGTTAGTGGCATTCACCCGAGGCTTTGGCCTTAATGGGTGACCCTGATATATAGCAGGTGCGGAGGCGCATTGCTCCCGCACTGTATATTGTTCTTAAGGAAGGTAGGGGTTTTCCTTGTGCTCCCTTTTGTAAGTGAAAAAGGAACAGGCGGAGTTGGTTCGCCTCGCCTAAAGAGCCTTGTGCTCTAGATTTGTCCTACTATTTCTGACAACAAGAGGGGGTAAAGGAGGGATGGTGTAATCATGTGGCCCCTCCTGGTGGACCCTGTGTTGCCCTAGCACTTCATCGTGTGGTGGCAACTCATACCGGGCATCTAGGGGAGCTTTCCCATTTATATTATGTGCCACATGTATGGACTCTTACCGAAAGGGGCTATGTTGGGTGGGTGTGCCCCTCGAAGGGGTGCCCCTATAGCCTTACTCCATCAAGGGGCAAAGTGGACTATTGTGTGTGTCAGGCTACCAAGGTGGAATGACCAAGTCCTTGGGGCTATAGCAGAGGCGACTTGTCCCCCCCTGCACACTCTCCGTAGCTTCCACCCATGATTGGGTTTGGCTACGAGTGAATACCATGGTGGTGCCTCTCTACAAGACGTGTAGATTTTTTTTTCTTTTTATGATTTTTATATTGCACTAAGCAGAAAGGATCACACACACACAAAGTAATGATTATCTCGTTTAAATATTGAAGTGTGCCCTAAACCTGGTTTAGTGTGTTTTGATTTTTTTGTTTTTGTTTTGGTTTTGAAAGTTTTTGTAAAGAATGTTTAAATGCAAAATGAAGACTCTTATGACTCCCAAAAATGGTCACCCCTTCGATATACCATTGCAAGGCTGATATACCAACCTCTCTATATATCCGCCCTTATGTGAGGGAAACTATAGGTACGTGAGAGCAGATGGTACGTGTAACATAGGCAGTACGGAAGGAGGATTGCCTTGTTTATGACACCTACCATAGAATATTTATCCTCATGCACTAGGAATCACCCCAGCTACACTCGATCAGCTTTCGTCAGGATTTAAGTCTAGCAATAATAGCAATCGGGGTAATGGATGCAAAATTCAAGCTAAGGTGGTCATGAAATCCATCGTTGGTCTTGATCAAGGGCTGGGGTTTTACGACTAGCTCCTTGCTTTTTAAATCACCACGTGATGTGTGTGGGGTTATTTTTATTAAAGAAAATTAAACATGCAGCAACAACTTTCCCTAAGCAAGCAAATAAACAGAAACAAAAAACTAGAAATAGAAAAAATGACAAAGACTGTTGAGAACCCCTACCTTTTCTCTGCCCACATCGGATGCCTCTGAATTTTAGCTTTGAAATTGAACAGAGGGCTATTCATCCCTGGGTGAGATGAATAATAGAGATGAATTCGTCACAGGGTGAGATGAAGTCTCATTCATCCCGAGGTCATACGAATTACAGTCTGCATTCACCATAGGCTGGAACGAGCAGTAGTCCAACATTTGAAAAGTGGTACCTGCAAGCAAGAAAATACAAATTTTGATTAGATTCGTGATCTCAAAAAAATAGAGGATAGGGTCCCACCATGATCGCCACTAAAAGCATGAGGATACATAAGTGAAAAGGAAACACTACTTGCAATGCATGTGAAGCAAAATATGATGCTTAAACTCCTAGAAATAAAAAATGCATGAAAGGAGGAGAAAGGAATGAATTGAAACACAAGTGAGTATGGAAAAGCACAACCCTTTTATTAATAATCTTTAAATCTCAATTACAAATATGTCTCCTCCCTTTTCAGGGGCTAGGAGCGTTAACACTGCTTTGTTTACAATCATGTCTTAGGAATCCTTATTTCACGTGCCCACATGTAAAATGGGTGAAACAAAACATCGCCACTGCTTGTGTTGATGAATATTCACTCCTTGTTGCTCCTCTAATGTCGAGATCCTGTGTTCAACGAAACAAGAAACGGTCAGTAGCACCTGTAGATAAAATGAAACGCATAACGCCCAAAGCCCATGAAAAATGCATGCACAAAAATGAATGAAACGATAGGTAAAATGAATCAAAATGAGCTAAAAGTCTCATAGAAGCATGAAGACATTACCAGAAGGACACTGCAATCGAAACAGTCAGGAAATTCCTCATAGATTTGTATTCGCTCCGGGGTGGGACGAATAGACCTGCAATAATTTGTCCAAAAAGCACCCTCTTCAATGTCCTATCTAGGAAGCTCCAAATGACCTGCAAAGTTGGGGTTAGGTAAAAGGGGGTATTTTGGGAAGACCTAGAAGGTCATATTTCTCCAATTTTGCCTCTATCACCTAGATTTGGATGGTGCCATCTATAGGTTAGTAAAAGCGGGAAATGATAAAAACGTGGTCAAAAATGCTCAGAATGAAGTGAAATTTAAACTACAACCTATTTGAGAAATATAGAATAATATGAAAAAATAAAAGAAAGGGAATCTACCATATATTTCTAATAATTTTAGGGCAGGACGATTAGGCCTGTGGTAGTGTTGGGGGTGCCCGGGGGCAGAGCGCCCACCGTTTGGGGCCTTGTTTCGGCACCAATCCACTTGGGATGGGTCCAAAAACTCTTGTAAGGTATTGTCAAAAAATTTGGTAGGATGTTGTGCCCAAAAATCGGGTTTTGGGTTCAAGTTGTGCTTCTAGAGATCACCCAATAACCTCCCTTCCAAAAGAGAGATTAGGGATGTGAAAGCACAAGCAAAGGGGATGAAGACGTAAAATGGCAACACTTCATTGCTCCAATTGCTGCAAACCTGTCTCTTCTTCGGGGTGATGAGACTCACCATTTTATAGACCTAACAGGCCTCTATGTATGGGCATGCAGAGGTGCCACTTGGCAATCATGCCTCCCTAGGAGGGAGGAGATTCCCCTCCTGATTTGGGACTTCATGACTGCCCTTGTAACAACCTCTAATACTCAAAAACACTCACTCACCCTCACATGCAATGAAGGAGGAGTTAAGTGGCGAGTCTGAGTTGCCATTTGTCAATATTTGACTTTTTGCCAATCAAACCTACTATTTTCCCCTCCCAGGAGCAAGCGCGTAATCCTCCATGGGTGAGACGAATACCAATATGTATTCATCCCTGGGTGGAACAAATAAAAATCAAAGTGCCTGAAAGGTGCAAAATCGATCTCTGACCTTCCAAAACTACTGTCAAAGTGGCTAGGACCACTGTTTAACCTCTGGGGGCTGCCCTGGGGGCTGTGTGTGTTAATGCGATCAGTGTTTGCAATCACATAATCGGATTGGTGCTATTTTGGTGTCTACAAAGCCGTGTTTGGTAAGCATGTTTTTTGAAGTGAGTTGTTATGCAAAGAACTTGAAATAGGGTTTGAAAAGATCATGAGCATCATTGTTATGTGATATTTTTTTGTTGAGCATTGTTGGAAATATTTTGAGTTGGTGTTTACAAGCTTGGACTAGGGTTTGAGAGAAAGGGTTGTTTCATGAAGTGATTGATTGAGTAGAGTTGATTGAGCCTAGTCAAGTGATATGTATGAAGTAACTGTTAAAGTTCCATAAAAAAAACTATTATATATTCTGATATGAGTTGTGAAAGAGATTGAGTTTTGAGTATAGAACATATTGAGTCTCTAAAAATTCTCTTTATGCTTCTATGAGATTGATTTGAGTTGAGAAAGTGATTGAGCTTTGAGTATAGAACATATTGAGTCTCTAACAATTCTATTTATGTTTCTATGAGATTGAACAAGTTGTGTGGACTTGTTAAGCAGATTTGAGGCAAGTCTTTGAGAAGACTTATGGACTAATTTTGTGTGAGATTTTATGGAAGCTTACAATACAAATTTGAGCAAGTCCTAGAGAGGACTAATTGAGAAGATTTAGATAGATTATGAGTGGACCTGTTGAGAAAATTTATACAAGTTCTGTGTGAGCCTGTTGAGAAGATTTGGACAGATTTTGAGTGGACCTGTTGAGCAGATTTGAGCAGGTTTTGAGTGGATCTATTGAGCATATTTGAGCAAGTTATTAGTGGACCCGTTGAGCAGATTTTAGTAGGTTCTGAGTAGACATGTTGAGAAAATTTGAGCAAGTTTTGAGTGGACCTGTTGAGTAGATTTGAGAAAGTTCTGAGTGGACCTATTGAGCATATTTGAGTAGGTTCTGAGTGAACCTATTGAGGAGATTTGAGTAGGTTATGAGTGGACCTATTGACCATATTTGTACTAAATTGAATGAACTCTATTTAGTTCAAATTTGAGTGGACTTGTTCTAGACTAACTAGACTATGTTTAGTACAAGAGTTGAGCAGATTTTTGCTAGACCGATTAGACTATGTTTAGTACAAGAGTTGAGAAGATTTGTGCTAGAGTAAATACACTGTGTTTAGTGTAGATTTGAGTGAGCTTATTGATCAGACTTGTGCTAGACCGACTGAACTGTGTTTAGTGCAAGAGTTGAGCAGAGTTGTGCTAGACCGATTGCAATGTGTTTAGTACAAAATTGAGACAAATATTTGGAGGTGATAGAACATAGAGGACATTAGTCTCTAGTGGATATATATCCATCAGCTAGGGCAGTGAGGATAGGTCTTCTGAGTGGGGACAAAAGTCTTCAGTGGAGAGAGATCCACAAGCTAGTGTAGTGGATGCAATAGTCTTCTAGAGGATCACCAACCAGATTATAGGAGAATGGGTTCTCCTATGGATAGAGATACACAAACCAGATTTAGGGGATCATCATATCCTTTGGATAGAGTTCCATAAACATTGTAATTGGGAAGGATTCCCAAGATATTGATTGAGAAAATTTTAGTGAAATATTTTCTCCGTGGAGTAGCCCACATTGGGTGAACCACATAAATTGTGGTGTCTCTATTGTGTATGGTGTTTTGTGCATTGCTTTTATTACTGCTATTGATACTACTATCTATACACTACATAATATTGATTTGGAAAGAAAAGTAAAAAGTGCTCTTATATTGTTCACCCCCCTCTTAGTATAAGCTTGTGTTATTAAATTGGTATCAAAACGGGTTCCTTCAAAAGAGTTTAACAACTTGAAGGCAAATATAACAAGAACATAATGGATCCTAAGGATGCATCCTCAAGTAATTCAGCACCAATATTTTATGAAAGTGACTACATATATTGGAGTATGATGGTAAGGTTCTACTTGATGGCACTTGGCAATGAAGTTTGGGATGCAGTAGAATTTGGATATGATCTAGTAGTTAATCCTCCTACAGATAAGGAAGGTAAGCTACTACAACACTATAATTCAAAAGCAATCAACGCACTTGTGAGAGGTTTACGTAGATCATAATATATGAAGGTTATGCATTGTAGAACTGCAAAAGAAATATGGGATAAATTGTAATGTATATATGAGGGAGATAAAAGTGTCAAGAAAGTAAAGATACAAAATCTCAAAGGACAATTTGAAGCATTGAGAATGAATGATGATGAAATATTAGTTCTTATCTAATTCAAATTGATGAGGTTGTTAATGATATGCAAGGACTTGGAATGAAGATTGATGAATCATATGTTTGTGATAAAGTCTTAAGATCTCTTCCAAACAGATTCAGTGAACATGTTTATGCTATAGAAGTATCATTGGATGGTGATACTTTGACAATAGATAAGTTTCTTGGTATGCTAACATATTTTGAGATAAGAACAAAATTTCCTATTTCCTAGAAGGAAACAACATTCAAAGTAATCAATGAAACAAAGAGTAAGAAGCCAGAATCAAGCAATGAGTCATTTAGTGATGAAAAATATAATTATGGTAGAAGAGACAAAGGACCCACAGATCTAAGATCTATTATGTGTTTTAATTGTGGAAAGTATGGACATTTTGCAACAGAGTGTAAAGAGCCAAAGAACAACAATGGTGAAGAAAAATAGGATCATAGGTATAGGGAATTAGAAAGATATAAGTACCAAAAGAAAAGTAAGAATGGACAAAGCAAACAAGGAAATAAATTCTTCCAAAGACAAAAGAGAAGCTACTATTCGGATAATTCAAGTAAGTACTCAAATGATAATGATGCTAGTATTTTAGACAATGATAGATATGAAGTCCTATTTATGATTGAAGAAAAAGACTCCAGTTATTCTCAAGTGTTTTAGATGTGGTAAATTTGGACATCTTGAAGATGATTGTACAAGGGATGGTTATAGTTTTAGTGATGATGAATATGAAGATGCACTTGAAGAATCAGATGAAAATATTCTAATGGTATTAGAAGAATAAGTGAGTGATCCTATAGAATACAAATCAAGATAAAGTAATGATGTGGAAAAATGCAAAAACATAGAGGATTATTCAGTAGATAATGGTTATGATCTCAAGGGAGAACTTATATATGCCCTTGACATGATAAAGAAGGTAAGGAAGCAACACTCTAAACTTGAAATTCAGTTTCAAGAATGTGATGAAGAAAGAAGATTGCTCATAGAGGATTTAGAAAAATCTAAGGCTAAGGCAAGGAAGCACAAAGAAAAGTTAGAAGAAAATATTTTGGAATGTGAGAAGTTAGCACAAGAAGTGGGAATACTAAAGGAAGATTTAGAAGATTCCAAGAATAAGCTATACAAGTATGTAAACAGTGCAAAGTGTATGGATAAAATAGTCAAGATACAAAGAGGAGCAACAAACAAAATAGGTCTTGGTTCTAAACAAGTTCAAAATAAATGGGAAGAAGAGTCTACTTTATGTCTTGAAGAAGAAGAAACTTCAGATGAAGATATATCAGAACAAGACAGTGTAAGAGGGAGTGAGACATTAGAAGATGAGTTGGACAATAAAGGGTTCAACAAAGATAGGAACAATGCACAAAGAAGATACATATGGAACAACAATCAGAACAGGAGATCAATGAGGTCAATACAAGGAAGCTTCAATGGAAAATATTTTTCATGTCATAGGTTTAGGCACATGGATTCACAGTGCAAGACACATGAAAGACATGAATATGACAATAGACAACTTTTCCATGGGTATTGCTACTCATGTAATAAATTTGGTCACAAGGCAATGAATTGCAAGGTTCATGATAGATATGGATTTAGTAGGATAAATACTAAGACATTTGCACCTCCAAATAATAATAACATTAAGTGTTATAAGTGCAATAATTATGGTCACACATCAAAGTGGTGTAAAGCAGATATTCTAAAAATAGGTATGAACAGGAACATGAATACGAACAGGAACAAGAACATGGATAAGAACAAGAACATGAATGATAATAGGAACATGAACATGGATGATAACAATAACAATAAAGATGATAGGAATAGGGATGATGACATGGATAGAAATAGTCAGAGAAATCAAAAAGCTTAGAAAATAAGGGAAAACGATAAAGGTAAAGAATAGTGCTTTCGAGAAGTAGAAATACTCCCATCCCAGAATTAACCATCTCAAAAGGAGGTGGGGGAGAGACTAAGATAAGAGGCTCATTCTTAGCCCCAATCCCCAAGGGTGATCCTTTTCCATTGATGTCAAAGGGGGAGATATTTTTGTAATGGGGAGAGATTTGGTATTTGAGAGAGCATTGATCCAGGAGGAGCAATGTTCGAGGGGGAGCAGAATAAAAAGAAAGGTTAGATTTTGGTAAGAAGATTATGGGTTGCCATAAATGACAAATGAGGAGATTTTTTGGAAATTTTAAGTCCCTACGTCAAGGTTATCATTCATTTCACTAGATTAAGTCATCATTAACATCAAGGAATTCAAAAAGAAACAAAGGAGAAAAAATGGTTATTTGATATCCAAGAAGAAGGCCAAAGATCAAGAGAATTAGTGCAAAAAATAGAAGTTAAAAAGGAATTATAATATTTATTTTATAAATTATTTAAATTTAGTGAGAATTTAAATTTTATAAATAAATATTATTTACGATGTGGAAAACAGTGATAAGGAGGTAATATATCAAAGGCATAATATTATAATAATGATTATTATAATATTAAAGTGATATGGTGAAAACCCAAATTAAATAGTCATTATAATATTTTATAATGCAAGGTGGTTTTATAAAGTTTAAATGCTTTATAAACCCAAAGGTTGGGTTTAAGACGAAGGCATTCAAAGCATTTATAATTTTTGCTGATGTCAACATGGAAGCGCTGACGTTCAAATTCAAAAATGACTTCGTGTATAAAAGGAGGCCATGAAGACCTGTTGAGTGGTGTTTTCACCCGATTGTGAAAGCACACTCTCCGGTAGGATCTGAGTCCAAAAATCCTCTGCTTGCAAAGAAAATAACTTTCTCCAAGGTTCCTGTTATGCTTAAATAATGTTGTTCAAATGAAATGCCAGGAATATCTTAGGGTTTGCAAGTGGATGTTAACAAGGGGCACTAATGGTTTATTTAATTTGAATTTACAATGGACTCAAAGTGAATAAATCTATTCTAATCTTCAATTCTAATGGATTTTCAATTGCTTATTCAAATACTGTAATTAAACTGTAAGAAATAAAATAAGGATTTGAAAGATAAAGCAAAATAAATGGAAATAAGATTAAACTACAGTCAGAATACTTTCATCAATTCGATGAAACCGAAGATATTGAGGTTTTATGCATGCAACCTAATCTAATGAACCTGCAAACTCGCACAATCCAAATAAATTAGGTGTTGGTTTCTAGGGTTTCTACTGTAATTCCAGACTTAGGCATTCGCATGAAGCAACCAAGCACACTTGCATTAAACTTCACCTAAAAGCCTCAAAAATCTGGAATGAAAGATAAAACATTAAATCATGCATGCACAAAATGACTCCTTCTTTCTCATCAATGAGATGCCAATACTCTGTATTTTATATTAAATGATATGTCAATTACATTCAAAGAATGTTCCAGGCAAAAATATTCCAGAACAAAAAAGAAGGAAATTGCCCAAGTGCAGGCCCAGAATAGCACGAAGCTCTTGTCTCTGCAACTCTGCAATCGGCAATTTCCAACCCTTCCTTCAATCTGCGCTTCTGGATTTATCCTATCTAGCGTGGCTCTTCGATTCTCCCTGGTCGCTTCGCTTCACCTTCCTGCATGTGACCTTTCGAATTCCCACCTTTTCCTTGTCTTTATTCCATGTTTAACGTCAAAACGCCTAAAATCCTTCGTTGCATGTAACGCTTCTACAGACCTGACACCTGCATGCCACGTGTCACACGCTCTCTGCGCCTTCTGTAATGCCACTCTACGAAAAACCCGACAAAAACTGCATGCCGCCTGTTCACCTTCCTGGCCACGAAAACGTGACATGTCGCGATATCGCTACACTCTTCCCGATCGTACATCCTCGGCAGCATCTTGTCGCGATATCGCGACCGTTTTTGCTTTTGAACCTTCTTTCCACAAACTGTAGCGAGATCGCTACCATTTCTCCATCGGGCTTCCTTCTCACAAAGTTGTAGCGAAATCGCTACCATCTCTCCGTCGGGCTTCCTTGGCAACTTTACGTCACGACATCGCGACCATTATCACTCTCTTGCCTTCTTTCGACAAACCGTCATGATATCGCTACCGCATTTATCCTCGAACCTGCTTGCCACAAACTATCACGATATCGCTACCGCTTTCTCTTTTCGTACGCTTTCCCGAAACACGTCATGAAATCGCTACCACTTTTATGTTCCGTACGCCTTGGCAAAACCTGTCGCGATATCGCGACCATTTTCTCCGTCCGTATAGTTTGCCAAAACACGTCGCGAAATCGTGACACTTTTCATCATCCGTACGCTTCGGCAAAACACGTCATGAAATCGTGACCATTTTCATTCTTTTCCAACGGCATGTCGCGATTTCGCGACACCATTTCTTTTCTTCTCAGCGGCATGTCGCGATTTCGCGACAACTTTCAATTTTTCTTTTCTCTCCTCTTCGCAGCGATGGAGCTACATGTCGTGATTTCGTGACAACTTTCCTATTTCCAGCAGCGATGGCGCGACAAGTCACGATTTCGTGACATGTCGCGATTTCGTGACACTTTCAACACTTAGGCATTTTTTCCTCTTTTCTTCAATTTTAGCATCTGGGTCACCGAGATTCTTCTCTGCAAGCCTGCAAAAAGGTGGGTCCCCAATTTTGGGGTGTGTTGTGGATCACCCACAACAAATGGCGACTCTGCTGTCAAATGCTCTTGAGCATTTTAGTAAGAACCCAACCTGAAACATATCACAAACTCGCAAATATATGTTAGCACATAAGCAAAATAACAAATGCCCAAAGATCAGAAGTACATGAATCATCAGAATCATCAAGTATCAGCTCAGTGTGTGCAATGTGCTTTCATTCCCTATCGTTTGAAATTGATCAACATTCCATTATCGGTTTTGCATGAATGCATATATGGGATGGTGAATGATTTGTGTACCCTAATGAATGTGCAAGGAGATTTGCTTCCATAAAAGGCATGGTCCTTCTTCTATTACTATGTACAAGCATTCAAGATTGCCAAACCCTCTTAGGATCCACTAATTCATTACCTTATTGTATCCCAAAGTTGGTTATGAGTCCCTACTATCTAGAACCCATGTGCAAGTGAATGTGAAATCAGAACTTTGGGGAATCAGACTCCCAACCAACCGAGATGAGAGTTTAACCTTATCCTTACTATTCTGATTTAGAGTTCATTACCTCACTTTAAGCAAAATAATTAAACCGAGTTATGGAAGAAATGGTCATGCTAGTCTAACCCTCTAGACAATCGGTGGTCTTGTTTTTTAGGCAAGACATGATGCCATGCATGGGCATATCTAACCCCACAATCCAAAACTTATCTCCATTTCTTTGGACCTTGGGGATGACTACCCATCCCTTGCAGAGGACAAGTAGTACGATCCTTACAATCCAAAATAAAGATGAGATGGGAAAAATTTATTTATTATTATTTTTTTTTTACTTCTTGGACCTTGGGGATGACTACCCATCCTGGCTAGGGACATGTAGTACGATCCTTACAATCCAAACTTTAGATGAGAAATATTAATTTTGTTGCTTAGACCTTGGGGATGACTACCCATCCTTTGTAGAGGACAAATAGTACGATCCTTACAATCCAAGACTGATTATGAAATGAGACATAAGAGCTTTGGGGAATCAGATTCTCAACTAACCGAGATGAGAATTTATGCCCTATCCTTACTACTCCATGTGGGTCAAATCAAAGCTTTGGGGAATTGGATCCTCAACCTAAGTTTGATGAGGATTTAACCCTATCCTTACTACTATGATTTTAGACTTTAAGCTCTATGGAAGTGGTCAAAACCACTGTTTTAAGGATCATGTTGCATAAATAGGATAGACATGAATTACTTCTTTCGCCCAACCTTTTCCTCCAAGTTAGGTTTTGATCATTTTGCTCAAGATCCTTTTTAATGTATGAGACGTGCTTGGTTCTAGATATCTCAAGACTCAGTTTCCAACCTTAGGAGCTACTTACATATATGTTATAACACAACCCTAAGAGGATTTGACATACTTTAATGGCTTGTACCTAAGATGCATATGTAACTAAGATGAGATGTATGTAAGGTGAGATGGAACATGAATGCATTATTTCTTGAATTACAAATGGAATGAATTGTCATGCAAAACTGATTCTTTCATGCATCACAAAATCAAACAATATTATTAAAATGTTTTATGTTACTTGTGGAGCTTTTACAAGACAATTCCAATATTTCATATTCTCCTAACCTTAAGCATAAGTTGACATCTCAATTTTTTATTCTTTATTTTATTTTATTTTTATTTTTATTTATTTATTTATTATTATTTTTATTTATATATTTTTTTTATCAAAATTAACACACATGTCAATTGAAATCAAATCCATAACCAAAATCCTAGCTAGACTAACAATCCTAAACAATAAAAACAAAATCTGAAAATCCCCCACCAAAACCAAAAGAATAATATCAAAGTCTCACAACCTAAGGGCTAAAATAATGCTTTAAAATCTGCCCATTAACCGGTAGCATGAAATCTTCCCCTTCTAATGTTTTTAGCCTGAAGGTATTCTTCCCAAGAATCTCTGAAATCTGATATGGGCCCAACCAAAGACAATCAAACTTTTGATGATTCCCTTTTTCCTCATGTCTTTTGTCCCATAGTAATACCAAATCTGAAATTCTGAATGATTTAACTTTGGCCCTTACAGTCAAACCATCTCTTGATAACTGCCTGGTGTTTATTCATGTGATTCATGGCCTCTTCTCTCTTTTCATCAAGGTGCAACAAGCGGCTCAACCTGGCTTCAACTTGATCATCTGTCCCCAAGTACTCTTGTATGAAATGTAAGGTCTGCAACTTCAAATTTGCTGGAAATATCGGGTCTTGCCCATAGACCAAATGATAGGGAGTATTCCCTATGGACTCTTTCACTCTGGTCCTATCTGCCCAAAGGGCAAACTTTAGTTGGCTGTGCCGAGTCCGAGGGTTCTTTTCCAGCAACTTCTTAATAGTATTCAACAAATTCTTATTTGAAGACTCGGCCAACCCATTTCCTTGAGGATAGTAATTGGATGCAAACTTTAAGCTCACTTTGTTATCATATGCCCAATCTGCAAATTGTGTAGAAATAAAAGCTTTACCATTGTCAACGACAATAGAGTCGGGCATTCCAAATCTTGTTATAATCTGATCCTCAAGAAATTTAATCACAACATCTGTGGTGGCATGTTTAGTAGGAATCGCTTCTGTCCACCTTGTACAGTAGTCCGTAGCTGTCAAAATGAATTTATGAGAATCAAAAGAATTTGGGTTAATAACCCCGATGAAATCTAGTCCCCACTGTGCAAACGGTCTCATTTCGACTACAAGGATGCAACGGCATGGCTGCATTTCTTTCTCTATTTGCAGCCACTTGACAGATATGACAAGATCGTACATGGGTATGCGCATCCTTGAAAATATGTGGCCAGTAGTATCCTGCTCTCGGGATTTGATGTGTTGTAGCATTGGCTGCACCATGACCGGTTCCATGTTTCCCGTGAAATTCCTGCAACACCATGGCAGCTTCTTCTTTGTTCAAGCACCTCAGGTAGATACCTTCATGATTCTTCCTGTAAAGCACACCAGATTTTATCAGATAATTGATAGATTTAAGCCTTAAGGCTCTTCTCTATGTTGAATTCAGATTAGAAGGACACTTACCAGTCAATAAAAATTGCACAATATCAACATACCAGTCGTCCTTAGCCATGTATTATGTATTTGAGCATTGACCTATTATTTGCGGATTATTTTCTACGATCGCCTTCGCCAGTCCCTATCCTCGAACTAGTTTCATTGGTTGGATTTCGAGATCAAATTCTTGGATGGTTGAAATCCACTTTCCTCTCTTCTCACCTAGTTCATTCTGTAAAAACATGGTCTTGACAGCAGAATCGGGCACGATGGCGATAATTCTGCTGTGCACGATGTAGTGCCTAAATTTTTTCACAGTTTTAAAAAGTGCGTACATTTGCTTATCAAGGATTGAATACCTTAATTGAGCGTCTTTCAGGGGGGCACTTAAAAATGCAATGGGTTTTTCGGCACTATCCTCACCTTTTTGGGTTAAGACACTCGCAAAGGAGTGTTTTGATGCAAAAGCATAAATATAAAAAGGCTTGGAGTAGTCTGGGCTTATAAGGACAGGGGCTCTGGAAATGGCATCTTTGATATTACGAAAAGCCACTCTACTTTCCTCGTTCCATTTTACATCCACATATTTCTTGAGCATCCGGTTCAGAGGTTTGGCTATCTCAGCAAAGCTAGAGATAAACTTCCTCACAAAATTGACTTGCCCAAAGAAAGATCTCAGTTCTTTTTTATTGCTCGGGAGAGGTAGGTTTTGGATAGCTTGTATCCTTTATGGGTCGATGGATATGCCCTCTTTTGAAATGATGTGACCCAACAATTTCCCTTCTGTTACTCCGAAAATGCACTTTTTGGGATTTAAGGAAATTCCATGTTCTCTGCATCTTTGAAGCACTTTCTTCAAATCTTTAACATGATCCTCTCTCTTCTTCGAGAAAACTGGGATATCATCCACATACACGATGATGCATTTGCCTATTAGCCCTTTGAATGCGTAATCCATGGCGCGTTGAAAAGTTGCACCAGCATTTAACGATCCGAACGACATTCTCTTATATGCAAATGTCCCCCACTTGGTAGTGAAGGCTGTTTTCATCCTGTCATCTGGATGTATAAGAATTTGGTTGTACCCAGAATATCCATCGAGAAAGGACATCATTTCAGATCCATTTACCATTTGCAGAATTTCATCAATTGATGGCAATGGATAATTATCTTTTTGAGAGGCTTTATTAAGATTTCGAAAATCTATGCACAGCCTAATCTCTCCACTCTTTTTTCTTACTGGAACGAGGTTGGCCACCCAGGTTGAGTGCCTAACAGGAAAAATGATTTTCGCTTCCAATAATATTTTAACCTCCTTTTCGATCAAAGGCTCCAATAGCGGGTTAACAACTCGTTGTCTTTGCCTAAAAGGCTTGGAGTCTGGCTTCAAAGGGATGGTATGCGTGATAATGTTACGGTTTGTAAGTCTTGGCTCATTGTAGTTCCAAGCAATACAATCTATGTAATGCTTCAATGCCTGTATTATATTGCTCCTTTCTTCCTCTGTACATGCCTTTGCTATGTACACCTCCTTTGGATTGTCTGCACTCCCTAGATTAATTGAATCGCATGCATCTTTGGGGAGTGGGACTCTTTTTCTTTTCTTGTTCTTGCATTCCATGTCGAACATCTTTTCTAATGAAACCACGTCTTTAGGAATTTTGTTGGATTGATACGCAGTTTCACTTTCTTCTGTTTCATCCTGCCACCTTTGTTCCTCATCAATCACCTGATTTTCAAAAATACCCGAGTTTGTGACAAACTTGAAGATGTACTGTCACTTTCAAAAACCTAGAAATTCTTTACATTATCAGGTATTGATGGACAAGGAACCAGCTCAATGGAAAACTTTTTACATCTTTTTATATCCACCGGGTTTAACATGCCTGCAGCGACTGCAAGAGAGTCTGCTATTCGATTTCCTCTCCTAGAAATAAGGGCTATGTTGAATGCATCAAACTCCTCCATGAGATCCATAACCCTAGTTCTATAAAGGCTCAGTATTTTGTCGCGGCATGTATACTGTCCTTTGATTTGCTTGACAACCAACTCAGAATCTCCCAAAACCTTCAAGCATTTAACATGTTTGCTCAATGCTAGACGTAAACCATAGATCAATGCTTCGTATTCTGCCACATTGTTTGTGCAAGGAAATTGCAGTCTGTAGGCAGCCAATAATGGTTTACCTCCTGGACCAGTGAGCTCGACTCCAGCTCCTGCTCCCTGTCTAGACTTTGATCCATCAAACTTGAGCAACCACGTGTAATCCTTTTCCTCAGAAGAACCACCATGACACACTTCTTCTTTAAGCTCATCAGCGACTTTCTCAACATCAAGAGCATAGACCCCTAGGTCTGGCTCAAAAAACTGAACCTCATTCGGCTTGTTGAAATCCGTTATAATCTCCTTAAGCCTCGGTTCGTTTTCCACTCTGATTTGGTTTGCAATGCCCTTCCATGGTAGCCACATATGTGAGCAGTCTGTTGAAAAATAACCATTCAGAGTTTTCATCCAATCCCTAGCAAGTAACATTCCATACCTACTTGGGATGTTAACCACCAAAATGTCTACAACCTTCTGGACCCTGGGTTCAGAATTTAATTGAATCTTGACATCATATAAGGTCCCTACTACATTTACCTCTGAACGGTCCAATTGCAAGACCATGCATTTGGATGAAACCGGTTGTAGACCCAGCATTTGACATATCTCCGTAGGCATGAGGTTGCTCGTGGCTCCTGTGTCCACCAAAAGTTATGCAAGTTCTTACCCGCAATTCTCGGAGTCAATAAGAATGGCGGGACATCCCTTCTCTCCTTTCGCAAAATCGGGTGGGATTCAACTCTTTTTCCTTCCACATCGGATCGGGTGAGTTCAAAGCTCTTATCAACGCCTCCTTTTGACCAGGAAATTTAGCTGCGTCCAGGAATGAAAGGCTAGATTTGGACTTCTTCATATCCTCCACTACGTCATAATTTGGTTTTTCGAATTTGATTGTCTTTTGGACGTCATTAGACATTTCTCTTCTGAGTGGAGGGGGAGGGTTGTTACTTGCCTTTGTATCTGGAGGAAGAATAGAATTGTTTGGAGGTGTTGATGAGGTTTTAGGGGCTTTAGATTTACTCCTCAAATGGTACCCATGAGTCCCCTTTCTGAAATCTCGAAAAGCTTGCACCTCCTGTTCCAAAACTTCGTCTTCTTCCTCCTCGCTTTCACCCTCTTGGTGATATATTGTTTCCATCACCATAATATTTTCATCTTGATGATACGATGGATCCTCATTTGATACCAGTTCCAAATCATCAACTTGTGCTTGAAGACAATGAGTGTATCTAGCAATCTCAGGACAATTCCTCTCATTGTGTTCTTTTGTGTTATGTAACTTGCACCCCCTTTCCCATGCCAAATCTGAAAGATTCAAAAGAGAATTGGATTGGCTAGGGCCTGCAGAAGCATCTAATTGATTAGCAATGGGAGCAGGAACTCCCCCATTGTTTGGCTTGGTGTTCCAGTGCCTCCCTCTATTGTTAAAATTCTGATTTGGGTGAGGGGCATGGGACTCATACTTCTACTGTTGAACCCTGTCATTGCTTAGTTTATGCACTAGTTTCTTGAGCTCTTCGACTTTCGAAAAAACATCCTTCGGTGGAATCATATTGTTGTTAACCCCCGTTGGATTCGCATAATTAATGGGGTCTTGATTCCACATTTGGGTCGGGTTTTGAGGAATTTGATTCCCATATGGATTGATACCTTGAATCGGGATTGGATTCGGAACAGGAACTATGGCTTGAGGATTGACTTGACTAGTTTCTGCGTAGTTGATTGACTGTTCTACAAAAATGCAAGAACAGGTGGAATGGCTGTGATTGGTTGGATTGGAATGGGTGCATATGCGGGTCTTTGGTGGATACGGTTGCTGATATGGGAAGGCGTTCATACTTGGCATTTGTGGTGCCATGAGTTGATTTGCATGGGGAGCTTGACCATATGGAGCACACTTGTCCCATCATAGGCATCCGGGTAAACCCGTAGCCTTGCGGTGTCAATTGCTTGCTCAATAGTCATGGCTTCATTATAGGCCAAAGCCAGCATGGTGACATGAGGATTGCGCCTTGCAAACATAGGCTGTCATGGGGTCCAATGCCCCAAAATATATCTGCAAAGCCACTGCGGGATCGATGGCAAAATGTCTAATTGCTCTGTTATAGTTCTTTTGGAATCTCCGATTAAACATTCGGATCGGTTCCCCTTGGCCCCGTTTGCATGTAATAAACTGATTGTAAATAGTTGCGGGATCTAAGGGTGACCTAAATTGATTGACAAAGGCATTTTCCATTTGTGTCCAAGAGGTGATTGAACCAGTTGGCAAGCATATATACCATTCATATGCTATTGGATCCAAGCTCATGGGGAAAAGTCTGCAGGCTACATCTTCATGCTGAACTTGCAGCCTAATTAAAACATCCCTATAGGCTTGGATATGTTCTTCTGTTGTTCTTAGGCCATCTGGCTTGTATTTAGGCAGAAATATTTCAATGTTCTTGGGGATTTCATGGATATCCCCAACAATATTCAAAGGAGTATTGTTAGCTCCATACCAAGGAGCTGCTGGAGCTTGAGCCATTTGACTCAAAATTGATGTAGAAAGACCTACAATAGCAGTAGAAATATTACTAACTATAGGCACACTAGGGGCAACGGATATTACTGGCGTAGGTCCACTCGACGTTCTTGGAGAAAACAGGCCTTTTGCGACTGGTGTGCTTACGACTTGCTTGGCTTTACCCTTGGGAGTACCAGTAAGGTCATGAAAAATGGTTTCTCCGGTTGTTTGAGACCTGGTCGCAATACGGCGTGGTGGGTCCAGCCTGCCTGAGGAAACCCTCGGCTATTTCGAAGAAAACCTGCAACAAAAACAAAAAATAGTGTTGCAGTTTAGCCGTAAATGATTTCAAAATTAAATAAAAAACAAAATACTCAGATATGAAAATCAAAATAGATAAACCAATTCGGCCCTCCTTCTAGCGCCAATCTGTTGAGTGGTGTTTTCACCCGATTGTGAAAGCACACTCTCCGGTAGGATCTGAGTCCAAAAATCCTCTGCTTGCAAAGAAAATAACTTTCTCCAAGGTTCCTGTTATGCTTAAATAATGCTGTTCAAATGAAATGCCAGGAATATCTTAGGGTTTGCAAGTGGATGTTAACAAGGGGCACTGATGGTTTATTTAATTTGAATTTACAATGGACTCAAAGTGAATAAATCTATTCTAATCTTCAATTCTAATGGATTTTCAATTGCTTATTCAAATACTGTAATTAAACTGTAAGAAATAAAATAAGGATTTGAAAGATAAAGCAAAATAAATGGAAATAAGATTAAACTACAGTCAGAATACTTTCATCAATTCGATGAAACCGAAGATACTGAGGTTTTATGCATGCAACCTAATCTAATGAACCTGCAAACTCGCACAATCCAAATAAATTAGGTGCTGGTTTCTAGGGTTTCTACTGTAATTCCAGACTTAGGCATTCGCATGAAGCAACCAAGCACACTTGCATTAAACTTCACCTAAAAGCCTCAGAAATCTGGAATGAAAGATAAAACATTAAATCATGCATGCACAAAATGACTCCTTCTTTCTCATCAATGAGATGCCAATACTCTGTATTTTATATTAAATGATATGTCAATTACATTCAAAGAATGTTCCAGGCAAAAATATTCCAGAACAAAAAAGAAGGAAATTGCCCAAGTGCAGGCCCAGAATAGCACGAAGCTCTTGTCTCTGCAACTCTGCAATCGGCAATTTCCAACCCTTCCTTCAATATGCGCTTCTGGATTTATCCTGTCTAGCGTGGCTCTTCGATTCTCCCTGGTCGCTTCGCTTCACCTTCCTGCATGTGACCTTTCGAATTCCCACCTTTTCCTTGTCTTTATTCCATGTTTAACGCCAAAACGCCTAAAATCCTTCGTTGCATGTAACGCTTCTACAGACCTGACACCTGCATGCCACGTGTCACACGCTCTCTGCGCCTTCTGTAACGCCACTCTACGAAAAACCCGACAAAAACTGCATGCCGCCTATTCACCTTCCTGGCCGCGAAAACGCGACATGTCACGAAATCGTGACATGTCGCGATATCGCTACACTCTTCCCGACCGTACATCCTCGGTAGCATCTTGTCGCGATATCGCGACCATTTTTGCTTTTGAGCCTTCTTTCCACAAACTGTAGCGAGATCGCTACCATTTCTCCGTCGGGCTTCCTTCTCACAAAACTGTAGCGAAATCGCTACCATCTCTCCGTCGGGCTTCCTTGGCAACTTTACGTCACGACATCGTGACCATTATCACTCTCTTGCCTTCTTTCGACAAACCGTCGCGATATCGCTACCGCATTTATCCCCGAACCTGCTTGCCACAAACTGTCATGATATCGCTACCGCTTTCTCTTTCCGTACGCCTCCCCGAAACACGTCGCAAAATCGTGACCATTTTTCTGTTTCGTATGCCTTGGCAAAACCTGTCGCGATATCGCGACCATTTTCTCCATCCGTACAGTTTGCCAAAACACGTCGCGAAATCGTGACACTTTTCATCATCCGTACGCTTCGGCAAAACACGTCACGAAATCGTGACCATTTTCATTCTTTTCCAACGGCATGTCGCGATTTCGCGACACCATTTCTTTTCCTCTCAACGGCATGTCACGATTTTGCGACACCATTTCTTTTCTTCTCAATGGCATGTCGCGATTTCGTGACAACTTTCAATTTTTCTTTTCTCTCCTCTTCGGCAGCGATGGAGCTACATGTCGCGATTTCGCGACAACTTTCCTGTTTCCAGCAGCGATGGCGCGACAAGTCACGATTTCGTGACATGTCACGATTTCGCGACATGTCGCGATTTCGTGACACTTTCAACACTTAGGCATTTTTTCCTCTTTTCTTCAATTTTAGCATCTGGGTCACCGAGATTCTTCTCTGCAAGCCTGCAAAAAGGTGGGTCCCCAATTTTGGGGTGTGTTGTGGATCACCCACAATAAGACCTTTGAAAAACATCCCTCGATCGATTTAATTACATGCGCCATTGAAACATTATTTGCAAAGGTCTACGAGGAAGAAAAAAATTCTTTTTGTCTTATGTGCAAGGTGATAGCGAGGAAGTTTGGTTCCAAATACCAAAGTAGAGACGATGGTCCATTAGCAAAGCACATTTTTGTTAGAGCCCTTGTGGGGAGACGAACTGCATTCGAATCCCGTTGAGTGCATGGTGGAAAGGTTTTCACATTTTTGAGAAGGTGCCAAAGGAGGAATAAAAGGTGCATAGGGACCTTTTGGTCCTCAACATCCGTTGATGACACATGGTCGAGGTGCCTGTGGCTAGGGCGTTCATGGTGGTAGTGAGTAGGGGTTTGAAACCCATGGAGAGCAAAGGTAAAATTTTAATATTTTAATTTACCTAAAGTTTATTTTTAAAGCCTTTGTTAGCAGTTATAAGAAGCTTAAAAGGTTGTTTATTTTAGCAATGAAATAAGTGTTTTAGGAGGATAATGAGTGTTAGATTTTTTTTTTAAAGGGGTTGGTTTTTATTAAGTGTGATTATTTAAAGATTTGTTATTAGGAGTAATGAGGAGAGTGTGTGAAGGCTTAATTAATATAGTGATATATTAAGCCTATTGAATATTAATTTATTTTAAAGGGTTTTCATTTTAAAGAAGACTATGATGAAATTTATTTTTGAGTTGGAGTAATAAGGTGTATTTTGGGTCATCATTTTGTATTGTGTTATTATTAAAGTCTTCTAACCCTTATTGAGATTGGAAAAGAGAAATTTGTGAGTGTGGAAGATTTGTGAGATCAAATCCTTGTCAAGCAAAAAGGTATGGGCAAATTATTCTTTAGTTGATTTGGTTGATTGGCTTTCTTGAAAATTAAGTTTGGAGTGAAAAGAATTTGATTAGAATTTCCTTTAAAGTGTTTGAGTTGATGCTTCAAGTTTTTCTAAATTTGTGAGTTATGATTAAAACCTTGTTTGATAAGCATTGTTGTTGAGACCATTGGGTGAGTGAAGTGTTTTGAGTTAATGCTTCAAGGTTTTTTGAAATTAAGAGTTGTGTTTAGAACCTTGTTTGATAAGCATTTTTGTTGAGACCATTGAGTGAGTGAAGTATTTTGAATTAATGCTTCAAGGTTTTCTGAAATTAAGAGTTTTGATTAAAACTTTGTTTGATAAGCATGGTTGTTGAAGTGAGTTGTTATGCAAAGAAATTAAACTAGGGTTTGAAAATATCATGAGTATCATTGTTATGTGAGATTTGTTGTTGAGCATTGTTGTAAACATTTTGAGTTGGTGTTTACGTGCTTGGACTAGGGTTTGAGAGAAAGGGTTGTTTCAAGAAGTGATTGATTGAGTAGAGTTGATTGAGCCTAGTCAAGTGGATGTATGAAGTGATTGTTCAAGTTCCATAAAACAAAATATTCTATATTATTATTTGAGCTTAGAAAGAGATTGAGTTTTGATTGTAGAACATATTGAGTCTCTAACAATTCTCTTTATGCTTCTATGTGATTGATTTGAGTTGAGAAAGTGATTTAACTTTGAGTGTAGAACATATTGAGTCTCTGACAATTATTTTTTATGTTTCTATGATATTAGACAAGTTCTGTGTGGACTTGTTAAGCATATTTGAGGTAAGTCTTTGAAAAGACTCATGGACTAATTTTGTATGAGCTTTTATGGAATCTTACAATACAGATTTGAGCAAGTCCTAGAGATGACTTATTGAGTAGATTTCGATAAGTTCTGTGTGAGCTTGTTGAGAAAATTTGGACAAGTTATGTGTGAGTTTATTGAGTAGATTTGGATAGGTTATGAGTAGACCTGTTGAGCAGATTTGAGCAGGTTTTGAGTGGACCTATTGAGCAGATTTGAGAAGGTTATGAGTGGAGCTATTGAGAAGATTTGAGCAAGTTCTTAGTGGATATATTGAGCAGTTTTGAGATAGTTATGAGTGGACCTATTGAGAATATTTGAGAAGGTTCTAAGTGAAACTATTTAGCATATTTGAGTAGGTTTTGAGTGGACCTATTGAGAATATTTGAGTAGGTTCTGAGTGGACCTATTGAATATTTGAGTAGGTTCTGAGTGGACCTATTGAGCAGATCTGAGTAGGTTCTAAGTGGACCTGTTGAGCAGATTTGAGTAGGTTCTGAGTGGACCTATTGAGTAGATTTGAGTAGGTTCTAATTAGACCTATTGAGAAGATTTTTACTAAATCAAATAAACTATGTTTAGTGCATATTTGAGTGGAATTGTGCTAGATCGACTGGACTATGTTTAGTACAAGAGTTGAGCAAATTTGTGCTAGACCGAATGAACTATGTTTAGTGTAGATTTGAGTGAGCTTATTGAGAAAACTTGTGCTAGACCGATTGGATTGTATTTAGTGTAAGAGTTGAGAAGAGCTATTCTGGACCAATTGGATTATGTTTAGTAAAAATTTGAGATATATATTTGAAGGTGACATAGCATAGAGGATAGTAGTATCTAGTGGATAGATATCCATTAGTCATGGTAGTGAGGACAGGTATTCTGAGTGGGGATAAGAGTCTTTAGTGGAGAGAGATTCACAAGCCAATGCAGTGGAGGTAGTAGTCTTCTAGAGGATCACCATCTAGAGTAGAGGAGAAGGATTTCTCCTATGGATAGAGATCTACAAACTATATTTATGGGATCAACATCTCCTTTGGACAGAGGTCCATAAAAATTGGGAAGGATTCCCAAGATATTGATTGAGAACATTTTAGTGAAAGTTTTTCTTTGTGGAGTAGCCCACATTGGGTGAACCATGTTAATTATGGTGTCTCTATTATGTATGGTGTTTTATGCATTACTTTGATTAATGCTATTGATATTGCTGTCTATACACTACATAATATTGATTTGGAAATAAAAGTAAAAAGTGCTCTTATACTGTTCACCCCCCATCTCAGTATAAGCTTGTGTTCTTCAATCATGTGAATGATTTAAGAAAAGTATTTTAGAAATGTAGAGAACATGGTATTTGATTAAATCCTAAGAAGTGCATTTTTAGAGTAACTAAAGGAAAACTTCTAGGTCATATCATTTCTAAAGATGACATTTCAACTGACATTAAAAGAGTAGAGGCAATACAAAAAATCCCTCTCCTAGGTAGTAAAAAAGAATTAATATAATTATTTGGAAAGATAGGTATACCACTGAATGATATGCTTAAAAAGGATGTCAATGTTACTTGGAATTGAGAAACCCAAGTAGTCTTTCAAAAAATTAAAGATCCTATATCCAAAGATCTAGTTTTAGTTAGTCCAAATTATACGCAACCATTCTATATTTACTCATTCACTTCTGAACACTCAACTGCTAGTGTCTTAACATAGAAAAATGAAAATAAAAATCAAGAAAAACTTATAGCATTTATGATATACTCATTAAATTATACCTAACTAAAATATATAATTATAGATAAATATGCATATGCTTTAGTAAAGCCAGTGAAGAAATTTTGGAATTATATTCTACACAATAGAGTATCTGGAATTATGTTGGACCTAACTATTAAGACCATGTTAATGTGGAAAATGAATTATTGGAAAGAAGAGGCGAATGGATGACAACTTTGTAGGAGCTTTATTCAGAAATAAAACCTATGAAATTGGTCAAAGACCAAGTCTTCAACAAAACTTTAGAAGAGATTGACCCTCAAATCCTTTGTAAACAATATTATATGGATAATATCATGAATGATGAGTGGTATAAAGACATAGTCTACTATCTAATCAATAACAAATGCCCTAATAATTTCAACTATACTCAAATAAGAGCATTACATCTAAAGAGTGTCAAATTCATGATCAAATCAAGTATAATGTATAGAAAAAACCATTAAGGAATTTATATTAGGTTCTTAAACAAATATGAAGTTATTCGAGCCCTTAATGACTTTGATGGCAAATATGGGAATATACCTGGTTCATCCAATGACACTGCACATCAAATATTGAGATCTGGATACTACTAGCCTTATATTTTTAAATTTTCCCATGCCCATGTTAGATCCTATCATACCTACAAAATTGTTTCCAATAGAGAAGGAAATGATTCCATGCCTTTACAACGAGTATTTGAGGCTTGTAATTTTTCTCAATGGTGAATACATTTTATGGGATTCATTAATCCAAATTCCTTAGCTAGTCACAAGTACATTTTAACTAAAACAATTAATGCACTCGTTAAACAAAATCTTAGAACACTAAGAACTGCACTACAAAAGTTGTCATTAAATTTCTTGATGAACACATTGTCACCAGATTTGGAATGCCTTACTCCATATTTTGTGATAATCATTCAACCTTCACCTCACTTTAGTTTATAGAATGAGCTTATGATAAGAAAGTGATCATGCAATTTTCTTCTAACTATTACCCATAGGGAAATGGTTTAGTTGAGTCTACCAATATAAAGCTTACTATCAATAATCAAGAAAATCTCTAGAAGAAATCCTAGATATTGGAACAATAGAATAAAGTATACCTTATGGGAAGATAGAACCAGAATAAAACCCTCAATACGTACATCACCTTATCATTTGGTATATGTCCAAGATCCCATATTTCCATAATTTGAAATTGTTGACACTTCAGTTTATAAAAGACTACTTGGAATTTGATGATAAAGTAGAAGCTAGGCTCACCAACTTAATGAAATTAGATGAAAAGAGAGAGGATGCTATACAACCCTTCAATAATCACTAAGGGATAGTCAAGAGGTGGTTTGATAAAAGAACCATAATTAAATCCTTCAAAATTGTTGACTTAGTATTACTATGGGATAAAGCACTTGAGAAGAAAGGATATCATGATAAGTTTGATAATATTTGGTTAGGTCCCTACCAAATTTCTAAGATACTTTGTGAAAATACTTCTATATTGAATAATATAAGTGGAGAAGACATCCCTTTGCCTATCAATGGGCAATTCCTAAAGTATTACTTTCATCCCTAAGATAGTGCAGTAAAATAGTCATTGTACCATAGTTTTATATTTTGATGTACTTTCTTTTACTTAATTTTCATGCAATTTTTTATTTTTTGTTTTGTTTCCTCTGATTTTGAAGTTCTTTTTTATTTTATTTTTTAGTGTTTTAGGTATTTTGTTTGTTTATATTTACTTGTTTACTTAGTTTATTTTCTTTTGTGTAAGTATTTATTTGTTTCATATTTTAATTTAAGTTTCATACTATCTTTCATTTTTCCTAAATTTTGACAAGTGGATTCATGTGAATGCAATTTAATTTTGATTCCTCTAAAGGGAAATGTGCTTATGTAACTAAGGATTAATTACTTACTTTTAAATTAGATGAGGTTGATGATTAGTGAATCAAATTATTTAGTTTTATTATTTGTTTATGAGGCTAAACAAATGAAGTTGAAATAGTGTAACATAATGCTAAAGCTGCACATATATTTTCACATTAAAATAATTCTTAGGTCATAAATATGAAATAATATTGGGTTGATGATTAAATAAAAATACATACACTCTACTTTCAGCCTTATAGATCCCTAATCCAAAAGCACCCATAATTCTTGAAATTTATCAAAATACTTCTTGAAAAATAAGGAAATATTAATAATACAATGAATTAAAGTGTTTGGGTGATTCAAAAAATATCTATTGGTGCTATGCATGCCTGGATGGTAGAAGAGCAATATCTTGAAGAGATCGAGGTCATATCCATTGGGGCTATAAATGCTTGACTAGTAGTGGAGAAATGCAAAGGTAAATCAATTTTTATGAGTGACATCTTTAGTAGCCTAATATCGAACCAAGTGATGGAAGTCTTATTGATTTAGGAATGGAAAAAAATGCACTAGTACACACTTTTTTTTATTGGTAAAAAGGTGTTTTTAAAGGACCCCGTAACCTTTTTACAAAAAGAAAAACATTACAATAAGCTCCACAAAGGTATAAAATAACAAGAGCAATAACACATAGTTTAAGTTGAAGCATCATGGGATATTTATCTTTAGCAAAGTTTGTTTAATCTCATAATAAAATGCTACCAAATGATTTCAAATTCACTAGTTCAAGTTTCATCCATTTCAAGCTAGATTATTTATCCAAAATGGTCAAGAGCATTTTCTAGCAGAGTCACCATTTGTTGTTGCCATTGCATAGCCCACCCCACTTGGGGACCCACTTGAATTTTTTATATAGATGAAGTTTTAATTTTGATTTATATTTGTTGTATCCATATTTTACTCTTGCTTTGTATTGAATGTTTTATAAAGGATTGAGCTTCAATTGCACTAGTTTTATTTGAATGATTTCAATGAGAAAACTTGCATTCTCCATTAGATTCATGTCTGCCACGAAGGTCATATAGAAATTTTGAAATAGTAGTGAAAGCACGAGGATACAAAAGAAAAGAAATACTAAGATGCGATGTAAACAAAACTAACTTGATGCCAAATCCTATGGAATGAGCATGCATGAAATAAGAGAAAAGGGACGAATTGAAACGAAATTAAAACAAGTATAGAAAGCACAACCCTTTTTATTTATACTCTTTTAACATCGGTTACAAAGACGTCTCCTCCATTTTCAGGGGCTAGGAGCGTTAGCATGATTTTGTTTACAACTATGGACTAGTAATCCTCCTTCCACGTGCCCACATGTAAAATGGGCGGGCCAAAATGTTGTCTTCGCTTGTGTCGATGAATCTTCCTTCCTTGCTACTCCTCCTGCATTCAAAGAAACAAAAAAACCATTAGTAGCACCTATAAATGAAATGAAATATATGATCTCAAAAGCGATGAAGGATGCATGCACAAGATTAAATAAAGCGATAAGTGAAATAACTCCAAATGACCTGAAACTTTTACAGAGGCATGAAAACATTACCAGAGGGCCACTGCCATTGAAACAGTCGAGAAATATGCTATGAATTTCTATTCATCCTGGGGTGAGCCAGATAAACCTGCAATAAAACTGTATTCGTCCCGAGGTGAGCCAGATAAACCTGCAACAAAACTGTATTCATCTCGGGGTGAGCCAGATAACCCTACAACAAAACGATTAAGGTCACTGCTCAAAATGTCCTATCCCAAAGGCTCCAAATGACCTGCAAAGTTGGGGTTAGGCAAATGGGGGTATTTTGGGAAGACCCAGAAGGTCAGATTTCCCCAATTCGGCCTCAATCATCGAGAATTTGACAATGTCACCTGCATGTTAGTGAAGACAAAATATGATGGAAACATGGTAAAAAATGATCAAAACGAGATGAAACTTGAAATGCAACCTATTTAAGCAACATCTAATCTAATGCAAAAGTAATAGAAAACAAATCTGCCACAGATTCCTAAACATCTCGGGGTGAGCCGAATAGACCTGTAGTAGTGCGGGGGGTGCCCACGGGCAAGACGCCCACCGTTGGAGCTTTTTTTGGCACCAATCCACTTGGAATTGGTCCAAAACCTATTATTGAGTGTTGTCAGCAAATTGGGTGGAACAATGTGGTCAAGTTTTGGGTTTTGGGATCCGGATTTGCGCTTCCAATAGTCACCCAATGACCTCCTTTGCAAAAGAGATCAAGGATGTGGAATGCGTAAATCAAAGGGGAATGTGAGGTAGTAAACCGGCAGAAATTTGTCGCACAAAATGCTCCTCCTCTGTATATTTTTAGGGTAAGGAGACTCACCATTTTATAGACCCGATGGGTCTCTTGGATGGGCATGCAGAGGCACCACTTGGCAATCATGCCCTCCCATGAGGGAGGAGATTCCTCCCTAATTTGGGACTTCATGACTGCCCCTGTAAGAGCCTCTAATGCTCAAAAATGCTCACTCACCCTCGTATGCAAGGAAGGAGGAATTAAGTGGCGAGTCTGAGCTGCCATTTGTCAAGATTTGACATTTTTCTCGTCAAACTTGCAATTCGCCCCACCCAGGGATGAATACGTATTCATCCCTAGGTGAGACAAATACCAGTTTGTATTCGTCCCTAGGTGGGACGAATAAGGAGTAGAGTGCCTAAAAGGTGCCCAATTGATCTCAAACCTTCCAAAACTATTGCAAGAATGGTTAGGACCATTTTTTAACCTCTGAGGGCTGCCCTAGGGGTTGTGTGTGTCAAAGCGATCAGTGTTTGTAGTCACATAATCAGATTGGTGCTATTTTGGTGTCTACAGATGCCCCTTTTTGGGATGCGCTATGCGTGGCATAGTTCTGAGCAAAAAAAGTTAACCAAAGAACTAATGATTAGGGTTTCTTAGTAACCTAACCAGATTTTGATGCCCCAAGCATGGAAAGGGCATGCATTCTTGAATCCTTGCTTTCGACGAGCGAAGGAACTTGATTTCAAGTATTAACCTATTTTGGTGAGGTGTGACTTGTGCTTGGGCATTGATTAGTCATGAATAGGCAAAGGGCGCAACCTTTTGTCTGTGATTACCTTGAGTTCAAGGTTCACGAATTCCAAGTGTTTGATTAGTTGTGATTATTGCTTGTTTACTGCCCCAAGTAGGAGCATGATTATCTTTGTCAATGATTCTTTGAATGCATGCCATTGCCTTGATTGGGTGTGTATTTTTTGTTTGGCGACTAAGTCTGACTACCCCCTCAAGCGACGAATCAATGAGGGAATGACCGACATGAGAAAAGTGATGAGTTGCTTGACCCAAGATGACTTAGGTAAGGGTGTCTTCAGATGTTTTTCATTTAATGCTTGAGCAGTTTCCCAACATTTGGACCTGTTTTTGGTGGGTTTTAACCCATTTTGGGATGTCATTTTGGGGTGAAAGTGTCAAAACTTTATCTTCCCATGGAGCGGTCCGGCTATGGTAGCCTTCTTGGGGGAGTAGGAGAGTGACAATTTGTGCCCCGACATCGATTTTCTATGCCAAGGAGGTCAAGTGCAAGAGCACTTTTGTCCAACAATTTTATTGTTCTTTTTGTTGTACTTATTTGTTGTTTTTGCATTTTTTTTTTTGTTTTTGAGTGGGTTTTGACCCTTTTGTGACATCATTTAGGGATGAAATTGTCAAAAATCCATCCTCTTGTGGAGCGGTCTAGCTATGGTAGCCTTCTTAGGGAGTAGGATAGTGATAATTTGTGACCCCGACATTAGTTTTGGATGCCAAGAATTGCAGGCGCATAGGTGCCTTTGATTGGTAGTTTATGACTGTTTTTAGTGCATTTTGGATGTAGTTTTTGTTGTTTTTTTTTTTTTTTGTGAGGTCAGGGGGCTGTCTTATTGTATCCTGAGGGCATTTTGATGATATATATATATACACGACTTTGTTTTTGTTTTTATTATACACTTGTCATGATTTTATTGTTATTTTTATGCACATTGATTGATGTTGATGTATGCATGTTTATTTGCAGTGATGGATGCATATGGTATGATGAATGCAAATGTTTTTACTTTATATGAGATGCATATGGAATGGATGAAAGGATTTGTTGATAACTTGGCATTGGCACCATAGATTGTTCAGGACTTATGGCTTTGTGTACAAGGCGATTGCTGTGGTGAATGACTTTTGTGTAAATGTGTTGTTTTTTTCTTTTTCTTTTTTGCATTTTTTGATGGTAATGGAATAGTTGGCGTAGAATGTAGCTAAGTTTTTCTGAGACTCAGATGTTTTAACTAACTAGCCAAGACTGTAGTGTTGTCTTACAATATGTTTGAACAAGGTATGAATCACACTTGTTTTTGACCAAGTTATTTCACATCCCTGTGTGTGCAATTGAGTTTGTTTATGTGGTATTTGTCAGGATACCACCAGTGCCAGATGGGATTTCAATCGAACCTGTACTGAGGATCACCTGATTAGCTCCACTAACTCCTTTGTTGTATTCATTTAGATTAATCTGTTTTGCGATCTAGGATACCACAAGCTAGCTCATCCACATGCAAACATTGATCTGCACATGAATAAATGTAACAGATATATCGTCATGCGGGAGGTTTGCCACCAGTGATTGATAGGCTATCCACCAAACCAGTACTGAGGTTCACCTCATGACCTTCTGAATGCTAATAGTTCCAGGGATTCAAGTTCAACTCCCTTATTTTCTTCATTTGTATTGGGATACTTGCTCTTTTATAGTGATGAAAATCACTGTTTATTTTTGTATTTTTCTTTTGAGCAAGGGATTTGAATATTCAGTGATGAGAATCACTATTTCTTGTGCTTTTTTTATATGCATTTTTGGGATTTTGATGTCAATTTCAGAGTATTGACTTTTTGCAATTTTTTTATGTTTTGCAACTTTTTGGAAACTTGGGATTCTTGGGGAATTGGGTAGGGGGGATTCTTGTCATTTTGCCAAATCTCAGCATTCTTGGGGTCATTCGCATGGGGGGATGAGTGAGATAACCTTTTTCACTATATGGTGTCCTATACGGCTTCATAGGTTTCATATTTCGTTCACACAACTTGGGAATTGTTTTATGTGTTTGAACTTGTGAGAGGATGCTACGTAACGAGGTGTATTTCAAGTAAAACTTTACCATTGTAAAATCTATTCTGACTTTGTACAGGTATTGGCTAGAAATCTAAAGACAACTGAATGACAAAAAATTCTTGATACATTAGACGACAACTGGCTTATGATATGGTAAAGCTGTGGATGATGTCTGTTTTTGCTGGATTATAGACAAAATGGAAAATATGGAGAATGATGGAATTGCCAAGTGATGACGATCTATGGTGCTTTTGCCTTGTGTGATCAAAAATATGCAGTGTGTGGATGTGGTGCTTTATGTAGCTATTATTTTGTATTTTTGATTTTTTGAAGCATGCATGAGAATGAGATGCAGTTTTTTTTTTTGTGATTTTTATGATTTTGCTGTGTTTGAATTTTCTTGATGATGACCAAGGGATTTCGAGAATCCTTTGGCATTTTTGGGGGGACCAAGCGATTGCGATAATCCTTGGATATTTTGGGGTGACCAAGCGATTGCGATAATCCTTGGATCTTTTGAGGTGACCAAGCGATTGTGATAATCCTTGGAGCTTTTTGGGGTGACCAAGTGATTGCGATAATCCTTGGAGATTTTTGGGGTGACCAAGCGATTACGATAATACTTGGAGATTTTTGGGGTTCCAAGTGATTGCAATAATCCTTGGAGCTTTTTGGGGTGACCAATCGATTACGATAATCCTTGGAGCTTTTTGGGGTGACCAAGTGATTGCGATAATCCTTGGAGCTTTTTGGGGTGACCAAGATATTGATAATCCTTGGAGCTTTTTGGGGTGACCAAGCGACTGTGATAATCCTTGGAGCTTTTTGGGGTGACCAAGGGATTACGATAATCCTTGGAGCTTTTTGGTTTTGACCAAGGGATTGCGGGAATCCTTGGAGCTTTTTGGGTTTGGCTTGCTCTTTGGGGGATAGAGGTACCCCCAGCTTGATGATCTTTGTGCCCTAGATCTGGCTCTGTAGGGATGGGCATGAATGGATCGACCCTATGTGCAGATAAAAGGACAGGGTCTGCCCTCGACACTGATGTTGCTATAGGGTCTCTAGGCGGAATTTGCTCTCGGTATGCCCAATGTGGTAGATTCAACACTTGATCCCATTGCGCTGGATTAATATGCCACTCATGCCCTAGCCTTATGTTTAACTATTGAAGTGTGTCATCAATATCCATGGGGTGTGGATGTTGTCGCATGTGATTGATGTAGGCCATCTATGTTTCATCCTCATCTTCGGCTAGTGAGTCAAGCTCATCAGAATCTGGCGATTTTGAGACATGGAAGACTCCATCATTGGGTAGCGCTATGATCAGAGGTTGATCCCATTCAAAATGAGCCTCACATAAATTGGGCTTTTGGAGCTCCAAAATATTGATCTCTACTGGCGCTAAGTGCTCTAGCGCTTTGCATGTATCGGAGGATGTGAGATCCTCCTTTAGTAGGTTGTAGGGAACTTGGGGCCTTGGGAGGGATGACCGAATAGCACCCCCTCTACCTTGGTAGGGCATTTCATCCCGCTCTTCTTTTCACTCAGATTCCTTAGAGGCTTCTTGAGGAATTTCTAAGGGTGGCCCATGAACCTGGGTGGGTGTCTGAAGAAGGCACTCATCATTGGTCCTAGGAGTGGCCTCATGTTCAGGTCTAGGGAGTGTTGGGGGCAGCACTTAATAAGGTCGTTGATACCTGTCTCGTGCACAGGGGTTGTGCCTCTCATAATGTTTTGTATTATGCATGTGAGGGGTTGGAGTCTTCACCTGCATAGTATGCTGGAACAAATCATCCTTCTGGAACTGAATGCCCTCTTTTTTTAGAAGATACAGTTGCTCTAACTGTTGTCGATCTAGCTCAAGTTATGTGAGTTGCGCTTGGCAGGCGCAATGTTTGGCAAATGCTAAGACAATTTGTTCTGATGTCTCATGTCTAGAAGGGCTAGATGCCTCTCCTACATATCTATCTCGGTCATGGTGATCCGAGATCTCTATAGGCTACCTCCCTTTGTTGAGGGCAACAACATTTCCTCGAGGTTTTGGCCTCGGTAGGTGATCATGATAGCTAGAAGATGTGAAAGCGCATTGCTCCCATGCTATGTATTGCTCTCGAGGAAGGTAGGGGTCTTCCTCATGCTCTCTTCCATAAGTTAAAAGGTGACGGGCAGAGTTGGCTTGCCCCGACTGAAGAGCCTTGCACTCTAGATTTGATCGACTGTTGCTAATAGTGATGAGGGGTACATGAGGGATGGCATAATCATGTGGCCCCTCCTTATGGACCCCTTGCCATTCTAGCGCTTCATCGCGCAGTGGCCACTCATAGTGAGTGTCTAAGGGAGCCCTCCTACGAGGGTACCCCTCCTGAAAGGGTGTGCGTTGGGTGTTGTGCTGGCAGGGGGTGTCCCTAAAAGGGGTGCCCCTATAGTCCCATTCCATCAAGGTGCGGAGGGGACTGCCTTGTGTGTTAGGCCGCCAAGGTGGTATGACCAAATCCTTGGGGCTATACCGGAGGTGACTCGTGCCTCCTTAGAAATTCTCTGCAGCGTCCGCTCGTGATTGGGATTGGTTGTGGGTGAACACCATGACGATGTCTCTATACAAGCTATGTATGTTTTTATCTTGTTTTATGATTTTATTTTTATTTTTATGTTACACTAAACCAAAAAATAACACACACATGCAAAGCAATGATTATGTCTTTTAAAGATTATGGATGTGCCCTAAAACTAGTTTAGTGTGTTTTTTATTTTTGTTTTGGAAAAAATTTGTAAAGAAAATTTAAATGCAAAATGGTGGCTCTTATGACTCCCAAAAATGGTTGCCCCTTCAATCTACCATTGCCAGGCCGATATACCAACCTCTCTATATACCCGCCCTTACGTGAGGGAAACTATAGGTACGTGAGAGTAGATGGTACATGGTACATAGGCGGTATGAAATGGGAATCACTCTATCTATGATACCTACCATAGAAGACTTATCCACATGTGTTGGGAATCACCCCAACTACACTCGGTTATCTTTCGTTAGGATTTACATCTAGCAACAGTCATGATTGGGGTAATGGATGCAACATTCAAGCCAAGGTGATGATGAAATCCACCATTGATCTTGATCAAGGGCTAGGGTTTTATGACCAACTCCTTGGTTTAAAGTACCACGTGATGTGTGTGTGGTTATTTTTATTAGGAAAATGAAACATGCAGCAACAAATTTTCCTAAGCAAGCAAAATTGACAGAAAATAGAAACAAAAAAGCAAAAAATGACAGGAACAGTTTAGGACCCTTACCTCTTCTCTGCCCAGACCTGTTGCTTCTGACCTTCTATCCTAAAACTACACAGAGGGATATTCATCCTTGGGTGAGACAAATAACAGAATGGTAATCATCCCAGGGTGAGACAAATTCTCATTCGTCCCTGGGTCAGACAAATTACAGTCTTGCACTCGCTGCAGACTAGAACGAACAACAGTCCAGCGTTTGAAAAATGGTACCTAAAAGCAAAAACAAGCAAGTTTTGATCAGTTTCTTGATCTAAAAAAATAGAGGGCAGGGTCCCACCGTGATCAGCATTGAAAGCACGAGGATACGAAAGAAAATAAATACTAAGATGTGATGTAAACGAAACTAACTTGATGCTAAATCCTATGGAATGAGCATGCATGAAAGAAGAGAAAAGGGACGAATTGAAACGAAGTTAAAAAAAGTATAGAAAGCACAACCCTTTTTATTTATGCTCTTTTAACATCAGTTACAAATATGTCTCCTCGATTTACAGGGGCTAGGAGCGTTAGCATGATTTCGTTTACAACTATGGACTAGTAATCCTCCTTTCGCGTGCCCACATGTAAAACGGGTGGGCCAAAATGTTGTCGTCGCTTGTGTCGATGAATCTTCCTTCCTTGCTGCTCCTCCTGCATTCAAAGAAACAACAAAACCATTAGTAGCACCTATAAATGAAATGAAATATATGATCTCAAAAGCAATGAAGGATGCATGCACAAGATTAAATAAAGCGATAAGTGAAATAACACCAAATGACCTGAAACTTTTATAGAGGCATGAAAACATTACCAGAGGGCCACTGCCATTGAAATAGTCAAGAAATCTGGCATGAATTTATATTCATCTCGGGGTGAGCCAGATAAACCTGCAACAAAATTGTATTCATCCTGGGGTGAGCCAGATAAACCTGCAACAAAACTGTATTCGTCCCGGGGTGAGCCAGATAACCCTACAACAAAACGGTTAAGGTCACTACTCAAAATGTCCTATCTCGGAGGCTCCAAATGACCTAAAAAGTTGGGGTTAGGCAAATGGGGGTATTTTGGGAAGACCCAGAAGGTCATATTTCCCCAATTCAGCCTCGATCATTGGGAGTTTGACAATGTCACCTGCATGTTAGTGAAGACAAAATATGATGGAAACATGGTAAAAAATGATCAAAATGAGATGAAACTTGAAATGCAACCTATTTAAGCAACATATAATCTAATGCAAAAGTAACAGAAAACAAATCTGCCATAGATTCCTAAACGTCTCGGGGTGAGCCGAATAGACCTATAGTAGTGCGGGGGGCGCCCGCGGGCAAGACGCCCACCGTTGGAGCTTTGTTTCGGCACCAATCCACTTGGAATTGGTCCAAAACCTATTATTGAGTGTTGTCAGAAAATTGGGTGGAACAATGTGGTCAAATGTTGGGTTTTGGGATCCGGATTTGCACTTCCAATAGTCACCCAATGACCTCCTTTGCAAAAGAGATCAAGGATGTGGAATGCGTAAATCAAAGGGGAATGTGAGGTAGTAAACTGGCAAAAATTCATGGCTGAAAATACTCCTCCTTTGTATATTTCTGGGGTGAGGAGACTCACCATTTTATAGACCTGATAGGTCTCTTGGATGGGCATGTAGAGGCACCACTTGGCAATCATGCCCTCCCATGAGGGAGGATATTCCTCCCTGATTTGGGACTTCATGACTACCCCTGTAAGAGCCTCTAATGCTCAAAAATTCTCACTCACCCTTGCATGCAAGGAAGGAGGAATTAAGTGGCGAGTCTGAGCTGCCATTTGTCAAGATTTGACTTTTTGCTCGTCAAACCTGCAATTCACCCAACCTAAGGACGAATACATATTTGTCCCTAGGTGATACGAATACTAGTTTGTATTCATCCCTGGGTGGGATGAATAAGGAGCAAAGTTGCCTGAAAGGTGCCAAATTGATCTCTGACCTTCCAAAACTACTACAAGAGTGGTTAGGACCACTGTTTAACCTCTGAGGGCTGCCCTGGGGGCTATGTGTCAAAGCAATCAGTGTTTGCAGTCACATAATCGGATTGGTGCTGTTTTGGTGTCTACAATTAGAATTGTTGAAAACTTAATAATATTCCATGATTTTGGAAACCCTAGCATTCCAATGTAATAAGATTCCATTCCATGCATTCAAGAATTAATTCCAAATTCAATGGAAATTATTTTCAACCTTTGAAAATCAATACTAAACAATAAAAATTCATTCCCAAGCATATGATAATCATTTCTAGACACATTTTCTAATTTATTTCCTACAACTCTAGTCTTCAAACAGTGTAGAATTTAGTTTGGGAACCAACCCTCTCTAGAGATTGACACGGAGGACATTCCTTTCCTTCGATCATTCAATGTTAGCCATATCTAGGGTGCACACACACATTTTTGTTGATTAGGCATATATTTGACCAACATATCATTTGTTGAATAATTGAGTCAGATAAATGTTTCTTAAAGCTTAGATAATGAACATAACACTCACCCTTGTAATGGTTATATAGAACCCTAAGTTATTCATCTAACTTATCTTTTCATTATTTTGATTTAATATATGAAAATAACATACAATATCACCCAAACCATGGGAGATCAATGTTTCCTTTCAAGAGAGAACAATAGTTTTTCTAACTATTGGTGTAATTTGGTAATTGGACTAGTGTATCACCCAAAGTGACTAAGAAGATTACAAGCAAAAACATGATACTAGACAAAAATACTAATTATCATAAACTTCTACTCTAGAACCACACACTTATTACCTAAATAATTGTTGACTACTAATAAAACTTGTTTGTTCACCTCCATCTAATGTATAGTATCCTTGTTTAGATCTAATTTCAATCGATATATAGCAAGATGGTACTTTTTAGTCAAACATTCATCCACTACATTCTTCCCTTTGACTTCATAAACTAGAATGACATCCTCAAAATACAACCAAATGGATTTAATCTGGTTGAACATGTTCTTGATCCACCATACAATTGGTTTGAAATTTCTAATCTCATCTAGAATCCCACAAAAAAATTGAGAATCAAATTCCACTATGATATTTCGAACCCCATTCTCTTAAGTATTGAGAGAGCCCTATATTTTTTCCAAAATATTTGTTTCATTATATGTTGCTACTCCTAAGGCTTCCAATTCCCAATGAAGAACCTTCCTCTTGTAATCTTTTCTAAGGAACCAATGCTCACTACCCTTGGTTATTCTTCGATGCTCCATATATGTTGATATTTTCTATTTATAGGGTAGGGGGTTGCCAAACCCCATGAATCTACCTCATGGTAGGGTTCTCCCCTTGCTTATTTTCTTGATCTCCCACATGATATTCTATTGTTTTTGTCATCTTGTTTAATATTTTCTTTATCAAACTAGCTCTATAAAAATATAAAAATATCTAAACATTTTGGTATATAATATGAAGTAGAAGAAGACCAATAGATAAAATTGAAAAAAAATTCAATCCCCAAAGGTATGGCTTCTATTGAAAAACTATTTTATATTGATTATAAAAGTAAGAAATGCAGTAAAGTTTCATTTCAAAATGATGCATGTGATACTATTAATATAGGGACTAGTGAAAATTTATAGAATGTGTTAATAGGAAAAGCTTACACTTGTTAGGAAATTAAAGAATTATACAAGCACTTAAATATTATGGATATGTCATGGCTTGGAGCTATAAAGATCTGAAAATGTATAATACAAATTTATAAGTCATACTATCCTATTGAAACAAGAAATAAAGCCATTTACATAGAAACAAAGACCTATTAATCCATTGTTAGAAGTCCTTATTCAGAATGAAGTTCAAAAGCTCTTAGATGCATGTATCATATTTCCCATTAGGAATTCTACTTGGGTAGCTAATATAGTACCTGTTATAAAGAAATCTAGGGAAATAAAACTATGCATTGACTTTAGAAATCTTAATAATGCTTCTCAAAAATATAATTATCATTTGCCCTCCATAGATCACATTTTAGAAATGGTAAATGGATCCGAAATGATGTCTTTCTTATATGGATATTCTGGATATAACCCGATTATGATAGATTCCAAGGATGGAATGAAGACCATATTTGCCACTAAGTAGGGCACCTTTGCTTATATAAGAATGCCTTTTGGATTGATTAACTTAGGTGCTACTATTTAGAGAGCAATAGATTATGCCTTTAGATACCTTATTGGCTAACACATAGACATTTATGTTGATGATATTCTTGTATTTACAAATAAATGTGCCAATCATGTGAATGATTTAAGAAAAGTATTTCAAAATTGTAGAGAACATGGTATTTCATTAAATCCTAAGAAATGTATTTTTGGGGTAACTGAAGGAAAACTTATAGGTCATGTCATTTTTAAAGATGACATTTAATTTGACCCTGAAAGAGTAGAGGCAATACAAAAAATTCCTCTCATAGGTAGTAAAAATAATTAAGATCATTCTTTTGAAAGATTAAATTTATTAGAAAATTCATCTCAATATTTTCAAATATAGTTAGACCAATGAATGCTATGCTTAAAAAGGACATCGATGTTACTTGAACTTCAAAAGACCAAGTAGCCTTTCAAGTAATTAAATATGCTATATCCAAATATCTAATTTTTTTGCATCCAGATTATACACAACCATTCTATATTTACTCATTCACTTCTGAACACTCAACTTCTAGTGTCTTAACATAGAAAAATAAAAATAAAAATGAATAAAACCTGATAGCATTTATGAGCTCTCCATTAAATAATTCTTAGCTAAAATATATAATTATAGATAAATAGGCATATGCTTTAGTAAAGCCAGTGAAATTTAGGCATTATATTCTACACAATAGAATATCTGCAATTGTGTTAGAACCAAATATTAAGACCATGTTAATGCAAAAAGAATTAGAGGAAAGAAGAGGTAAATTTATGACAACATTTTAGTCAACAAAAATTTAGAAGAGATTGACCCTCAAATCCTTTGCCAACAATATTATATGGTTAATATCATGACTGATGAGTGGTATAAAGACATAGTCTACTACCTACTCAATAAAAAATACCCTAATAATTTCAATGGTACTAAAAGAAGAGCATTACATATAAAGAGTGTCAACTTCATGATCAAAGCAATTATATTGTATAGAAGAAACAATGAAGGAATTTATCTTGATTTTTTAACAAATATGAAGCTATTCGAGTCCTTAATGACTTCAATGGTAAATATAGGACCAAATATGGTTCATACAATGTCATTGCACATCAAATATTGAGAGTTGAATACTACTAGACTCATATTTTTAAATATTACCATGCCCATGTTAGATCCTATCATACCTACCAAATTGTTGCCAATAGAGAAAAAAAAGCTTCCATGCTTTACAACTAGCATTTGAGGCTCGTTATTTTGCTAAATTGGGACTAGATTTTATAGGAGTCATTAATCCAAATTCCTCAGCTAGTAACAAGTACATTTTAACTACAACAGTTATTGTACTAGTTGTACATAAGCTCAGGTTACTAAGAACTACACTATAGAAGTCGTGATTAAATTTCTTGAGGAACACATTGTCACTGAATTTGGAATACCTTACTCCATAGTTTGTGATAATGGTTTAGCCTTCACCTCACTTTAGTTTTCATAATGTTCTTATGATAACAAAGTGACCATGCAATTTTCTCCTAACTATTACCCATAGGAAAATGGTTTAGCTGAGTCTACCAATAAAATATTGCTATCAATAATCAAGAAAATACTAAGAAATCATACAGATTGGCACAATAGACTCAAGTATGCCTTATGGGTAGATAGAACCAAAATAAAATCCTCAATAGGTACATCACCTTATCATTTGGTATATGTTCAAGATCCCATATTTCCCACCAATTTGAAATTGTTGACACTTCAGTTTATAAAAGAGTACTTGGAATTTGATGATAAAGTAGAAGCCAGGCTCACCAAATTGATGAAGTTAGATGAAAAGAGAGAGGATGCTCTATAAAAATTCAGTAATAACCAAGGGATAGTCAAAATGTGGTTTGATAAAATAACCAAAATTAAAGCCTTTAGAATTGTTGACTTAGTATTACTGTGGGATAAAGCACATGAGAAGAAAGGAGACCATGATAAGTTTGATAACCTTTGGTTAGGTCCCTACCAAATTTCTAAGATACTTGGAGAAAATACTTTTAGATTAAATAATATAAGTGGAGAAGACATCCCTTTACCTTTCAATAGGTCCTATAGCATTACTTTCATCCCTGAGATAGAGTAGTAAAATACTCATTGTACCATAGTTTTCTATTTTGATGTATTTTATTTTACTTCATTTTATTGCAGTTTTTATTGTTTGTTTTGTTTTCTTAGATTTGGAAATCCTTTTTTATTTTTTAATGTTTTAGGTGTTTTATTTGTTGGAATTTACTTGTTTAGTTTATTGGAAAATTTGAGTTAGTTGTGTTGTCATTGATTTCAAGAGTTAGTGTCAGGAATTAGTGTAGGACTTGGTAAAAGAAGGGTTAAATTATTTATATTTTAAGCCTAAGAGATCTGGTCTAAGAGCTCTAGATAATTGGTCAAAATAATGGTTAAATACCATGAAGAAAAGGACTAAAGGAAATAATATTATAATATTTATTATTATAATATTAAAGCTGGTAAAAAAAGGTCTAAGGGTGAAAGAGAAAAACTCCTAGGCCAAATGGAAATAATATTATAATAATTTATTATAATATTAAAAGTTTAATTAATGCATAAGGTAGTTTATAAATAATTTATAATATTCATATTATAAATTAATTTATAAAAATAATAATTTTATAACCAAAAATTAGGTTGGGATCCAAGTTTAATTTAAATTTCATATTCCTCCACCGATGTTAAAAAATACCACAACACTTACCTCACAAAGGTAAGTCTCCAAAATATTGTGCATGCGATTTGTCAAAAGATGAGGCAAATCATTCGTGAGTGAACAAAGGAAAAGGTTTTAATTTTAATTGCTCCCAAAATATATAGAAAACAAAGTGACCAAGGTGGCAAGATTCAATTCCAACCAACTGGTTGGGCTAGTGGTGAATCTGAGGTGTGTAAGGCATTGAGAATGCAGAGGTGTTGCATTCAAGTCTCGGAGGTGACGTAGGAAAAAATCCTTTTGGATTTGGCGTAGGGCGTGAAGAGACAAAGCACTCTAGGTGATTTTTTTCCCACGTGAGAACTTAGCTCATGCAATAGGGTAGCCATGGATAAGGCGCAAGCGGTGCTTCGTCCAAGGATCGAGTCCCACCAAGGAGTGCATTGAGGTATTTAATTTTTACACCTAGGTTAATGTGTATAGTGGGAATGTTATGAGCATGTGGTGTATTTGCTTTTATTTAGTTCTTAGGGAGTTAAAAGGGGTAAGGTAAATTATTTTTACCTTAGAGAAAAAGTAAGAAATAATTTTACTAAAGGTTAAAAGTAAATTGCATTATTTTATAAAGTTAATTATTTGAAAATGCAATTTTGAGTAGGGAGTTATAAGTCTTTAATTTTATTTCTATGAAAAGGAAGTTAGGAGTAATAAGGGTTATTGTTATTTTTTTTAAAATTTGGATATTATATGGTGTAATTGAGTATTAATAATTTTTGTATGGTGAAATATTTGAAGGAAATAATTAAGGATAGATTTTTGATATCTAACCATTGTGATTGGCAAAGAGGTTGATTGTGTTGATACAGGTTTTGAGGTCATTTCTCCATCAAGAAAATGTATGGGCATATCTTCCTTGTGAGTGAAATATTGTTGGGTTGAATATTATGAATGCTAAGTTGGAGTTAAAATGTTGTTTGATAAGCATTGATGAGTAAGCTTTCATGTGCATGATTGGTGAATGTTTGTGAAAATATTTGAGTGAGATATTGAGAACTATATTTAACTAGAGTTTGTGAAAGAACATGAGTATCATTATTATGAGATATGTTTTGATAAGCATTGTTTAAAATAATTGAGTAAACTTTCATATGCTTGATTAGGGTTTGTAAGCAAGTTATATTTCATTGAGTGATTGGCTAAGTGGAGTTGGTTGAGAATAGTTGATTAAAAGTGTTGGAGTGAAAGTTGAATTTTTGTGAAACAAATTGTTCTTTATTATGAATTGAGTTTATGGAAAGGATTGAAAGTGATTGAGTGTTTGTGAGTGTGAAAGATATTGAGTTTCTAACAATTCTCTATATGCTTCTATGGTTTAACAATATTTTAAGTGGAACTAGTTAGTGTGATTGAATAGGTTTTATATGAAATATTACATTGAGTTTTATATGCAAGTTAGTAATTGATTTGAACAAGATTTTATGAATTCTAGTGAGAAGATTTGAGTAAGTCCTAAAGTAGACTTAAGGATACATTTGTGTGACATTTTGTGGAAGATTACAAGTAGATTTGAGACAAGTCTTGATGAAGATTTATTGTGCAAATTTGAGACAGAGATTGAGCAAATTTATTCTAGACCGATGGATAGTGTTTAGTGCATATTTGAGACAGAGATTGAGAAAATTTATGTAGGGTAGATGATATTGTTTAGTACAGATCTAAGATAGAGATAAAATAAATTAAGAGCAGACTTTGGAGGTGAAAGAGTAGATGATAGTATTCTCTATTAGATAGATATCCATTAGCCAGGGTAGTGAGGACAAAGGTCTTTTGAGTGAGGATAGTGGTATTTAATGGAGAGATATCCACAAGCTAGTGCAGTGGAGGCAGTAGTCTTCTAAGAGGATCATTAGCCAGAGTAGCAGAGAAGGATTTCTCCTATGGATAGTTATCCACAAACTTGATTAGGGTATTGGTATCTCCGTTGGATAGAGATCCATAAAAAATATAATAGGAAAAGGATTCCCAAGAGCATTTATTGAGAAAATTTTATAAGGAATATTTTCTCTGTGGAGAAGCTCACATTGGGTGAACCACATTGAGTCAGGTCTCTTATGTGTGTGATGCTTTGTGTAATGTTTACTACTTTAGTATTGTTGATGTTATCACATGGATTGAAAAAAAAAAAATTATCTTATACTATTCACCCCCCTCTTAGTATAAACACATGTTCTTCAATTGGTATCAGAGGGGATCTCTTCGTAAAAATACTAACAACTTGGAGGAATATTCATCAGAAACATACATGAATTTAGAGAGTGAATAAGAGACCATGTTAGACATAAAAGAGGAATTATTTGCTGATCTCAGGAACTTTAAAAATATTAGAAATAAGAACTTAAGTTTGAAGTATAAAATTCAAGAGAATGAAGAAGCAAGGATAGAATTTCTACAGAGTCTCACAAAACTCAATATAAATGTAGAATAGGGAAATAAAATTGAATAGGATATGATAGATCTATTAAGATAAAGAAAAAAAAATATGAAATATTGGAAGAAAAAATTGTTTATCTAAGGAATGAAGTTGAAAAGACCAAGTTACTACAAGATATAGAGTTGGGGAAACAAATAGGAGTCAAGCTTTGAAGAAGTGGATAATTAAAACAAAGATAAGCAAGTGACTCATACTCTAGAAGAAAAAGACATCAAGAAAGAAGAAAGCAAAAAAGAACCATGGAGAAAATTTAATCACAACAAAATAATTAACACTCGACCATATTTTCCAAGGTATTCAAACAGGTTACATACTCTCTTCCATGGCTATTTATTTTCATGTAAACAATATGGTCATAGAGCTTTACATTGCACTGGTTATGTTAAAAAGAATGTCATTAGAAATTTTAATTCTTTTGCACCTCTTATGAATAGTGATGTCATATGTTATAAGTGCAATAATCTTGGACACAAGGCTAGATGGTGTAAAATTATATTACCTGAGTCAAGTAAAAAGAATACAACTTCAATAGTTAGAAAAGAGAGAAAAGGACATGATAAATTTAGATCAATGTTAGTACAAATAGATCTTCATGTTCAAGACAAGGGAAACCAATGGTATCTTGATAATGGATGTTCTAGTCACATGATAGAAGACAAAAGTAAATTTCTAGTACTCAAAGAAACTGATGGAGGATCAGTAAGATTTGGTGATAATGGATCAACAAAAATTTGTGGGAAAGGAACTCTGAGTTTAGATAATGGGAAAATAAAAACAGAGAATGTATTGTATGTTAAGGGGTTGAGGCACAATCTTCTAAGTGTGAGTCAACTTTGTGATCAAGGGCACATGGTTACTTTTTATCCAAGTAGGTGTGAGATTAGAAAGTCTAAAACTAGAAAAATTATTGCAAATTAAAATTGAACTACAAACAACCTCTACATCTTAAGTGAGATTAAAGGAGAAAAGTGTTTTCTATCACAAGAATATGAGATCTTGTTGTGGCATAGAATAATGTATTACTTTAACTTTGAAAACATAGTGAACATAAGAAATAAATAGGTTTTTAGAGATTTACCCAAGCTAAAAAGGCTACAAAACACAATCTATGCACCTTGTCAACATGGAAAAGAAACTAGAAAAAGTTTTAAAACAAAAGGATTTATGTAATACAAGCTATTGAAACTAATACATACTGATATATGTGGTCCTACCAGAACACAGAGTATTCAAGGTAAAAGTTACTTCATATTATTTATAGATGATTAATCCAAAATTATTTGGGTGGTCTTCCTGAAGAGATGTCAAAGGCACTTGATACATTCAAGGCATTTAAAGAGTTGGTTGAAAATGAAACAGGTAAAAGGATTAAATGTTTGAGATCAGATAGAGGAGAATAATTTACCTCAAATGAATTTGTAAACTATTGTGAAAAACATGGGATAAAAATAGAATACTCGACTACAATAACTCCTCAAAAAAATGTTGTTGAAAGGAAGAATAGGACTGTCAAAAATATGGCTAGAGCTATGTTAAATGAATCCAAGATGTTAGATGGTTTTTGGAGGTAGGTAGTTAACACAACAATTTATATCATCAATAGGGCTCAAATAATAGTGAACCATCACAATAATCCATATGATATTTGAAAGGAAAGACTAGCCATTGTGAAATACTTCAAAGTTTTTAGAAGTGTTACATAAGACAGGAAGAGAAAGACTTGGGTAAGCTTGACCCAAGATGTGATGAGGGTATTTTTTTTTGTTATTCCACTAAGAAAAAATCCTATGGATGCTACAACAAAATGATACATTCTATTATAGAGAGTATAAATGTAACATTTGATGAAAATATAGGGTTAAGAGAACCAGTTCAAGAAATTGTGTATCAAAAAGATGAAAGTTGTCAAGAAGAGTTATGTGAGGAATCACAAGGAGAAGAGGAAGAAACACAAATTTTTTCCTAAGACTCCATATAGGCATGTACCAAAATATCATCCAAGAGATCTAATCATTGGAAATACAGATGAGAGATAGACAAAGAGAAGGGTAATAACATCAAATCAATAAGAATTTTTTTCTTTTTTATCCAAAATTGAGCCAAAATATTGCAATGAGGCAAGTGAGGATGACTTTTGGGTTAAGGAAATGAATGAGGAACTAGATCAGATAGATAAAAGTAAGACTTGGGAACTTTTCCTATGACCAAAGGATAAGAATGTGATTTTCACTAAATGTGTATACAGAAACAAGTTAATTTAAGATGATTAAGTAGTTAGAAACAAAGCAAGATTAGTATGTAAAGGTTACGCATAGGTAGAGGGAATTGAATTTGATGAGACATTTGCTCCAGTTGCACTACTTGAAGCTATCATAATGTTCTTAGCCTTCTCAAGCTTCAAAAAATTCAAAGTATATTAGATGGATGTTAAATTAGCCTTTCTAAATGGTGTTCTAGAAGAAGAGGTTTACATTGAGTAGACAAAAGGATTCAAATTGACTGATAAACTAGACTATGTATGCATATTGAAGAAAGCACTTTATGGAATAAAGCAAGATACTAGAGCTTCGTACTCAAGATTGGATAAGTACCTATAGAAATAGGATTTTAGGAAAGGAATAGTGGATAGTAACTTATACATCAAAAATGAAGGGAATGACTTAGTAATTGTGGTTTTTTATGATGAAGATATCATTTTTGGAGGTAACAATGATAATATGTGTCAAAAATTTGCAAAGAGCATGCAAAATGAATTTGATATATCTATGTTTGGTGAGTTATCCTTCTTTATTGGACTTTAGATTTCACAATCATAGAAAGGATTATTTCTTTCACAAACCAAGTATATAAAAGAGATGCTAAAGAAATTTAATTTAGAAGATAGAAAACTAGTAAGTAATCCCATGGTTATAGGATGTAAGTTAAGTAAATATGAAGAATTTCTAGAGCCAAATCAAAAATTATACAGATCTATGATTGGAAACTTATTGTACGTCACAACTACTAGACCAAATATCATGTAGGTAGTGGGATTAGTGGCAAGGTTTTAGGTAGCACCCAAGGAGACACATGTAATAGCAGTAAAGAGGATTCTCAGGTATCTAAAAGGGACTATGGATTTTGGGATCTAGTATCCTAAAAGTGACAATTTCACTCTCATAGCTTATACATATATAGATTGGGCTGGCAACATTGATGACAAAAAAGTACAAGTGGTGGAGCATTCTTTCTTGGAGACTGTTTAGTCTCTTGGCTAAGTAATAAATAGGCTTCAGTATCCTTATCCATAGTAGAGGTAAAGTATATTACAACAATTGCTTATTGTACATAGGTATTATGGATGAAATGAACTCTAGATGACTTCAAGATAAAGCATAATCACCCTATCTCCATATTGTGTGATAATACAAGTGCTATAAATATCTTAAATAATCTAGTGATGCTCTCTAGGACAAAGCACTTTCTGATCAAGTATCATTTTCTAGAGAGAACAGGTGACAGATAAGCAAGTTAGGTTGGAATATGTTACTACAAAGGAGCAGATTGGGGATATTTTTACTAAGCCACTCCTAAAAGAGGCTTTTGAGTATCTTCAAGGAAATTTGGGAGTAGTTCTACTCCCACCCCAAAATTAACCACCTCAAGAGAGGAGGTGGAGGAGGGGCTAAGCTAAGAGTCTCATTCTTAGCCCTAATCCCCAAAGGTGTCCCTTTGCCATTGATGTCAAAGGGAGAGATATTTGAGTTAAGGGGAGAGCATTCAATAAGGGGGAGCAATTTTGAAAGAGGAAAAGGTTTGGTAAAAAATTGAGGTTGCCTTAACTGACAATGGGAGATATTGTTGGAATTTTTGAGTTAGTTGTGTTATCATTGAATTGAAGAGTTAGTTTCAGGAATCAATGTAGGACTTAGCAAAATAAGGGTTAAAATATTTATATTTTAAGCCCAAGATATTTTGTCTAAGAGCTCTAGATGATTGGTCAAAAGGACGATTAAATACCATGAAGAAAAGGCCTAAAGGAAATAATATTATAATAATTTATTATAATATTAAAAGTTTAATTAATGCCTAAGGTAGTTTATAAATAATTTATAATATTTATATTATAAATTAATTTATAACCTCCCTGCTTCCCCTCGGTCAATCTGCTTTGGGAATGCTTTGTAGCAGATGATCTCCTTGGGGGGAGATCCTTCTCCACTTTTTTCTCCTTTCCTAGTAGTTTCAATGTTTCCTTGCTTGAGCCCATGGTCTAGTGCATCCCATGGATCTTCTAGGATTTCCTACATGTTTTCAAGATCCCTTTCCCGATATCCCTTAGTCTTTACCCTAGGGGTTTTTGCAAGTTTTTTTCTTGGATTCGGTTCCCAGGGCTTCCTCGATCGGTGGTGGTGGTAGGTTTGGTTTTTGACTACTTTCGGGTGCATCTTGTGAGGTCCTCTCTACTTTAAGGTTGGTCTCAGGGGGCCAATTTCCTCTTCTGCCAGTGACTCCTCTCTAGTATGTATGTGGTTGTTGTCAGTTTCATGCCTTTGGGTAGTGCCCTTTTTGGTTTCCTATTCAAAGGTTTCTTCTTCCTGGATCTATGGTTTGCTAGAAACCTAGGGCATTGGTTGGCCTTTGGGGCGGGCCTCTTCCTCTGGCGGGGTTGTTCCTAGTCCTAGTCCTAGTTCCTTTAAGCTATCCATGAACAAGTATGGGGGTTATTGGTCCCTTATTCTGGGGTTCTTAGGATTTTTGCTACATGTTTGGATCTTGGAGGGGGATCCATGATTAGTGCATGTAGACACTAGTTCCCCCAAGTTAGGCTTTCAAGGATCCTATATTTGTGCTTGTTGTCGCTTCTCTCCTAGGATCCTTAGTTTTTCATTTTAGTTCCTATTCGGGGGCTTCTGGTTCTAGTTCCCTAAATATTTTTATGAGCAAGGATGGTGGTTCCTGGGCCTTTATACTAGATTTATGGGGGATTTCTTCTGTATTCTCTGGTCTAGGGCTGAAGATCAGTGTGTTTGTAGTTGTGGTCACTCCTTCCTCCTTTAGTTTTGGATTTTGGGATCCTTTCTTTGCACCTATTGTTGTTGTCCTCGGATCCTTCTGGTATCCTCGTATTTCTCCTTGCTATGCATGAGGATATCTTGGCCTGTAGATATCCCTAGTAGTGTTGTTCCACTTTTTAGGCTCAAGTGGAGGCTTCTCACTATTTTTTTCTTTGAGGATCCTGATACCATTTCCTAGGCTGTATCACTACTGCTCCCTAGATTGCATCTCATTGCTGCTTGCTGCTTTGATCGTGCAGCTCCTTGCTACTATGCTACACCTCAGGTTACATCTTGGGCCATCCTTGGGTGAGGATCCTCTATAGTTTTCTAAAAATTCCTTGCTTTTGGTTTTTGGGAAGGATTTTTGGTTGCAAGCTATTCTTGGTCTTCTTGCTCTACATACACGTGTCTAGGCAGGTGCACTATATCCACCCTCAAGAGGATCCTAGACTACTGTATCCACCCTTGGGAGGATCCTAGACTGCTGTATCCACCCCTGGGAGGATCCCAAACTGTCAGCAATGGGAGGATGATATTTTGGTGAAGTGGGCCTCACTAGTTGGTGCTAGAATCTGGTCTTTCTACTAGATCAAGGGTTTTTTATGACACTTTCCCTTTCAATTTATGTTTATTTTCATATACTAAGGCATTTCCTTAAATCTTAGTGCTACATCCATTTTTTTTAAAGGTTTTGGGATCCTCTTAAAAAACCCAATTTGTATATAAAATCAACTTAGCAAAAAAAATAAATTAATTTATAAAAATAATAATTTTATAACCCAAATTTGGGTTGGGAGCCAAGTTTAATTTAAATTTCATATTCCTCTACCGAAATTGAAAAATAAAATAATATGGTATAAATACCATAGCACTTAACTCAAAAAGGTAAGCCTCCAAAAAATTGTGCATGCGATTTGTGAAAATAGAAGGTGAATATTTCATTAGCGAACAAAGGAAAAGGTTTTAATTTTAATTGCCCCTTAAATACATGGAAAACAAAGTGACCAAGGTGGGAAGATTCAACACCAACCAACTGGTTGGGCTAGCAACAAATCTGAGGTGTGTAAGACGTTGAGAATGTAGAGGTGTTACGTTCGAGTCTTAGTGGTGATGCAGGAACAAAGCCTTTTGGCTTTGGTGTAGGGGAGGAAGAGATAAAGTTCTCTAGGTGATTTTGCCTCCCATGTGAGTGCTTAGCTCACACAACAGGGTAGCCGTGGCTAAGACGCAGGCGAGATCGAGCTCCACTATGGAGCGCATTGATGTATTTAACTTTTGCACCTAAGTTAATGTGTAGAGTGAGAATGTTATGGGCACGTGGTGTATTTGATTTTGTTGAGTGCTTAGGGAGTTAAAAGGGGTAAGGTAATTTCTTTTACCTTAGACAAAAAGTGAGAAATATTTTTACTGAAGGTTAAAAGTAAATTGCATTATTTTATAAAGTTAATTATTTGAAAATGTAATTTTGAGTAGGGAGTTATAAGGCTTTAATTTTATTTTTATGAAAACGATGTTAGGAGTAATAATGGTTATTGTGATTTATTTTGAAATTTGGATATTATAAGGTGTAATTGAGTATTAATAATTTTTGTATGGTGAAATATTTGAAGGAAATAATTGAGGATAGATTTTTTATATCTAACCATTGATATTGGCAAAGAGGTTGATTGTGTTGAGACAGGTTTTGAGGTCATCTCTCCATCAAGAAAAAGGTATGGGCATATCTTCCTTGTGAGTGAAATATTGTTGGGTTGAATGTTATGAATGCTAATTTGGAGTGAAAATTTTTTTTATAAGCATTTTCGAGTAATATTTCATGTGTATGATTGGTGAATATTTGTGAAAATATTTGAGTAAGAGATTGAGAACTATCTTGAACTAGGGTTTGTGAAAGAACATGAGTATCATTATTATGAGAGATTGTTTTATAAGCATTGTTGGAAATATTTGAGTAAAATTTCATATGCTTTATTAGGGTTTGTAAGCAAGTTATATTTCATTGAGTGATTGGCTGAGTGGAGTTGGTTGAGCATAGTTGATTAAAAGTGTTGGAGTGAAAGTTCAAGTTTTGTGAAAAAAATTGTTCTTTATTCTGAATTGAGTTGATGAAAAGGATTGAAAGTGATTGAGTGTTTGTGAGTGTGAAACATATTGAGTATCTAATAATTATCTATACACTTATATGTTTTAACAATAGTTTGAGTGGAAATAGTTAGTGTAATTGAAGAGGTTTTCTATGAAATATTGAGTTGAGTTTTATGTACAAGTTAGAAATTGATTTGAACAAGGTTTTGTGAAATCTAGTGAGCAAATTTGAGTAAGTCCTAAAGTGGACTTAAGGACAAGTTTGTTTGAGATTTTGTGGAAGCTTACAAGAAGATTTGAGACAAGTCTTAGTGAAGATTGTTTGTGTAGATTTGAGACAAAGATTGAGCAAATTTGTGCTAGACTGATGGATAGTTTTTAGTACAAATTTGAGATAGAGATTAAGAATATTTTTGTAGTGCAGAGGACAATGTTCAGTATAAATCTAAGATAGAGACAAAATAGAGCAAGAGTAAACTTTAGAGGTGACAAAGTAGAGGATAGTAGTCTCCAATAGATAGAGATCCATTAGCTAGGTTAGTGAGGACAAAGGTATTCTAAGTAAGGACAAGGGTCTTCAGTGGAGAGAGATCCACAAGCTAGTAAAGTGGAGGCAGTAATATACTAAGAGGATCACTAGCTAGAGCAAAAGAGGAGTTCTCCTTTAGATATAGATCCACAAAATTGATTAGGGAATTGGTATCTCCTTTGGATAGAGGTCCATAAATATTGTAATAAAGAAAGTATTCCCAAGAGAACTTATTGATAAAATTTTATAAGGAATTTTTTCTCCATGGAGTAATCCACATTGGGTGAACCACATTAAATAATGTCTCTCATATGTGTGATGCTTTATGTAATGTTTACTACTTTAGTATTGCTAATGTTATCATATGGATTGAAAAACAAAAAGTTTTATATTATACTCTTCACCCCCCTATTAGTATAAGCACATGTCCTTCATAGTTAGTTCATTTCATTTCGTGTAAGTTCTTATTTGTTTCATATTTTTGTTTTAGTTTCATACTATATTTCATTTTCCCGATTCAGGTGATTACAATTGAATTTTTATTCCTCTAAAGAGGAATGTTCTTGTGTAACTAAGGATGAATTAGTTACTTTTAAATTAGATGAGGCTAATGATTAGTGAATCAAATTATTTGGTTTTATTCTTTGTTTATGAGGCTAAACAAATGAATTTGAAATAGTGTAACATAATGTTGAAGTTGCACATATATTAACACATTAAAATAATTCTTAGGTCATAAAGATAAAATAATATTGGGTTGATTATTAGGTGAAAATACATACACTCTACTTTCAAAATTATAGATCCCTAATGCAGAAGCACTCATAATTCTTGCAATTTATCGAAATACTTCTTGAATAACAAGGAAATATTAATAATGTAGTGAACTAAAGTATTTGGGCAATTCATATAATCTCTACTAGGGTTATGGATTCCTAGATGGAAGTAGAGCAATGTATAGAAGTGATTGAGGCCATCTCCACTAGGGCTATAAATGCTTGAATGGTAGTGGAGCAATGCAAATGTAATTTTTTTTTATGAGTGACATCTTTAGTAGCCTAATTTCAAACTAAGTGATGGAAGTATTATTGATTTAGGAATGGAAATGAATGCACTAGCACACACTTTAAGTTGAAGCATCATGGGAAATTTATCTTTAGCAAAGTTTATTTAACCTCATCCTAGAATGCTAACAAATTATTTGCATTTCACTAGTTCAAGTTTCATCGATTTCGAGCTAGGTTCCTTATCCAAAATGGTCAAGAGCATTTTCCAGTAGGGTAACCATTTGTTGTTGCCATTCCACAACACAACCCACTTGGGGACCCAATTGAAATTTTCATTGTTGATGAAGTTTTAATTTTGATTTAAATTTTCTTGTATCCATATTTTATTCTTGCTTTGCATTGAATATTTTATAAAATATTGAGCTTCAATTACACTAGTTTTATTTTAATGATTTCAATGAGAAAACTCACATTCTCTATTATATTCACATCTACCACCAAGGTCATATAGAAATTTTGAAAGTTTAGATTTGCTGGTAACTTAATAATATTCCATGATTTTGGAAACCCTAGCATTCCAATGTAATAAGATTCCATTCCATGCATTCAAGAATTAATTCCAAATTCAATGGAATTGTTTTCAACATTTGAAAATCAATGTCGGACAATCAAAATTCATTCCCGAGCATATGATAATCATTGCTAGGCACATTTGAATTATTTCTGATCCATTAATAAAAGTGTCAACTAGTTATAATTCATTATTGGGAAAAATAAACTCACTTTTGATCTAAATATAATCATTTTAGGCAATGCGAGTTCTCTCTTGGATAATCAAGAATTAACTTCGGGTGTTCAAATATTAGTTTCAAATTTATGAAAATTATTTTTGGGTAATTAAATATCGATGAAATCTATTAGAAATAAATTTTGGGTATGCAGAAGTCATTCACTGGTAATATAATGATTGTTTCCAAGTTATTGTAATGCATTTCTGAATATATGAAAATTATATTTGTGTGATTAGAGATCACTTATGAATATGTGGAATTTATTTATGAATAATGCAATCTTGTTTCCAAGCTATCATAAATTCATTTTTGGGAAATATGTTTGTGGAATTTATTTCTGAATTATGAATTTATTTTTAAATAAAGAAATCAATCTAGATTCTCAGAAGTTAAACTTTGGCCAATTACTATTATGTATAAAAAATAACTTAAGGCCATAAGAATCCAATTCTAAGTATTCAAATATCTTTTCCAAACATAAAATATTATTTTTGGACAAGAATAAAATCATTTTGAGCGGTCAAATGTCACTTTCAGGTACGTAGAATACATTTCTAGGTAAGTAGAAATCATCTTGAAGCCATTCGAAATATTCAAAGCCATTCATAGGGCATGGAGATTTAAAATATTTAAATTTGGAAGGTGTAAAGTTAATATGCAATATTAAATCCTAAATTTTCTCATAATTATAGAGATGACCAAAAATAATGTACCCTACTAGGGTGAAGAGTGGTGCAAAATGTTCAGAACATGTCAGAAAAATAAATTAAAATTTTTACGAAGTCTTGGTCTTCCCGAAAATAATGTACCATGCTAGAGTGTGGAGTGGTGCAAAATGTTTGGTGTGTCAAAAAAGTAAATTTAAAATTTTACTAAGTCTTCGTCTTCCTGAAAATAATGCAACATGTCAGAGTGTAGGGAGGTACAAAATATTTGGTAAACTTACCAAAGACTATGTTCAATCTCTCAAAATATTGGCTAAGTATTTGTTTGATCGAAAATAATGTATCCTATTGGATCTTAGGGAGGTACAAAATATTCATCCATGTGTCGAAAAGCAAGTTTAATTTTTTTTCTAAGGGTGGATATGGCCAAAATATTTGTACCACCAAATGCTAAAATATAGAGAACAAAAACCAAGCATTATGGAATGAATTACAATTTGAAAACTGACACTCAAAAGTGAAGGCAATAAATCCCAATGAATGGAAACAAAGCTTGACCATTAAGAAATCAAAACCCAACAAATTAAAATGAAGCCCGATGAATAAAAATAAAATTTAAAAGATAAAAAAATCAAGTTTGATAATCAATTCAGACATCAAAAAAATAGAACCTACACTCAAAAATTGGCATCTGACAATTTAAAATTAAGTTTGGATATCAAAATTTTATTCGAAATTTGAAAATTTATGTTTAGATATTGAAGGCTTTTATCTAGAACTCATGAAAATTAACACTTGACAATTGAAAGCCACTCATATTGATGCTCAAAACATGAATTATTTTTTCTTTTACATGGTGGAATTGGTAAACGCCATGAATTTGAGTAGGCTATGTAGCTTTTATAGCCACCATAGTATTTTGTGTTATCCACCCTAGAAGCCACAACATAGTTCTTTGCACAGTCCTACCCTATAACCACCATGCCATAATCATTTTAAACCTTTTAAGTTGCTGAAAGAACCAAGAAAGGGACAAGCATTAGTCCATTGTGGCCTGATATTTGAACCTTGACCTTACCCCCTTATGGAGTTTGGTCAAACCAATTGGTATACACCTCGAATATAAATATGAATGATGTTATAATGGAGAAAAACATGATTTAAATATAGAAAATATATTACGACAACATTGAAAATTCATTCACATTGAAAATAAAATAAAGATAAATAAATAAAAGAATTAAATGTGTGATATTTTTCTACAAAGTTAGTTAAACTAATTTTCTCCTTATTTCATGATTTATAGGCAATAGGATGATTTGGCGGAATAGATACCCCTACTTCCTTGGGTCTTACCCGAAAGTGGCATCCCTTTTGGGATGTTTTCCACAAAAAAAAAAAATGGGCAATAGGATGAGAAGATGAAGGTTGGGGAAGATCACAAAGGATATAGTGGACCTATCCTCTAAATCCAAAACTACTTTGGTAGTTATGAATATGATCGAAGTAGCCCTAGATTGGTGGAAGTCATACAAGAAAGGACACGAGGTTGAGGCTGCAGACCTCAAATGGGAAGAGTTCATTAAGGAATTCAGAGATAGATTCCTAACAAGACAATATTATGTGGAAAAGTTTGGGGAATTTTCAAACTTGAGGTAGGAGAATATGTCGGTTCAAGAATATCACCAAAAATTCATACAATTACTGAAGTATGCAACCCAATATGAAAGTAATGAGGAAATGAAAACTCAAAAATTTATTCTGGGATTACATCCTAGAATTATGATAGTGGTAAACATGCATAATCCCATCAATTTGCTGACTACTTTTGATTTAGCCAGAAAGGAGGAAGCTAATCAAGAGATGAGAAAAGCATATTTCAATTACCAAAAGCTATCAAAAAGAAAAATATGAGCTTAGGAAATGAAAAAGTGTTGGTTTCATGAAATGGAAAAAGGAACAAAACAAGAAACCTAAAGGAGGAGATCAGAACAAGCAAGGTGGCAAAAGAAAATCCAATCATCAGGAGAGTAAATATGCCAAAGAGTTTCCCAAGAAACAGGACCAAAAACCAGTAGGTCAAGGAAGAGATAGGGAAACTACACCTGTGAATAGAAATGAAAATAATAATAGAGGCAATAGAGCTCCACCAAGTGGATGTTGGGTGTGTAAAGGAGCTCATTATGCTAACAAATATCCCCATAGAGCTGATCTACCACCGAAGGCTCCAGAGGAAGCTGGCCACAGGATCTATGTAGCCACAGGTAGTTCTGAACTCAATGGACAAATTACTCCTTTCTTATTAAATGGTAAAATTTTTGGTAAGAATGTGCAAATTTTGATTGATAGTGGGTCAACTGATAGTTTTATATCAACTAGATTAGTGAGGGATTTTCCTGTTAGACCTAGATTCTTGGAAAATGGTTGGAAGGTAGAGTATGGATCAGGGTAAACTCACCATGTAAACCAATGTCTCTTTGATTCCCACATTTCCTTTCCTCAAGGAAAAATCAATTGGCATCTATATGTAGCACCTTTGCGTGCATTTGATATCATTTTGGGGATTGATTGGTTGAAAGCACATAAAGCTCTTTTGAACTTTGAAGAAATATGGGTAGAATTTGTGGATGAATCTACTCAAAGGATTAGAATTAGTTGTGGACGGAGGGAAGTAAAACCTCATCTAGTGTCTGCAATGCAACTTAAAAATATCATTAAGAAGAAGGGCATGATCTTCATAGTAAAAATGAATAGAAGAGAAGATCTTGAGAAAGAATCAGATCTCTTTCAGAGATTCCCGATGTTAAGTGCATTTAAGGATGTATTCCTTGAGGAACTTCTAGGATTACCTCCATGGAGGGAATTTGATTTTTCAATTGAATTGTTACCAGATGCAGCACCAATTGCAAGGTCACCATATAGAATGACCCCTATAGAGTTACAAGAATTAAAAATACAACTGTAGGATTTGCTTGAAAAAGGGTTAATAAAACCTAGTGTATCACCATGGGGAGCTCCTATCCTATTTGTTAAAAAGAAAGATGGTACCTTAAGAATGTGCATAGACTATCATATGCTGAATAAAGTTACTATCAAAAATAGGTACTCATTACCAAGGATTGATGATTTATTTGATCAATTGAGAGGTGCAACCATATTTACTAAAATAGATCTGAGATCAGGATATCATCAACTTAGGATTCGGGAGGAAGATACTTCTAAAACAACATTTAGAACAAGGTATGGACATTTTGAGTTTATAGTCTTACCTTTCGGATTGACCAATGCTCTAGCCACTTTCATGAATCTCATGAATAGCATTTTTAGGGAACAACTAGATAAGTTTGTACTCATATTTTTGGATGATATTTTGGTCTATTCCAAAAATAAAGAAGAACATGATCAACATTTGAGAACAGTGCTTGGGATTCTTAGGAAGAATCAATTGTTTGGAAAATTATCAAAATGTGAGTTCTACACCTCACAAGTGCAATACCTTGGACATATTGTCTCGGCTGAAGGAATTGCAGTAGATCCTAAGAAAATTGAAGCAATCATTAATTGGCCAACACCTACCAATGTCACTGAGGTGCAAAGTTTTATGGGACTTGTAGGATATTATAGGTGATTCATCAAAGGATTTTCAAGAATTTCTCAACCCATTACAAACCTTCAGAGAAAAGGGAAAAGCTTTAGGTGGACCGAGCAGTGTGAGGAGGCTTTTCAAGTTTTAAAGGAAAGGTTGACGAATGCACCAATCCTGTAATTACCTAATCTTGATGAGCAATTTATAGTTTGTATGGATGCATCGATTGAGGGTATAGGTGGAATTTTATCCCAAGGTGATGCAGTAATTGCTTATGAGTCTCAAAAACTCAAGAGGCACGAAGTCAATTATGCCACTCATGACTTAGAACTGGCAGTAGTAGTACATGCACTGAAAGTTTGGTGACATTATCTTATGGGGAAACCATTTGAATTAAAGATAGACCATCAAAGTCTGAAGTATATATTTTCTCAACCCTTACTAAATGCCAGACAACGATGTTGGATGGAGTTCTTGGTAGAGTATGATTTTGGTATTGAATACATTAAGGGTAAAGAGAATAAAGTCATTGATGCTTTGAGTAGAAGAGGATGTATAACTACAATGACAAAATATCAGTATGATCTGTTAGATCAAATTAAAATATGGTAAGCAAAAGATAATTATTGTCAAACGTGTATAGGTTTGACTAATCAAGTAGTGGACAAGAATACAGATTATGCTTTCAAATATGATCTACTTTATTTCAGAAATAGATTGGTGGTACCCAACTTAGGGGGATTAAAGGAAATAATTCTTAGAGAGGCACATAACACTACCTACTCTGTGCACCCAGGTGGTGCAAAGATGCGAGAGAGTCTAAAGAAAGCATATTACTAGCCCTAGTATGAAAAAAGATATTACCAATTATGTGGCCAAATGCCTAGAATATCAAAAGGTAAAAGTGAAACATCTGCATCCAGTTGGAAAGTTATATCCACATGAGATACCCACACAGAAATGACAAGTAGTATCAATGGATTTTATCGTGGGGTTGCCTAAAATGAGATTTAGGCATGATGCGATTCTAGTAATTATGGATAAATTAATGAAAGTGGCACATTTTATACCAGGAAATGTGCAAGATGATGCAACAATTATAGCAAGTAAGTTTTCCAGGGAAGTGGTAAGACTCTATGGTTTTCCAGAAGTTATAATCTCTGATAGGGATTCTCATTTCACTTCTAAATTTTGGTAAGCTCTGCATCGAGCATTAGGGACCAAGCTGAATATCAGTACTGCATATCACCCAGAAATAGATGGTCAGACTGAGAGGGTGAATCAAGTGCTTGAGGATATGTTACAAATGTATTGTATGGACCAACATACAAAATGGGAAGACTATCTTTATCTAGTAGAATTTGCATATAACAATAGTTACCATGCCTCACTGGGTATGGCACCTTTTGAAGCCCTATATGGGAGAAGGTGCAGAATTCCCTTATCATGGAATAATCTGGAGGATCGGGTAATGATCAGCCCAAAAATGATAAAGGAAATGGAAGAGCAATTAAAAATAATTTAGCAGAAGTTGAAGGAGGCCATAGATCACCAGAAGAGCTACGCGGACCTCAAAAGAACTTTGAGGGAATATTCGGTGGGAGATCGAGTATTCTTGAGAGTTAAGCCAACAAAAATTTCAATCAAATCTTCCAAACTTGATCCTCGATATGTGGGTCCATTTGAGATCATAGAAAAGATAAGCCACCCCCCACCTATAATGTCTTCCATGTGTCCCTCTTTAGAAAATATATTTATGATCCTACTCATGTTTTGGATGTTTCCAACTTGTAGATGATCGATCCCTTAAAGGTTGAGGTTTGACCTATTCGTGTACTTGGTTTTTGAACCAAGAACTTGAGAAAAAGAAGTATCGAGCAATGTTGGGTCCAGTGGGACCACTACTCAGATAGAAATGCTATGTGGGAAGACGTGGCAGAAATGCAGCAACAATTTCCTTATTTGTTTGAGTAGATGACAAAATTTATTAAAAAAACTTTCTTTAATGAATTTTGTGATGTGTGTACAAACTTTATTAAGGATGTTACTGAGAAGAGTGACTTGTAATATTTTGGTATTGCTAAATGAACAGCTTTGGACCGTGATGGGTACGTGTAACTGATTTCATCTTAGCATAATCTATGATGTGATTGTATGTCAATAAAAACTAATTTTGGGATGTGATTCTATGATGATGATGAATATGATTGCTAAGTGCTGAAACAAAAAGAGTGAACTCATTTGAGCATTTTCCTTTTTGTTAAAAGTAAAATATATGAATGCACAAAATATTTCTTTTGCATAGCCTAACTAGAACAAAACATAGGGACTGTGTTTGTCTCTAGTGGGGAAGGATGTAGTGACCCTCCTCACTCGAGTATTGAAAGAAAGAAAATATATATTTATATATATGTATACTTACCTATGTTTGAGAAACATGGTACTGCTGATAGCATCTGTGAGTGCAGGATAATTGTAGAAAGATAATGAAAGGTGACAAGTCAGCAGAAAAGGGTAAGTATGGGAAGTGATGATTCGGCTCATGAGCACATGGAAACTCGCACTTGCATATCATTTAGGGGTAAAATAGATTGCATTTTTGCATGGGTTATATTGTTTGGAGTATTGTTTGATTGCATGGAATGAGGAATGTTTTGTGGTGGCAATGATGATGGGAGCCACTAGCTTGGAAAAACATGTTAGTGTTTGTTTGGACATGCATGTATATGTTTAATACTTTAAATGTTCCTTGTTTTATTTTTATATAAGGTGAGCTTATGTATTTAGAGGGAGGCGATGAAGATGTCTTAATCAAGGGAGCCACCCTTTAATTGTTGAATGAAGATTTGAGATTATTCTTTCATGATTCTATAGAAAGATAATTTTATAAAATAGAAAATAAATAAAAAGTAAATGGTTATTTTATTATTCAGAAAAGGAAAGGAATTTTATGTAAAATGAGTAATAATTATATTTTGTATTTGCTCCATGTTCATATTAAAAGAGGATGAAATTATGTGGCCATTGGGCAAGTGTTATGTGTATGGGTGGCCAAAGTCTTGATTCATTTTAGACCCTAAGTATGCTCCTGACTTTACCTTTGCCTTATTTTATTTAATATGCAAAAAACTAGCTATGTTCTATTATTGCATCAAGGATGGAAAAGTCAGTAGAATCAAATCATTATTGTTGAGGTTCTTTGAGAATGCCATGATGAAAAGGTGGTGGTACGATATTGTGGAGAGAACTTGCTAACCTGGCACTACGCATGGGTAAGTAAGAAAATAGTTTACCAAGTTTTTGAAAGGCAGGGAAAGGAAGAAAGAAAGGAGGAAAAAAAGAAAAGGACGACGAAGAAAGTTGGAAGAGGGGAGACCAGCCAAGAGAAGAGTTTTAGGAAGCGAAATACATAGGTTGGGAATTCCTTTTGATTACTATGATTGCTACATTCTGAATGAATGTGAAAATGATGCATGTTGTGTACAAATGACAATGTGAACTATGCATACTGTGTCTAATGAAAACTAGAAACCGAATTTGCTATGCAAACTTTAAAATGGATGCGACATGTTTAAGGTAGAAACATTGGTGAGAAAACCAAGTCAAATTTACTAGAATAAGTTTGAAAATTGTTGTGTCTTTGTATGACTATGTTTTATGAAAATGATAGGGTGATGGTTTGATCTCTTCTAAGCATTTTTTACATGTACATAACATAAACAATGAGAAGATATCAAAAATATTTGTATGCATTCTATGTTAAACAAATAAATTAGTGGGTAAACTAATCAACAAATATTTTAGTGTAAACTATGACTCATTGAAGCTAGGAAGTGGCATGGTTCAGGAAGAATAAAAAGTGTAAAAGCCATGACAAAATTGACTCAGAAGAACCTAGTTATTTTTGAGTCGAATGTTGCTATGCTGGTTGAGTTTTAGATTAAAATATATATGATTGGAAATATAGTTTACTAAGAATAGATGATTGCTTAACTTCAGTGTCGATTGTTTGTAAACGTAGGAGTAAAGTTTACTTAATGACATATTGTTGAAAATAAAACTTTAATGAATGTGGCTTTTATTTATGAAACTGTTACCTGGAAAATGGGGTAGAAAATGAAAAGGGAAAACATGATGATAAGTTAACTCGGTATTTATCTCGGGATAGGAGATAATGGAGTTTTTGTTTTGGGGTGTTTTCCATTAAAGTTTTTGAATGCATGTGTGCATAGTAGAAAGCATTCTCATATATTTTGAGTCGTATATGATCCCTAGTAAGAACTCTTTTGTGCATTGATGGATGCTGGATGAGTCAGCATTGAGAGAAAGAACCTTGGATCATGGACTAGTTCGGATCGATAGGGTCAAAATCTAGCCAGATAGTAGGTAGTATTCTTGCTTGTTGAAAGTGAAGACTCGGGTGGAAGAACCATTAAAAGTTACAATGGGTCTAGAATCTGAAAGTTGGTTGTTGATTCTGTTAGCAACAATTGTGTTGGCTATTGTAAAAATGGGCAAAGCCCTCTTGTATTTATTTTAAAATAAGTTTATATGATTGGTCTTAGTGACATCTAAACATTTGTGCTTTGAAAGATTTGTAATTAGTTTTTTAAAAGTTGATGTTATAATACGCTTCCATATTTTGACTTTATGTTGGATGATGCAATTAGTTTCTTATTGTTTGTGGTAGACTAGATTGATTGATAAATAATGGAAGTCATTTGAATGCATAAACATTTCTAGTACCATGTATGGGATTATAAACTAAAGAATAAAACCATGGGAAAGTCTTTCATAATATGGCTTTTGGAAAACGTAAAAATTGAAAACTTTGTTGTTGAGAATTTGACCCTTGAGTGAGGGTAGAATGCCTGGACACTTTAGAGAATGTACAAAATAGAATTGAATTAATTTATATTTCTTTTGATTGAACCCACTTTGTTGATACAAACATCTGGATGTGGGAGAAATATTTTCAAACAATAGTATACCTGAAGTATAGTTAATACTTGTGCTTTAATGCCAAATGTGTTATTTTAAATAAATCAGAGAGCTTTCTATTAAAGGTAGTTTAGTAGATAAGTTGAGGGTAGTACAACTTTAATTAGAGTCTTGGGTGGTTATCCTGAGAATGTGATTAAAGAATCATCCATAATGTTGAGGTGCGGGTATGCACACAATAATCTTCAATACAACTGTTGACTGACAGAATTGGTCAATAAATGACTAGGTTAGGACTAGATGGAAAGGTGGTATGGGATATCCTTCCTAGGTTGTATTTGAAGGGCACAATGATAAATTCCTTACTCATTGAACTTAGCTTAGTATAGCCATAGGGTTTGGAATGGGATAAACCTTTGTGAGTTGTAATGAGTTTGTGAAATGAAGTCCAAGGTCAAGGAAATGACATGGCACTAATAGGGATCTGGGTAAATGGGATTCACCAGTTAGTCATAGAGACATAAACACACCATATTATTTTATACCGTTAAGGAACAAGTCGACTAGAATGTCAAAGGTTTGGTATAAATAATTTAGGGAAAAATGCATCCACCCTCTAGGTGTTATGGGCCCTAGGGGACAACCCTTACCATGAATCAGACCTCATGCTAGAACATGCGGATGATAAATGAGGGTATTTATTTTCATTGAATGGTAACTCCACGGGATTTGGCCAATCTCATCCACTTGGGTGATTGTCTATAATAGTCTGAACTCAAAAGTGGTATGTTATGTCTGTGCAACATTGTTTGAATTGGTTAAAAAAAATGGATGATCTAAAAAGAAGATAGTTTGAAAACTATCCTTGTGAGCTAGGAGTAACTTTAGAGACTTTGAGTTAACCTTTCAAAAAAAAATCCTAGCTAATGAATTTACTTTTATTGGTCAACCAGGTAAGTAGTCAGACCTGGGTTGTTACAAGGGTTTAGCCCCACATCTTGTTAATACTTGTAATATTTATTTTTTTTATCATATTAATCTCCCTTTGGGTTCCTTTTTCTCTTTGTTTTTTATTCTTGGGTCTTCCTCTCATTTTCCTTCCCCAAGAATACTTTCAGCTTCATTAATCTCTTCGATCTTCTCATAGTGTGTATAGTAAGATTTATCATCTTTAGGATTGCCTTGTTCTAACATATTTGAAGTGCAAGGAATAACCTCACAAGCATAATATTCTTTTTGTTGCCCTAGAAACCCTAAAGTGCAATGATGCTCTTCTGTAGCAATTAACTTCGTATTCTGCTCTAAAAGACCTAAATTATTATGGGTTTCCTCCATCCTTATTTTTTTATTATGCTGCTCTTGAAACCTTGAAGTACAAGGGATAACATCTTCATTCTTATAACTCTTATTACTTGGAGAGTATTATGTACTACTTGAGAAAAATGAATATTATTTACTTGGATTAAACTTGACCTCTTATGTTGTCTTTGTTTTAGGATTTATCTCCATATCTTCTTTTGCACATTTAATTCCTTTTAAATTTACCAAATGATACGGTAGATAGGCTTTGTTTACCTATTATTTTAGAGCATAATTTATTTGATTAGATCTAGCTTCTATTTTTGTATGATTTTCTTAATCGGTCTTGAAGTTTATCTCATGGCTATAACTTTTTGTCTCTTTATTCATAGTTTTCACTTTGTAAACTCTTGCCATGTGTCCAATATCATAACAATTATGCAATAAAATGAGACATTTTCATAATCTACTTGCTGATCCCATTCTCTTGATTTAGATTTTATCTTAATGGATTGTGACAAAGGTTTTGAAATATCCATAACAACACATATTAAAGTATATATATCATGCTTTCACTCCATATTATTTAGTCCTTGCTTTATGAATTCCCCTAGGGTATTTCTAATATTCTTCATAACATCCTTATTTATAAGCTAATATGGAAGTCAAATAATCCTAACCCAAACTGAAAGCTTCTTAATAGTTTTTTTCCCAACAAAAAAATTCTCCCATGTTCTCAGATAAAGTGCATCACTTCCCCTAAACCATGAGACTCCAACCTTTATTTTATCCTTAATTTTTTAACTAGAAAAGATAATGAGAAAAAAACCTTTAGGAAGAAAATTCATAGAGTAATTTGAATGTAATACCCACTTCCACTTGATCCAATTTTGAATCTCCAAAAACCCTAGCCATGATCTATAAAACTTACGTATTAACCCTCTACTTTTAAGAACTATTATATCATGTTGAAACATCTCATACTTGTTGGCAATTTTGGGCAATTTCCTTGGGTAGCCTTTGCTCAAAAAGAGGGAAAAAAGGAGCTTGTTTTGAAAAGATTTGATCAAGGAGGTTTGATAAAGAACAGACGTGAGTTTCCGGAAGTTCTTAGTAGCCCATTTGCAAAAGATCAAGAAAAAGACAAGTAAAGAAAAGTATGCAGTTGTGAAAAACTGTCACGATTTCGTGACATGTTTGAGGAGAGAGAAAGTGCTGGCAAAACTATCACGATTTTGTGACATGTTTGAGGAGAGAGAAAGTGCTGGAAAAACTGTCATGATTTCGTGACATGTTTGAGGAGAGAGAAAGTATTGGCAAAACTGTTGCGATTTCGCGACATGTTTGAGGAGAGAGAAAGTGCTGGCAAAACTGTTGTGATTTCACGACATGTAGGCAGAGAAGGAGAGCAAGATGGAAAGTGTCACGATTTCATGACATGTCACATTATTGTGTCTCGAAAAGTGCAGGAAGGCAGAGAAGGAAAAGTGTCACGATTTCGTGACACATTACGAGGAAAGTTGTACGGATGAAAAGGTGTCGTGATTTCGCAACATAATGCAAAAAAGAGAGTCCATAGTGTGAGCTGTCATGATTTCGTGACAAGTTAGAAGAGAGAGAAAGTTACATGAAAAGAGTTGTGATTTCGTGACATGTTGTAGAAGAATAAGTGAGGACTGTCACGATTTCGCGACATGCTAAAAAGCTCGAAGTGAGAACTATCGCGATTTTGCAACATGCAGCAAAAGGAAGAGTCTGAAATAAGGAGTGTCACGATTTTGCGACAGGCTTCAAAGAAGTTTTTCAGATGCAGAAAGTGTCGCAATTTCATGACAGGATGAAAGAAAAGCATGCGGATGGAGAAAGTGTCACGATTTCACAACAAAAACTGGAAGCAAGTCTTCTATAGGAGAAGTGTCACGATTTCGTGACAGTAGCAGAAAGAAAGGATATGAAGACAAAAGCATCGCAATTTCATGACATGTTCCAGTTTCAGGGGTGCAATGCAAAAAGAAGCTCAAGGCAACGAAAGTGTCACGATTTCGTGACAAAAGCTGAGAGGAAGGCCATGAAGATAGAAGGGTTGCGATTTTGCAATAGGATTGAAGATGACGTCAGCAGAGGAGAAAGTGTCACGATTTCACGACAAAAGCAGAGAAGAAGGCCATGAAGATAGAAGGGTCATGATTTTGCGACAGAAGAGAAGATGACGTTAGCAAAAGCAAAAAGTGTTGCGATATCGCGACAAAAACAAAAAGGAAGTCAAAAGAATCAAAAGTGTCTCGATATCACGACAACAGGCAAAATAAGGTGTACGACAGGCAAAGGTGTCGCAATATCGCGACATGTTGTAGTTTCGCGATAGAAGCTACAAGAGAGTTGTAGAGGCAGTAAAACCGATAGAGTTAAATCTAGGCCAACACAGCTTAGGGTTTTGTAGCCGACGTTGTTTAGGGTTGTGCAGCCGACTAGGATCAAAGTGTTGATCTAGAAAGTTTTAGTATAAGAGGAGGGCTATTTGAAGAGTTTGATCATCGATCGAAGTGTGCGTTTGAAGTGCGACTTTCGTAGAAGCAGAGTGCGAGGAGAAGTTCGATCGTCGAAGAGCAGAGTGTGCGAAGACAGTGCTGCTGTAATTGTACAGAGGTGCATAAGTGGATGTTTGATTGAGTGCTATAATTGCGTAGAGGTGAAAATTTTGAGGACATAAGTGCCAGACCGAAGGACTGTGTTTGGTGCAGATAAGAGGACCAGCTTTAGAGGTGAAAGAGTTGAGGACAGAGGTCTCTCCGACGAGTAGGGAAGCACGTGTCTTCCGTGGATAGAGTTCCACTTGCTAAGGGTAGCGAGAGGTAGAGGTCTTCTAGAGGATCACCGGTTAGAGCGAGCTAGGGGAAGGTATCTCCTTTGGGTTGGTGCCCATAAATATTGTAATCGGGAAAGGTTTTCCCAGATTCTGAGTTGATAAAATTTAGTGAAAATTTTATCCATGGAGTAACCCGTGTTGGGTGAACCACGTAAATTATTGTGTCTCTTTTGTATGGTGGTTTTTGTGCATTGCTTTTGTTTCTTCTATTGATTACTTTTTTTCTTTTTTCACCTCATAATATTGAACTGCAAGTTGAATCGAAGGAAAATTTTAAAAAGTGGTCTTATACTGTTCACCCCCCCTCTCAGTATAAGCTTATGTTCTTCAATACTTGATACTCACTTCTGGTGTAACATCTACTACCTATATCAAACTTGCCATGTATTCAATTTTTTTCTTATCACCAACTTTGACCTCCATACTTCCAACTAGGTCATCCTGATTTCCCATTAGGGCTTTCAAATATGGATTTCCTTCTATAGTAGCTAATGGGATTTGCTCTTGGCTTGCACCCCCTCTTGGCTCATCTTCCCTCTCAACTTGCATTTACTCCTAGATTTCACTCTCTCTTGGCTCACAATAGCCCTTGTCTCTTATTTTTCCCTCTCTCTTACCTCGCACTCGCTCCTAACTTGCACTACCTCTTGGCTCACAATGACCCTTGTCTCTTCTTTTTTCCCTCATTGTTCCTTTACTTCAAAATTTTTTAGGAAACAATGTTTCATGCATTCATGGTAAGGGTTTGAAATATTGATGCACTTCAAATGAACCCGATGCTCTTTCACCATCACTAAATATTGGCTTGCACTCCCTCTTATATTGCACTTACTTCCAACTCACACTGGAATTTTTTCAACCGTATCACACTTTGCTTTCTACTTCATGCTCACAGTTCTTTCTCACTCTTGACCCATGCTCACACTCATGCTCTTGCGACTGCACTCACTCATAGCTCCTTGCGATCACACTCACTTCTTTCTACACTCACTTTCTACTACACTTGCTTTCGGCTCGTACTCACACTCACACTCACTTTCTACTACACTTGCTTTCAGCTCATGCTCGCACTCATTTTCGAATCCACTCACTCCAACTTGTGCTCACACTCATTGCTACATTGCCTCCTAGTCGAGCTCACACTCTTACTCCTACCACATAGTCTTTTCTTTTTAAAAATAATTTTTATAATACTATAATATAATCACTTTATAATACATAAAAAAAATTAATTTTATATAATTTATTAAAAAATATATATTTTTTAAATAAATATTATTAATTAAGTTTTTAATTTCATAATCTTAATTAAAAAATAAATTATAAAAATTTCTTTAATTTATTAAATCTTATTTCAAAAAAATGTTTTTATATTTTATTGAAAGATTAAAAATAAAATAAACTATTCTTAGGCCTGTATTTATGTACTTTTATAAAGATATTAACAAGAACCATGCACACATTGATATTAACATAAATCTTATAACTTACTAAATGTTTTTTCTTATAAAAAATATATATAAAATAAATAAATAAAAATATTTTATATATTATAAAATATAATTTATTTTTTGGTTAATTAAATAAATATTTATAATTTTTTTAACATTTAAGACTTAAGACTATAAAATATACTATGTGGAATCTTTGACAAAAATTAGGTGAGGCACTTACTAAGTAGACACCTAAGTTTAAATTTTGAGGGCAGCCTGTTTGCAAAGGTAGTAGTCAGATCTGAATCATTTGAGTGCCCACCAGACGATGATGGTATTTTGCGCGATCAATAGTCCCTTCACTCTCTTAACAAAGCGGAATAGATTTGATGAAAGCAATCTCTATGATTTGAACCTTGCCCTTATCTATTATTAAAAATATTGTGGTTGTGACTAACTCTTATATAACAAAAAAAACAAAAAAAACAAAAAAAAAAAAAACTAAAACTTTTACAAAACTCTAGGCCTCATGACATGAAAGGTTAAGTTTGTAGGTTGAAGTTATTGGACAGATGCGACGGTTCTCTAAAATTAGTTTATTAAGTAGGAGAACCGTCGCATCCGTCCAATAACTAACTTAATTTTTCATGTCAGTAGGCGGTGGAGAATTTTTTATTATTTTTATATTACAATTAAAATTAATAAGAAGATTATATAGTTCATTTATTTTCAATGTGATTATTGGGAAATGTTTAATGTAGAGTGAGGTTTCTTTTGAGTAGGATACTTTTCGAAGCTGGTTCAAGTTTAGATAATAATGTCACTCACTCTCAAACTGTACTTGTATTCCAGCTCAAGGTTTTTAGAGAGATGGCCGTGGTTACTTGATTATTCATCTCCTTCCCAATTCATTGACTTAATATCTTGAAAATTGATGTCTTAAACAATTTAAGAGTGTTCAATAATTATTGTCAGCCAAGAACCATTTGTTTATGGCTGCAAAGATGTTCCCAACACTTCTGAACAGGGAAGGGACTTATTGCCAAATTCTCTTGATGCTACTGTTATCAACCAAGAACCATTTATTAGTGGCTGGAAGAATGTTCCCAACACTTCTCGACAGGGGAGGGATTTAGTGTCAATGTCTCCTGATGCTACTGTTGGATGCCAATTAATTGTTGAGTAGAAATCAGTCCGAAGGATGGCTAAATCCATATAGCAAAGAAATATTAATTAGGTGTAAATTTTTTTGCCAAAAAAAAAAGGAAAAGATTCCGTTAGACTTTTATGTTCCCCTGCCTAACACGAGAGAAATATGTTAAAACTCATCCTCTCTATCATATCCGATTGAACAATCTCTGCGGAAAAGGTGCGTAGGGCGCAGGAAAGGTAATAGCTTAAGTTTTTCTTTGCCTTCTATATGGCTTAAGGGGTTAAGCAAAGTATCTTTTATAGAGTTAGTAGATGTTTTGTTGAGTATTATTTATATTTATTTCATATTAGCATAGAGTAAAGGCAAATGTTTTTATTTGCATGCATTATATTTAATGCTTGAAATATGTATATGCTACATTAAATACATAAATATAGATAGGAAATGATCTTAGTTTATCATTTTAGTGGGTAATAGCTTATATTAATTATATGATATAATTAGGTTATTTATGATCGATGTCAACTATATAATACAAATATTAAAAAGGAAGTTATCCCTAGGTAATTTAGTATTCCATTCCTCTTAAGAATATTTCATTATAACATAAAAATAAATAATATGATCCTCTAATTATAGGAAATAAGTAGATTCATTCTTGATTACCTAAGCATCCAAATTAAATCTTGATAGACAATGGTTTTCTATGATGCCATGCTTCTATTGTGTCACTCTTATATCCAATAGTGCTCCTTTAGGTCCATATGTTGACTATCCTACTCTTATTCTTGTTATAAATATCACTCTTTTTCATCTAAGCCTTCTCATAGTTGTGAATAGTTGTATATCTATCCATATCATAGTTATTTTGCTACTCTATGGCCTATCTCTATAATTTTTGCTTCTCATGGTGGTATAGATGGTTATATGTTGCATATTTATGCTTATATTCCGCTTCCTTTGATTCTTTAACATTTTGTCTCTCTATAGCTTCTTGATGATCCTCCTTAGATTCACTATCTTCCTGCTTATGCCATTTTCAGTGCTCTTACAATTGTGCTTCCTCAAATATTACTTCTATTTATTCTTTACTATCTACATCTAATTATTTTGTTGGTTTATCAATTTCTTTTCTTGTAGTAACTATTTGAATTTGTAATAATTTTTAGAAATATTCCAAAACATGCATTAACAACAATTCTATGCTAAAAAGAGGAAATGGCAAATACGAGATAGCAATAGAAAATAAAATAGAGAAATAAAGGGGGATGACAAGGAGATGTAGGTGGGTTCCTATGGGCACCCAAATATATCATATTTTTATTCATAATTATGATACAAATGGATCCACATTGAGAAATATTTATAATGATACCAAATCTCCGAAGAGAGGTTAACCTTAGGCCCACATAAACTTAACCTTGAGGTTAACCTAACATTAAAATAATAATAAATTATCCTTTTAAGCATGGTTATCCATAAATGTGGACTAACCAATACTATTAAAGGTAAAATATGGTTATCCATTGGATTGAAGCCTTTTAAATGAGCTTGTGTATCCGAAAGAGCTCCAAAATTCTTCCCATTTCATAATGGATTAGAAGATTGAAAATTCTTTTAGGAGAGATAGATTGAGGATCTTTTATGGTCATAGCATTAACATAAAGAATCCATACAACTATATAAAAATAAAAAATATTAAAAGTAATATATTTGGCACTCTTCATAACTCTTTCCCTTGCATCATATTGTACTTAGATAAGAGATCTAATATTCAACATTATTAAAATCTAAAATATCAATATTAGAGAGTTATACATCTATCTATTAATATCACTAGTGCTTACTTTTTCATAGACATATTTCAAAGTAGATCATACCTCGATAGGGTTAGTTTTCTCTCTAATGTAGAAAATTACATTTGGTTTTACTAACATGAAGAAGAATCCAAGAGCTTCCTCCTTTTGATTATAAAGTTCATTCTCAATAAGAACTTCTTAATCGTTACTAAAAAATAAATCAAATATTTTTTACTCAGGAAATCCTACCATTTGAATTGATAATGTGTTATAATATTTTCCATTGAGACAAGTAGCATACCATAAGTAATATATTTTAGATAAAAACCCTCAACAAATGTCACATCCCACCTTAGAGGACTATTTTAAAGATGTTATTATGTAGTGATAGCTAGTTTTAATGCCTAATATATTTGCATTGTATTTGTCAAAAGAAAATGATGCTCCATTGCTTGATTGCAGGAACATTTATTCTCATAGGTGGAAGACTGACCACCAAGATATGAGAAGGGAAATTATGACTATGACAACTCAATAGGTAAAGCTCATATTCCTATCATCACTAGTTACCTCCCTGATGGCGGTGTTACTTGAGTATTACTCTAAAATGTCTCGCTCAATCAAAGGAAAAAACGGTGATGGGGGATACTAGGTACAAGCATCGAGTGCTTGTATGCCATTTGTGTATGATTTATATTTGATTGTATGATTAATTTGCATGAGATTGTTTTAATTAAATTTTTACTTTGAAAATGCACACTAATAATGTTTTGCATTTTACAAATTATTCTAGAAAATATACAAAAGAATATTATGCAATTTATTATGATTTTGTGAAATCTTTAAATTGAGCAATTTTTAAAGTAATTGATTTATTTTGTTGAGCATGCTTGTTGGATCTAGTTGATCCTATTTTAGAAATAAATTAGGTAGTCTATTTTTTTGAACTTGTTCAATTTTAAATTTAATTAAAACATGAAAAAAAACTACCTTGTAGATTTAAATAATTAAATTTTCCTACACATGTTTGGCTAATTTGGGAAGGATGAAATAATGGACAAGATTATGCTCTTTAATTTATGGATTACCTTTCCATTAAAATATAAATTAAATGAAGCTTTAACTTGGGGTGAGAAAAAGAAGATAAAAAAAATAAAATAAAATATATATATTTAGAAGCATCTTTTCTAAAATAAATAAAACAAAAAAATTAAAATAAAATATATATTTAGAATCATATTTCTTATCAAAGGGAATGAGAGCTATAAATTTCCATTAATATTGAGAAAAATATGACTATGTTATGTGAGGCTGGGGAAGGAAGGAGCTTAGGGAAGCAAAAGGAGAGCATTCAGCCACTGGAGAATTCAAGGTTGGGTTTGTCCACTATAATCTATATTAATGTTTGTATAGTATAAAGTGAAAAGAAATCCTAAGTGTTTGTATAGTTTACTTTAATTGGTTGAATCTCTTTTTCAATGTATGTTCTAGAAAAATTACGTTGAACATTGTTTAGTTTTGTTCTTGTTAATAGAATACAAAAATGATAATAAATGGATCTGCAACTTAGGGACACTTGTATTTCTTATGCATGTCGATATCTAATATGGCTTAGTTTATGATTCCTTTCATGACTACGACTTCAATAGACTTTCGTAAATTATGATATCGATGCCATTGCACCACTATGAGTAGGCAGTATGGGTAATGAAGTATGTTCTTTCAACACTATTTACTGTAATCACTTTGAATGCATTAATCTCCAGCAAGAAAATGACATGATAATTTGGTTAGATTGAGTATTATTTGAGTGTTAAACATTTGTAATATTAGTAGTAGTTGGAATATATTGAATGAGGAAATAAATCTATACTAAACTTAGATTACTCAGTCATTTCTCTCACAAGTGGTGGTTTAAGACAATTTATATTAAATCAATTGAACCATATAATGTCGAACCCCTGGATTATCCAAATACTATCTACCAACATTAGCTTATTCTGGTACTGCACCCTTAGATCTACGAGATTCCAATCCTCTATGTCCAACCAAACTGATAGTTGTGCTCAAATTCATTGATTCGATATGAGACATAGGAGACAGTGGGTTATCTGATCTCTCATTGCATGTAGAAATAAAACTGTGATGTTATAGCAAAGTCTGCTCTTCATATTCGAAGAATGTGTTTTATTAAAAGGTCTACATCTAAGTCTTATTTGTATAGACAACTGCTATATATTTTATTGCACTCAAGATTCGTCGGCATCCTTTGAATAACTATACCAGCCAACTCCTATCCATCTATTCTGATCTTAGGGTATTTGTATGGTTGATGCTATAATTATCCTTTCTATGGTCTAGGGTATTTATCAACCAATTAAATTCCTAGTATAATGTTTACCTATTTGGGATTACCTCCAACTAGCTTCATCCATTACCTCTAGATATTACCGTTGATCAGGAAGCCTAGAATAATAATTATCCTTATCAACCGGACGATAGGCAACAATGTTGTCAGAAGTATCTATATCTAATATAAATTGTAACCCTATGATCACACTATACCCTTTCAATGTGAAAAATTCTTCAATCTGAGGTCATGAAATCACGTGCTCGATCTCCATTGAACTCCTATATTTGACTATGTTGTTTATATCTTCTTTTTTTGTAATTTATAAAATTAACACTGAATGTGTAAATGTACCATATGGATTGAGAGGTAGTGGGTTATCATACTTACAAACTGAATACATGAGAATCAACTTGGACTTTGATTTCTATCTACGAATTAATAACCTCCTTTTGAAAGATCATAGCTCTCATTGATGCTGATGAGTAATTCTTGTGTCGAAAATTATCTCTTCATTGACTATATGATAATGTCTACTTCTGGTTGAAGATGATTTTGTTGATATATGATCCACATAGTTATATATATCACTTAGTGAAGGAAAAACCCTATGGAGATTTATAAAAGACTGTATACTCAATTAACTTATGAAATTAGAATAAAAAGTAATATTACAATTTAATAGGAATATTTCCTTCCTATTTGTAAATAGCAATTTTGATTTAATTAAAGTAGAGTTGATTGGTTTACTAAAGTATAGAAACCAAATATTATTGGATACTTATTTTAGATAAGAAGGATGAATTTTAGATACAAAGTGACTCATCTAATTCTTCCTTTATAACTTGTCTTTGTAAATGTTAGTTTTAAATGACTTTATGTAGAAATCAAATGATATTGGGTTTTCCTATTAAATTTAGAAATCAAATGATATTAAATGAATTTATAGATCTTATATGAAATTTTCTATGTTAAATATCAGAAGTAAATGGAAGTAATGATTTTAGTAAAATTATAGATTTTATATGTAAAATACATACTATAATTTATTATGAAATTTTTAATGAATGGAATCCACTAGAATAATGGATGATCTTCTAGCTCTGAAAGGAATGGACTGGTGTCTATTCCTTGGAAGAGGTATGGGACTCTTCCTTTTTTTTGGTGGTAATCCAAACAAATGATGAATGAATTAAGAATTAATTCTTATTTATGAAAATATAAATAATGGTTGAATTATTTATTCATGATTGGTGATTTCTTTGTATGTGATAAATATTTGACAAAGATGTGATTGTATGATTGCATTCAAATTTGATAAGCATGGCTTGCATGTAATGCATTTGGCAAATGTTTAGAACCTGATTACATATATATTTGATAAGCATGCTTGCAAATAATGTATTTGGCATACTTTGCATCTGAGTTGTCTTGATACCTTCACTAACATATCTTCCAACCATGAAGAACTCGAGATATTCCACATAATATTCGGACAATAAATTTTAAATATTACTGCAATGTTCATCATGTATAAGCTTGTATAGAGATAGTTCCAATGTAATTATGCAAGGCTGATATAATTTATGTAAAATCAGCCATGACTTGTAATATTTTATGTATTTGATTATAAGGTTTGTAAATTAGAAGATAAAGTCTTCATATTGTAGTATTCACCTTTAATAAATTCTAGGTGATATTTGCTTTAGAATGTGAGCAAGTATTGGAACTATTTTGGATATTGCACACTGTTAAATGTATGGCATTGATATTTATGTTGCTCTAGTAGATTATATGGATGTATTTAAATTCTCTCTCATGAACTATAATAGTGTAGAAGAAAATTCATGGAAAACCTTCACAATAATATGAGATAAAACAATATCCACACCATCCACCTAAGATAGCTAGAAGCAAACCAATCACTTCATGCAATTGGGTAATTCAAATAATCACCAACACCATCACACCTAGTAAATAAGTAAACTCTATAATGGTTCTTAAGACAATATTCCAAGTCATGTGATAAATAATAAGATTAATGACTCTCTCCTTAATACTAGTCTTCATGGATAGTATGGAGAGGAGGGGATAATTCCCTTTGGTTAAAAATCCTAATTAATGGTATAACCATTGAGATATACTCATGAAGGACATAGTCATTGTATTATCCTCACATAAATTGGTGATGGTATGGAGGAGTTATAGGATATGGTACTCATATTTATGAATGCCTATGAATGAATTTAAATGTGACTTTGGATTAATATTTTATGGCTTGGATCACTTACTGAGCATTTGGGATATCCTTGTATTAGATCATTATTATACTCTTAACTCATTGAAAGGTGAACAAGATTATTATATGGGTTAAAAAATAAATTAGTGGATGAGAAGTAACAACTAGGGTTGTTATTGTTGGTATTAGAACCCAAACTAACTAGTAGACTCTAGCTAGATCTAGGTTAGAAAAATATTTGGGCATGAAACAAAAAAACTCAAACCTAAGTTCTATAATTATAAATGGTGCACACTAGGTAAGGACAAAGTCAATACTTGAGATTACTAATGTTTGAGTTTTTATCCCCCAAGAATAGATCCACAATCATTTGAAAGTGGAAGAGCTAAGCGAACCCTACTTCTATGGTTTTAAGTGGTGTACTTTAGACTCTTTTGGGAAAATTACTCGACATCTATATCTTTTGATTTACTTACACTATATTCTCTAGTGTGTATAAACAACAATAGAGTTAGTGGAATAAACTAGGTAAGAAACCTGATAGTAATAGATTACTTAAGAAACTATGATGAAATATAGTTGTCTAGAATTTCAACTACAAAAATAAGTGAGAATTAATACAAATTTTTACTCTAGTAAACATGGCAACAAGTTTGAGAGGTAGGAATAAAGGAACCTTGCAACAAGATAATCTCAATAGTCTTTAAGCCATACATATAGGAGAAAGTTCTCAGAGTTTAGACAAAGATATGAAGAAATTTACTGCCACGGTTTCCATAATGTAAGATCAAATTCAAAAAATTTTGCAAGCTATAAATCCACAACAAAACTCATGAGATGAAAAATCCAGAGTTTGATATTAGAGAGGATGAAGATCCTAAAGAGCATGAAAAAAAGGCTTGCATGAAGAACGAATTGGGCAACGACATAAATCATACTAAAGTGACTAAGTTCATGGAGAAAATGAGGAGAAGATGCAACTAATTCATGGTTAGATGAACTAGAAATTCATTTGTCCATAAGAAACTACTCCTATGAAACTAAAACAACATTTCTATTTCTCATATGGGAGAAATAGGAATAGGATTTAATGGGGTAAGTTAGAAATATGTAGTGTTAGTATCCTGAATGTAGTGAAATTTGGATTAGGATAGAGCAAAAATTTAATGAAAACAAATATTATAAAGATTATAGCATGAAATATGGACTTTTATGCTTTAGATATAAATTAGTCATAACTAATATGGGTTATTTGAGAATATTGATCATGCGTGAAGCTCATAATTCTCCTTATTCCGCTCATCCTAGAGGAGCCAAGATAAGGTAAAATATGAAAAAGACTTTTTACCGGTCAAGAATGAAGAAAGATATAACTGATTTTGTGGCATGATGTTTACAGTGTTAGAAGGTGAAAGCTAAACATCAACATCCAACAGGATTTTTTTTTTCACATGTTATACCCACTCGCAAATGGCAAGTAATATAAATAAATTTTATTGTCAATTTGCCAAAGATAAAATATCATCATGATGCAATTTTTTTTATTGCAGATAAACTCACTAAGGTTGCACATTTCACACCAATATGTACTATAAATGATGTTGTAGTTGTTGCCAATAAATTTATCAAAGAAATTTTTAGGTTGTATGGGTTTTTGAAGATGATTATCTCTGACAGGGATTCTAGGTTTACTTCTAAGTTTTAGCAGGCTCTCCATCGTGCAATTGGCACAACTTTGAAAATAATACCCTTTTTTAATGAACTTAATTGATTCATGTATATAACAAAAGGGATGCCTAAATAAAAGGGTGGATAAATAAGCCTTAAGAGGTATAAGGTTATATAATCATGCTTAAAGATGACATTCCAAGGATTCTATGAGTTGATCACATATAGTAATTTTGTTATCTTAGTGACCCCATCAAGAATATGTGGGTTGGATCTAAGATATATGAAAAACATTTATTGAGGTTATTTCATTATGATGGGTTTCCATAGTCAAGGTATTCACCTATATACTGGTCCTAGTGGATAGTATGATTAAGGGTGATTTATCTTTTATGAGCAATGAAACTTAACATTTATCCAACGTTCTCATATTTGAGTGGTATGAGGGTTTCATAGAAGTTGATCACTTCTAATCAAGAGTGGTTCTGATCAATTCTTAATATCTCTTGATGCCATTTGCCTTGATAACTTATAATCCAAATGGAATGATTCTATCTTAGTTCATGATTATGATCCTTCCCTATGGCCCTAAGCTCTTCTTAGGGCTTCTTTTACTTTGCCTCTCCCACTTTTTTAAGTGTGGTAAGTTTTTAGGATTAGTTTGTTCTTTCATATTTGGAAGGCCCCTAACAGAATTATTTTTAAACAATATACAACTTCTATCATATTTACTCATGCTAACAAATTAGAAATTTTTAAAGACATGTGGCCATAGAAATGTACTCAAACCAACAAATTTGCTATGGATTTGGATCACCTACAAGTTCTTTTGGCACACTGGTCCAATGCTCTATGTACAGTCAATAGGATCCCCCCAAAGCGTTTTTCTCAAAGTTTATTTTTGATCTCGCTCTCATTTCCAACCTCCATTATATGCAAGAACTAATCCCATAAACAAGGACTACTCCCATCCCTCTCCAATCATGAAGCGACCTAATGTTGACATTGCTTGTTCGTCTCACCAAATTGGGAGTTGGGATGATGTTCAACTAGTTTCACATGGGCTAGTTGTTGGTGGGAGTGACGCGGGTGTTGAAAACCTTAATTTCAATGTAGAGGGGTGGATTCTCATCCCATAGTCACTAGTAGTTTATGTAGGACAACACACAACAACACAATACTCCATATAATATGATTTCTTTGATGTAATGATCATCAATTATCATGATTGGTAAACTTGTGTTTTGTTGACATCTTTGTTTCCTAACCCTTGTCATTGAAGGTTAGTTTGATTCCGCATAGGGTGTGTTAACCCATCTTTTCTTTTTTATTGTAAAGGCTTTTATTTTAATTTAATATAAATTTGCTTTAAAAAAACAACCAAGTTTATATATTATCAAACTTTACAAGTATAATTGTAAAAAATAATATTATGGTACTATAATGTAATCATTTTGCAATACATGAAGACCTTTTAATTATAAATAATTAATTAAAATTGAAATTATTAAACAATAAATTATAAAATAAAACTTTGTTTGATTAAATTTTATTTCAAAATAAATGCATTCTAATCTTATTTTATTAAAAACATTTTTAAAATAAAATGAAATAGGTTTAGGCTTGTGTTTGTCTGCCTTCTTTAATATATTAAAAGATGACCACCTAAAACCTAAGACTATGAAAGATATTAGCTGGAAAAATTGACAAATGTGTACAACTTAGATAGGTCTCCTCCACCTAATGACATGAAAGGTTAAGTTGGTGGGTTAGTTACTGGACGGATGCGACCGGTTCTCTAAATCAATTTTTTGTGTATCACATCAAGCAAAACCAAGGGTTGCATAAGTCTTCGAACAATAATTTGATTCGATGTTCCAGCATTTTCGTGCTAGAGCTACGGGTTACTACAAACAAAATGATTCCGAGGTAGTTATTACTACAAACAAAAGGAAAAGATTCCGTTAAATTTTTATGTTTTTGTTGATGATTAGCACGCTTAACAAGTGTGAATAGATAATATGGTAGATCATCGACTGCATTTAGACAGCTTCTAGAAAAAGCATCAGTAGATGTTAAGTTTTATTTATTTCCTATTCACATGTTACTGTCCATAATCCATAACAGGATTTGTTATAGCCTTGCGATATATAAGTGATTTACAGATATTATTAAAACTTTGGTTAACAATTTAAAAATTAGACGTCAACAAGTTATACAGAGCGAGAGGGAGCCATAGTTGGTGTAACAGTTACTAACGTGAAAAATATACTCACAAGACAATAATATAAAAAAAATTCTAGGGTCAATTCATGAATTTCTTATGAGAGGCTTTGCTGCTTTTGCCTTGTTCCAATGGCTACTAAGCTTCCATTCGCACTTTTGCAGACTGTAACACTTGTCACTGATTCCTCTAGCGCTTTTTGAAATCCATACAGTTTTAAGTATGTCTATTATCAAAGCCTCAGATGCTGCGGTTCAGTGAAGGTAATTGATTTTGTTTTCTTCCGTCTCTTAATGTTATCCGAGCCTTGATTTTTACGAGTTTGGTTGTATGTTGCAGATTGGAAGGTAAAGTTGCAATAGTCACAGGCGGACCGATAGGCATCGGAGCAGCCGCTGTTCGTCTCTCGCTTGTAACATCTGTTGGTTATAAAGTCAGCGTTGTATAGCGCAAGCGTAATTCTTGAAAGGATCTAGAATGTATCACGAGTTTGTTTTTCGAAGGATCCGAATTCGCCGCTGGTGTGTTGGCTATTTGCCAGAAAACTCATCTGAGGTTAGATTCGATGAATATTTTTGGCTTTCAGTTCTTTGTTGAAAGAACTCTCATACTGAAATTCCTCTAAGACAAAAATAGAAAATATAAATAAATCAAATGCTAATACGTCTAGGGAAAATGTTATTTTATAACAATAAGGATAGCTTAGCCTTAAATAGAAAACACTTTGCACAGTTGAAAACCGAAAAAGAAACTTCGCAGTTTCTTGAGCGAAGGAGGAGCTTCGCCTCTTGACAGTGAAGTTTCAACAATAAAATTGAACTTCGCAATTATTTAATAACTTCGGTAAAATGAGCAGCGAAGGAGGAGCTTCGCTATAATACTGACGAAGTGGCAAATTCGGGAGAGATAACTAATTTTACCCACTCGAGGATGCTTTGCGGTAAATACTCCCGAAGTAAAGACTTCGGAGGATAAAACAGCGAAGTGAAAAATGCTTCGGAGATTTTAGAGGCTTGATAGATGCTTCGGGGATTTTTCAAGCGAAGTGGCTGCTTCGCAAAGGATATTTCCGAAGTAGAACTTCGGTTTAAAATTGGCAGCGCTGCAGCAAATATTGTTTCGGGAAAGTTGGGCACTTGCGGGAGGGTGTGAAAGCTGGTTTAATATTTCTAACACCCTCCTTTAAACCAGATTTTATAAAAACTTTGACGCCCAACATTTCTTGCAATCTGGCGAAGTCCTCCTCTTTCAAAGGTTTTGTGAATATGTAAGCTACTTGTTCCTTGGACTTGCAAACTATAACTGTACTTCATCGAATTTCACTAGATCTCTAATGAAATGATACCGGATATCTATGTGCTTCATCCGGTCGTGGAAGACAGGGTCCTTCGAGAGTGCGATGGCAAAATTATAGTCACAAAATATGGTGGTTGTTGCTTCTGACGGATGGTTTAGTTCACTCAGAATTCTTCTCAGCCAAACTTCCTGGCATGCGGCTGAGGTGGCAGCAACATACTCTGCCTCTACCGTAGATAAAGCAACAATTGGCTGCTTCTTTGAGGACCAAGAAACAATGTCGGATCCAAAGTGGAAGGCATATCCAGAGGTGCTCTTTTGGTCATCTATGCTGCCAGCCCAATCGCTATTAGTGTAGCCAACTTGTTTAAGCTAGTCTTTTCTAGCATAGTGGAGTTTGTGGTTCCTCATGCCATTGACATATCTTAGAATTCTCTTACCTACTTGCTAGTGAGTTTCTTTGGGTTTCTCCATAAACCTACTGATTAAACTCATGATCAACATTAAATCTGGCCTGGTTGCAGTCAAGTACATCAGGCTTCCAACTAACCTTTTATAGAGAGTTGGATCAATGCTTCTGATGTTGTTAGTCTTGCTCGACTTCAAGCCAGTGGCAACTGGGGTGATGGCATGTTTGTTGTCCTCCATATTGAAATGCTTTAGGACATCCTTAGCATACTTGCCCTGATAGATGAAGATATCATCTGCTGATTGGTCAACTTCAATACCAAGAAAACATTTCATCAGCCCCATGTCTATCATTTCAAACTCGACCTTCATGGCTATTCTAAATTGCTCAAATAGGCTGTTGCTATTGCCAGTATATATCAGATCATCCATGTACAAGAAGACGATTATCATCTCCCCTGCTTCATTTATTTTTAGATATAAGGTGTGCTCATATGGGCATTTAATGAACCCATTATCTTGAAAATAGCCATCAATCCGACTGTACCATGCCTTGGGTGCCTACTTCAATCCATACAAGGCCTTCTTTAGCTTCAGGATCTTGCCTTCTTGCCCTTGCAATTCATATCCAGGTGGTTGGTCTGTGTAGACATCTTCTTCCAACACTCTGTTCAGGAAGGCAAACTTGACATCCATCTAATAAACACTCTAGCCCTTCTGAGTTGCCAATGTCAAGATCATCCTGACTATGTCAAGTCTGGCTACAGGTGCATACACCTCATGATAGTCAATGTCTGACTTCTACTTGTAGCCTTTTGCCACCAATTTGGCTTTATATCTGTCAACTTCTCCTTGGGAATTAAACTTTGTTTTATATACCCACTTGAGCCCAATGGCCTTATTTCCTACTGGAAGATCAGCAAGTTGCCATGTCTCATTCTTCTCAATGGTTGCTATCTCCTCATCCATTGCCTTCATTTATTTGTAATTCTGACATGCTTCTTCAAATGAAACTGGATCACACTCAGTAAATAAGGCAAAATCAAAATATTCTTCATTTATTTGATTACGGGTTACCTCATAAATGTCTTGCAAGATTCGAGTCTTTGTAGGTGTCCTCAAGTTTGGAATTATGCTTGCAAGTGGAGGTGACCAGGATGATGAGGATGTGTTGTTGCTAGCACCACTGCTGCTACTTGAAGGTATAGGTAGCTATACACTATCTTCCTCCAAGTTCATAGGCTCAATAACGGCTGGTTCAAGCTGACTAGTTTTTGACTTCCAATTCCAGGCTTCATCCTCCAAGAACTTCACATCTCGACTGATAACAAGTTTGTTTGTCATCGGATTGTACAACATGTATGCCTTTGCTTGTTCACTGTACCCTATGAAGATGCACTTTTCAGCTTTGTCATCCAACTTCTACCTTTTCTCATCTGGAACATGTGCATATGCAATGCACCCAAAAACTTGCAAATGAGCCACACTTGGCTTCGCATTGCTCCAGGCTTCCTCCAAAATTTTGTCCTTCACACTCTTGGTGGGACATCGGTTCAGCAAATAAACTCCACATGACACAGTTTTTGCTCAGAACTCATGTGGCAAACTTTTTGCCTTCAGCATGCTTCATGCCATCTCCATGATGGTTCTATTATTCCTCTTAGTTACATGTTCTGCTACGGTGTATATCTGGCAGTCAACTGCTTTCGAATTCCATGTTGCTTGCAGAAATTGTGGAATTCATTGGAGATGTATTCACCTCCTCCATCTATCCTGAGTGTCTTCATAGAAAACCCACTTTGTTTCTCAACCAGAGCCTTGAACTCCTTAAAATTTGTAAATGCTTCCGACTTCAGCTTGATGGGATAAATCCAGGTCTTCCGACTGAAGTCATCTATGAAGGTTAGGAAGTATTTGTTATCGGTAAATATGCTGGTCTACATGTGACCCCAAATGTCTGAGTGCACCAAATCCAATGGCTGTGAAGCTCTCCACGACTGTCCTATAGGTAATGTATCCCTGTATTGTTTGTCGATCATGCAACCTTCACAAACTTGGTTTGGTTGCTCAATAAGAGGTAAACCCTTCACCATCTACTTCTTGTGCAGCAAATTCAGGCCACTAAAACTCAAGTGACAAAATTTGATATGCTAGAGCTAAGTAACATCCTTCACAACTACACTTAGAGATATTAATTATTCATTCTAAATCTGCAGTGGAAACATTTTGTTTTTCATCATGGACACTGTTGCGATCTGCCCATGCACTTTGTCTTTTATGGTACAAACACCATCTTTAAATTGAACAGTGTGCCCCTTCTGCACAAGTTTTCCAACACTCAACAGGTTATGTTTCAACCCAGGCACATAGTATACATCACAAATTTTCTTTCTTTCGCTGTGTTGGGTGCAGATGAGGATTTTACCTTTACCTTTGATAGGGACCTTGTTGTTGTTCCCCATATTCACTTCAGACTGGATTGTTTCATCCAGTTGTGAGAACATCTCCCTATTCCCAATCATGTGGTTGTTGCACCCACTGTCAAGATACCAAATATTTTTCTTACTCTCCTCCTCAATACTACAAGTTAGCAACATGTTTCCTCCTGCTACATTTCTGACTTCATCTGTATAATGGGTCTACTACTGATTCTTGTTGGCCATCCTCTTTTTCCACTATGAGATGTAATGGCCAAACTTTTTGCAGTAATAGCATTGGACCTTAGATTTGTCCTTTTGTTGATAAGATCTACCTTGATGATTTTCACCAGTGCGTCTTCCTCCTTGCTGATGGAAGTTGCAATTGGTCTCTCCCTCTCTAGGGTTTGACCTCCCTCCTTGCTTGTTTCCTCTACCATGCCTGCCTTTTCCTATTCCACCTTGAGAGTCTTTTCTGCCACTGTCTCGAAATGAGACCTACGCCTTGAAGGCTTGCTCCAAAGAAGACTGAGTTGAACAACTCAACCTCTGCTCATGCGTTTTCAGGGAGCCCATTAATTCATCCATCGAGAGGGTTGTAAAATCCCTCGATTCCTCTATTGCAATTACAATAGAGTCAAACTTTACTGGCAGACTTCGTAGAATTTTCTCCATAATCCTTTGGTTCTGTACAATCTCACCATTCAACCGCATCTGGTTGATGACATTAGTTGTTCGAGTGAAGAAATCACTCATGATCTCTGACTCACTCATCTGCAAGTTCTCAAACTCCCTCTTGAGCATCTTCAGCTTCACCAATTTTACCTTGTTGGTGCCCTGATAGGAACTAGCCAAAATCTTCCAGGCCTGCTTCACCTTGGTGGCTGATGCGATCCGTGGGAAGATGGTCTCCTCAACCGCTTGCATGATGTATAAGAGGGTCTTGTGGTCCCTCGTGTTCTTCTTCAGTAGGCCCTTGTCAGTTTGGGAGAGTGCGGCCAATGTTGTTGCATCTATCGATTTTGGGTAGCCGTTCTCGACCAAATCCTATAACTACTGAGATCTGAAAAGGATCTTTATCTGGATGCTCCAGTAATCGTAGTTCTTGCCATTAAATCACGGGATCTGCAACTGCAGAGAATTGTTTTTGGAAACCATGCTTCAATATTTTGCGTCACGACACAACTTCTCTGATACCAATTTGAAGGAAATAGCTTAGCGTTAAATAGAAAACACTTCGCATAGTTGAAAATCGAAAAAGAAACTTTGCAAGTTTCTTGAGCGAAGGAGGAGCTTCGTTGGGCCCGACAATGAAGCTTCAACAATAAAATTGAACTTCACAAATATTTAATAACTTCGGCAAAATGAGCAGCGAAGGAGGAGCTTCGCTATTTTACTGGCGAAGTGGCAAATTCGGGAGAGATAACTAATTTTACCCACTCGAGGATGCTTCGCGGCAAATACTCCCGAAGTAAAGACTTTGGAGGATAAAACGACGAAGTGAAAAATGCTTCGAAGATTTTAGAGGCTTGATAGGTGCTTTGGGGATTTTTCAAGCAAAGCGACTGCTTCGCAAAGGATATTTTCGAAGTAGAACTTCGGTTTAAAATTGGCAGCGTTGCGGCAAATATTGTTTCGGGAAAGTTGGGCACAAGACGATGACTTCTCTTCGGGCAGAAAAGAAGACAAATCTGTACTTCGTTCAAAGAGAAACTTAAATAGAAAAATCATGCAATAAAGCAATGATTTACACGTCTTGCCAAAGTTCAGGTTTGGAAGAAATAAAACAACGAAATTAGATATAACACTGAAAACAATAGAGGGTTTACACAATAGCAAAATATATTATTAATCAAAGTACGCAGGTTACAGCACTTCTTATACAGAAGCTATTACAGACATCTGCAAAATAACTTGCAGGATAAACACGGAAGGAGGTTTTACGGAGGCTGCTGCTCCCTTCTCTGGCTGTCTGCTGCTTTGTTCAGATGTTACTCTCCTCTGCCGCACTGCACTTCCCAACCCCTCCAACTACACAAAATGACGAATGGTCCAGTATTTATAATGACGAATGGTCCAGTATTTATAGACGAAGACGAAGACAAGGGGTGGAAAAATTTCACCAACCGGCTGACAAAAAATAAATATCAAAGAGGGTTTCTGTCCAATCACCGAACAACCCCAACTACTCGCACGCTTGAGATTAGGGCCTCGTTTCCCGTGCCTGATTACTGCTTTGCAAAATTGAAGTGCGAACTGTCGGATTTAGATTACTTCGAAGCGAAGCACTTGCGAGAGGGTGTGAAAGCTGGTTTAATATTTCTAACAAAACTGAACACTTTAAAACTTTAAAACTAGAAGCAACGTGAAAGAATGCTCATGTGCAAAGAATTTTGTGAAATTAAAAAATATATATTAAAATTAAGTGTAAGCTCACGTTCAAAGAAGAATTTGGTAAATTACAAATAACAATGAATGTATGACACTGCGGACATAGCAATAGTATTTATTGTAGTAATATGTAGTATGTGGCCTTGGCACTTATTTTAGACTCGGACCCCTTTAGACTCGGACCCCTCAAATAGTCTGAACAGGGTACGCAGGGGAATCTTATTCCCCCACATCTTTTCAGAATCCGCATTACCGTCATCATAATCATATTCACCGTAATAAGGCGGCCTGCCCATCTCTCCGATCGTATCTTTGCTGGCCCGCCCCCATGTTTAAAACGACCTTTTAAATTTGAGGGGGAGGGGCCCATTAAATTTAAATTGTGGTTCGCCCTTTTTAAAACGCTATATAAACTTCTGTTGATATTTATTCTGTCTTAAGAGCGCCCGGTTATAAAGGATTTTTATGCTTTAATGAAAAGCTGATTATGGTATTTGATCTCCCAATCGCCCATGGCAGTGTTTTGGTAGAGAACCGGACGGGACGATCAATTGACTCTTCCCACCCTGCTTGTGAAAAGCTAGCTCTTAAAAAATGGCAAGATGTTAATATTTTATAGAGCTCGACCTTTTGTTTTAAACCGTAACAAACGTATTTCTCCATGCTGGAGCTCATGATTCCGCTTTAGAAGACTTTGAACAATGTTTTATACAAAGGATTTACAAAGTAGTGTAATTATCTTACTTATAGAATATAATAAAAAAATATTTAGTTTGTGTTTTAATTTTATGTAATTTCATCCCAAATATTAAAGTCAACTTATTTGCAAAATTTTTTAAAATTATAAGTATTTGTTTTGATTAACTAGAATATAAGGCGAGTGCAAAAAATCAAAATTGACAATCAATTTAAAAAAAATAAAAAGGAAAATATAAGAAGAATATGTATAAATACATATTTTTAATTATGATTTTATTTTATGTATATGTGATTTGAATTATAGCGGAAAAAAAAAATTAACATGATCAACATAAAAAAAACTAAGCTGAAAAACAATATTCGAGTCTTATCATTAAATAGTCCAAAACAACCTTGTTAGAATCTAAAGATTCTATTACATCCTTGGTGGTTGTTTATTTGATATATTTCAAGTGTTGATCTAAAAAATACACAGAATCTTTTGACGATAACTATTTAACAAATGCAATTTTCAATTGTAGAAAAACTAAAACAATGCTAATGGGGATGGCCTATCATGTCACACTTGTTTAGTACATTGTAAATCATTGACAACTAGCATCTCTTATATATTTTTATATTCACGTATCTTGTATTTTAATTTGTACATTATACTATTATAATTTTAATGCAAGTTCATATCAAAAGCAAATGTCTCCATAGAAAGCATGGAAATAATTTTATTATATATATTATTTTAATTTTTTACTTTTTGTTTAGATTTATTGATTTGTCTACTTGTTACTGTTAGATGCTAATGAGCTCCAAACAAAGATTTCTAATTGTAGTAACAACATTGAACTCACGATAATATAAGAAATGTATTAGCAAAGCTTTACATTTTTAAATACATTTAATATAAAAGAGTTAGAAGTCATTGTCCAAGGAAGGTAATTATTTTGCTTTTATTTTATTTTTCCTTTTTGGTTTAATCATGCAATTATCTTTATATTATTTCAATCTTACTTTATTGTTGTCCATTTATATTTGGAAAATTAGAGTGGAAGCCAACGTAGAGATGCATCTCATACCTGTCATGATAAATGTAAATTTTATTAACAAGTTATATTTTGAATATGATAATAATGCATTTAGTTAAATTTTATTGTATTGAATAGTTAGTTGACAAGTGTTCTATTTTGAAATTGAATTTTGTAGTTAAGTACATTTCAATTCACTCTTTAATTTTTTAGGCCTATCAATTTGACCATATTATAAGGATGTTGAATGTGTCTTTACATATTGTTAAAGAATATTTGTTTCTCATAAAAATAAAAGCATCCACAATATGCTAAATAATAAATAAATAATTCATACAACAATCTATATAATAGACAAGATATGTAAATACCCTTAAGGTAGGGAAGCAAAAATATTATTCCTTATGGAAGGAACCAATCCACAATATATACTAAGATGAGAGCTACTCCATGAATAAATATAATCGCAATAATTAATATTTGGATTAGAAGATCTATATTTACCAAGACCCTTCTTTATATAATGATCATCTACTAATATTTTTAAAAAGACATAATGTTATCCTTATCTCACTGATTATTATAATGTGATTTCCCAAAAGAGAACTTTGGTTATTTTTAGTCTTTGCTAATTATATAATATTCTTAAATTATTTATGACTCATGCCAATTCTATAATACAATAATTATAAGGCATATACCCCTAGGTATCTTAGTATTCCATCCCCATTAAGAATATTTCATCCTCAAAATATGAGATAAAACCAAATAATATGATCCTTTAATCATGGCAACTAACTAAAGCCATTATTTATCACCTAAATATCCAAGTAAAATCTTGATTGGTGGTGCCATTCTATGATGTCATACTTCTATTGCGTAACTCTTATATCCATTAGGGATCCTTTAGTTCCACGTGTTAGCTATGATAATATTATTCTTATGATAGACATAAATATCACTCCTTTTCATCTAAACTTGCTCATGGTTATGAATGGTTTCATATCTATGCATATCATAGTTCGTTTCCTACTATATGGCTTATCTCCATGATAGTTGCTTCTCATAGTGGTGTATATGGTTATATTTTGTAATTTTATTCCTATATTTGCTTCCATTTATTTTTTAATATTTTGTTTCTCTATTTCACTATCTTCTCTATGATCCTCCTTGAATTCATAGTATTCTTCCTTATTCCATTTTTTCTACTCTTCCAATTATGATTCCTTAGATTTTACTTCCATTTTTCTTACTATCTACATATGATTATTTTGTTGGTTTATCAATTTTTTTCCTTGTAATATTTTTTTGAATTTGTAATAGTTTCTAGAAATATTCTAAAATTTCAATTCACCTTAATCATATGCTAAAAAAAGAAATGTTAATTAAAATATAGCAATAGAAAATGAAATAGATAAATTAAGAGAGATGATAAGGAGATGTAGAAGGTGGATTCCCATGGAATCCAAATATATCACATTTTATTCACATTTATGATACAAATGGATCATTGTTGAGGAATACTTATAATGACACCAAATCCTTAATAAGAGGTTAACCTCAAGCTGATATTAACTTAAACTTTAGGTTAACCTTATAATAAAATAATAATAAATTATTTTTTTAAGCAAGGTTATCCATAAATGTGGATTAATCAATACTATCAAGGGTAAAATATGAAAGGGACTCGTAGGTTTACATAAATATGATCTAAGGTTACAAAAATTATGAATACCTATAGGATTACATAATCATATGTCCACAAGCTATATTGATAATTCTCATAGGTAATTGTTCACACTTTTGGTCTTGCTCTACACAAGATTATATTTCACATATTTTGACAATAACTTCCTTTTTTTTTCCTAGATCCTTGCTCCTTAAGTTGAGAAATATCCTACAAAGTTAATTTCTTTCTCCTATACTACAATTTCATGAATTTATTTTGCATATTAAGATTCATTATTCCTAATGTACTAAGCCAAGGATAACCAATATAAATATCCAAACCATCCATAGCAATGACATGAAAATTATAATGTAGAACATATTTATCCATATAAAACTTTAAATCTTCAAAAATATTAAATTTCTCTCATTGAAACAATCTAACTTTGTTTTTCTTTGTTACAGTCAATATTTTTTTAGCCAAGCCCATGTTGATGAAGTTATGCTTGATTCTAGGGTTTGTGGAGACACTATTTTTTCCCCTTTGGATACATCCTTAAACATGTAAAATAGAATCCTTCATCTTTGAGATTAAACTATTAGTATTAATTTATTTTCATTTCTTCTATTTGTATATGTACTTTTTCTTCTTCCTTTTCAAATGCATCTTCCTCTTCTTTTTGTTCTTATTATTTACTTTCCTTTTATTTCTATTTACTTTCCACTTCTTATTTTTTTATTTCTCATTTACTTAAAAACACCTCTTCCATTTCTTTTAAGTTATTGATTTTACTTAGAACTATACAACCACATATTTCCCTCATCATTAAACTACTAGTAAATAGCCTTTTTTCTCTCAAAACTATTAATCACTAGGATCAAATAATAGCTCATTAATAAAAAATGAAACATAGCATAGCAATACTAAAAAAATGTAAACTATTTTCTAATTCACCAGATCGCTTACACGTAAGTTAAGAGCATACTACTAGTGTTGGAGGATTTATGATTCACCAGACTATATTATGCGACAAGTGAATATCATAATAAAAACAACAAAAGCATGGTAGAAAATAGAAGAAAAATATTAAAATTAAAAAAAATACCAGTTAGGAAAGGAAAAAAAGACATGAGATTGAATTTTATTCCAATAAAAAAAAGTAATACAACATCAAAACTTTGAACGTGTTTCACCTATAGGTCTCATCAACAGAGTGAGTTTCAAAGAGGTACAATCTCTCTTTATAAAGACCTAACTCTAGAGGGGGAACTAAAGAGTAATTCATGTGGGATAAAAACACCCAAGTATTAATACAAACCACAAATTTATAGACTAAGACGGTTAAAAGTAGAGAAGTCCCAAGCTCAACCCCCAAAAAAAACAACACCCACCCAGAAAAGGGAAGAAACTCATTTAAATATGTGAAAATACAAGGTGGGAAAAAGTCTCTTAAATTTTTTTATTTTTACATAGATACGTTCAAAGATGTTTTTGGTTCCTTCAATAAATGATGCCTCAAGCAATGTGCTTGAGCTCTCTATATTTTCTCCATTTTTCATAAATTGGAGAAATAATATATGTGTTGATTCGAAGATCTCTAAAAAAATTATAGTTGTCCAAATTCAAAATAAGAGGAATTATTTTTATTTTGGACCCATGTCTATGTGTTGCTCGCTCTAAAACTCTAGCCAAAAGTGAAGGCATGCCATCAAATTTAACTTTCTCAATTAAAGGTAAGAGAAAATTAATTTGATATCCCCTAGATTTAAGTCTATTAAAAAAATTATCTTTAACAGATATAAATCCATCCCTAGAGCTTTATCTAACCAGAAATATATTGAGTTCACTCATGATGAATGCCTTTTTTTGATTAACTATATGATGGAAGGAAGCAGGGATGTATTGATAGGTATTCATTGGCTTCTAAAATAATTTTGTGCAAAGAATTCTAGTCTGAGAAAAATTAGACACCTTAAAAAACATAGTATCCAAAAGTGTTACCTCATAATCCAAAACAAAGGAATTAGTTTTAATACTATCATAGAAGGAACCGTAGGCAACAAGAAAACCAATAAGATCCTCCTTAGGTCTATGCCAAACTCCAATGGCATCATCAATGCATCTTTTATAAAATAAAATATTTTCACAACAACATTATTAAATACTTATTCCTCTAGATGACATAGAAATAAACAAGCATAAACCACAATAAAATTACTTCCCATGGTTGTTTTTCTTATCTGCCTATATGTTTTCCATTTGAATTCCAATTAGTGTTGTGTTAACACTATCTCTGCAAGCCTTACCACAAAGTTTGTCTTGGTTGGATAAAATTTGTTCTTCAAAAAATGATGAAGGGTTGCCAATCCTTGAGAGGTGTGGATTTTGGGATAAAGACTCCTAACATGAAAAGAGAAAAGAATAATATCCTTGGAGGAAAAGTATGACCCTGCAGATATTTAATTAGAAATATGGAATCCAAGAGATGATTTCTTTGCTTTAATAAAATTGGCAAGAGCAGATGATGAAGGCATTTGAAGGCAGGTTCAAGCATGAAAACACAATAGGAACGAATGGGTCAATTAAAAAGCTTGGGCTTGTGGATTTTTTGGAGCAGGTAAAAAACACACTCTAGAAGAGGATGGTGTTACCTAGAGCATAAATTTCTTGTGGTTTTATAAAATCAAATTTCTTTTAAAGGCTCAATCAATAAAGTCTTGGAGTTGATAAAAAATATCCTACCAAGGGACTCTATTCACTTAAGAGTAAACATTTTGATCTGAAAGCTAGGAAAAGCCTTCTAAAATGTACCAGTCCATAGATAAGATACAAACATCCAAGTTTTTATCTATGAGCCTAATGAAAATGGATTCATCATTGGAAAGGGAAAAAATGATAGACCAAATATGGGGTGGAAAGGCACGTTGGCAGGTGCGATTGATAGTAGAAATTTTTTTATTGAGGAATATTTCACCCATGGCAATAACTTCTTTCCAAGGCTTGTAAAACTATGAGGGATTAAAACTTGGGTTGGAAAAATGGAAAGGATCAACGGGCTTAAGTTATTTTGGAGGGCCACATCTTGGTCCAAAGAACCATTCAATATGAAGACGTCTACAAAAAGTTGAAAACGCCTATTTTAGAACCTCTTTGGCTATGGGAGGAGGAACAGGTAGGAACTTTAAACCTAGGCTGAGGGTATCAATTTAATTCTAGGTAAGCTTTCTGGAATAAAAATTATGGACAACAAGATTTATGATTTTGTCATCCATAGCCCAAACATGACTCCTATAAATATATCGGTGACCAAAATTCTGTGGGCTGAAAATTATAGACCAAGGGGTTATTTTTTGTTTTCGCTGCCATTTTTATGATGGAAGAATCCTTGCCCTTATTTCTTCTAAAAAATGTAGCAAAATCCTTTCTCAGGTTCTTGAAACTAGAGTTGCAAAAAATTTTGTCCTGTTGCAATTGCTGCTACACATACGAAGTGCGGTTCTGAAAGTTTATCCTCTTCTTTCATCTTTTTGGACAAGGACCCTAAAATTTTAAATTATGTCCCTATTTTTTTTGTTGCCTTTGTTGTTGTTTTTGCTATTTATTCCTTTGTTGTGGTTGCCATTGTTGTTTATTTGTATGTTGTGGATGTTGTTATGATTGTCTTTTATTCTTGTTGTGTTGTGCCGAAAAGTTATTTGTACACCTGTCATTACTTTTTCTAGATGATCAATTTGCTTCTTGATTTCTCTTTTAACCAAGTCAACTACGCTTTCTGTAAATTTTGATATATTAATTTCTGGGACTTTTGAAGTAGCATTCTCTTAATCAGCTTTAGCTTTCTCTTGCATATCTTTATGGATTTGCATTTCAACTCTCCAAGCCTGAAGTTTTCCCTCAAAAAATTCTTTAATTTGGGATTCCCATTCCAAAGCAATTTCTAGAGAAATTATATTATGTTTATATACGACATCTATAAGAAATTCCTTAATTGTAGACAATAAAATATTGGTAATATAATCATTGGATTGAGTAGCTAATTTATTTGTATATTTTTTGAAATTACATATGTACAATTTAGCCATTTCCAATAAAAAAATTTATGAGTGCCTCTGAATTATAAAAAATATTATTTATTAATATATTCATCTAGAAGTTGAAAACATGGTTTTTCCATTAATAGGATATGGGGAACAATGCCTTTTCCAAAATTCTCTTCAAGTCGGGATATCTTGGAAAGGCATTTTTCTAACTTTCTGCTCAAAATCTTAAATTTTGAACCTTATTTCCAACAGCTTGTCCAAAGACTCTGGTCATGGAGGAACACCATGTATCATATCAATTCCATATATGAAGGTACTTTTATCCTATATACAAGGAACTCTTCCATCCTGAGTAAAAAAATTTGTTTCTATTAGACTTCTACAAAACTCTTCCATTTCATTTGTGCTAAAGACCCATTCTTCAAGCTTCTAGATTTGTTATCATGAACCATATTGCCGTAGATGCTTGCAAGGAATACGAATAGGGGAACTAGGGTACTATCAAGAAATACGGGAGAGGATTCAAAATCTGAAGGGTCAATAACTAGTAGAGCAGTGTGCACCATTAATGGGTAAACGCATTAATAAAAATTAAATTATGGTGTAGCAATATTAAAAAATGCAAACTAGTTTCTAATGCACTAGATCACTTACACATAAGTGAAGATCATACTACTAGTGCTAGAGGTTCTTTTATTCACAAAAGAAGAATATTAAACTTAAAAAAAATACGATTTAGTAAATAAAAAAAAGACGAAATTGAATTTTATTTCGATAAAAAGAGGTAATACAACATAAAAACTCTAAATGTGTTTCAACCTATAGGTCTCATCAGTAGAGTGAGGTTCAAAGAGGTACAATATTTCTTAATAATGACTTGACTCTAGGGGGGAGCTAAGGAGTAATTCATGTGGGATAAAAAAACCCAAGCATTAATACAAATTGTAGATTTATATACAAATATGGTGAAAATAAGAGAAGTACCAAGCTCAACCCCCCAAAAAAACAACACCCACCAAGAAAAGAGAATTAACACATTTAAAATGTGAAAATACAAGGTGGGAAAAAATCCCTTTGTATTGTTGGTGCCTTCACTTTAAGAAATAACCGTTAAAGCTTTGCCCAATTTTTTATTGATCTTCGAAACATCCATTGCCATAGGATTTTCTTTCTTACATTTTTCTCACAACATCCATTAATTTTAATTGGTCAAAAATTATTGTACATCTCTAGAATTGAAACCAATATTTTATTTAATAGAATTGTTTACAGGAAAAGAAAAAAATATTTCATTAAAAATAGTAAAGCCAGCCTGATTGCATCATTCATCTTCTTTTTCAAAACTTTACAAGCAAATTTTAGTGTGGCAAAATTACCAACACACACAAAAGTGAAGAAGGAAGCACACAGATTCAATATCAAAGCACTTATACATAGGGAGGTCAAATCCTATTAAAGAAGGTGAGGAATTTGATAAAACATCCATTAAAAGAGGATCATTCCATTGTTCATCAAATACAACATCCGAAGGATCCATTGCAGGACTAAATATAGAGGTATATCATGTGGAACATTATAAAGGTAATATAAAATTAATTACTTGCCTTCATTAAGGTTAAAAGGAGTTATAAGGTGAACCATATAAGGTTAAATTTACTACCACATTGGATAATTGAGAATTAATCAAGCATTAGTGAATTATAAAGCAAGTTTATATCTTCAAGTGATATTTCAAGGTACATTAGTTGAAGTACATATATATTATAATATTTACAAATATTCATAGTAGGAGATATAAGATTTTCAACATTGGATAATTGAAATATTAGTTTGCAAATATTATTATCTTCTATATTTCTCCTTTAGGGAGATTTAAGGAATACTACACCAAACTTTAACTAATTAGAATTTAGTAAATTCAACTATTGAGAACTAATGGTTGAAAAGAAGAAACATTATTATTTTCTTGAAAGAGTTGGAATTTATTGCTTACACTTGTGTCATAGACACATTAAAGAGACATAAAAAATCCAACCATAGAAAACTCCATCATATTGATAAGTGCATAGATCAATAGGAGAAATAAGGTGAAATAGGAGTTGATTATTATCATTCCCAAAAACATTACCAAATCAACTCAAAAGGTGAACTATTACTTCCTAAAGCACTTTACCAATATTAGAGTATATTCTAATCACTAGGGAGACATAAGGATCCTACAAAACCTAAGTCTTAGAAAGGTTTTATCAAAGTAGTTCACATACTCTAAACTAGGGAGACATAAGGAAGCCAACTTCAAAGGTAATAAAAATACATAAACATAAAAAGGTTTATTATTTAAATTAATATGGAGGAAATAACTAAGAATGAATTAAATGAAAATAGTGAAATGCTATTTCATAAACTTAGGTTCTATTCACAAAATCTGAGAGAAAATTTTGATGGATTCAAACTCTTGTCTACAAAGTTGAAAGAAAGATTATCTTTATTTTTGAAGGAAACAAAGGAATATAACTTTCATTAATTAGATATCTTCATGAAAATATATTTAGGACTTGGTGGAATACTCCAAATGTGATTATTCGTTATTCAAAAGAGTGCTTAATATTCTATTTGTCATTAATCACTTTTGAGTTCTTTCAAGGAATGAAACAAAAAAAGTAAATTCTAGTAATGAATCTTTGAATCCAAGTCAATTTTATTGTGATGATAGACTAACTCATCATGAAGCAGATATTTCTCTAGTAATAATGTAGAAACAAAGAAGAAGAAGAAGAAAGAAAATAAAATAATGCAAAAGAGAACAAGATAAAAATACCCAACAAGATACAAATAAATAGTATAATGAATAAAGCATAAAGAATGAATCTAATACTAAAGATAAATAAGAAGAAGAACTGGATCAAGTAAAAGGACATTTGAATATCGAAGATCCATATTGAAGGCTAAATTATTCAATACCCAAATAATGTAATATATGGGGGTGTTAGAGTATATTACATTATTGGGTACATATCAATGTACCACCTTTGGTACATTACTAGAGTAAGAGTTTACGTTAGAGTAATGTTAAGTAGTTACTTCAACATTTAATAAATTCACAAGTATTAGAATGTGCAAGGATGTAAATGTCATGTAGTCCACATGTACATGAGTTATATGATAGAGTCAAAGATAGAGTGAGGACCAAGGAACTTATCTTCCTATATATAGACCTTATAGTGAGTGAGAATAAAAGGAGATAATATAGAGAGTGCATAGTATATATTGGTAGAGTACAATGTAGTTCCTTTAAAAATAGTTTGTGGAGAGTTCATGTCCTCCATTATAATGTATTATACTATTAGTGAGATTCAAAGAGGTACAACCTTTATTTATAAAAACCTAACTCTAGTGGGGAGCTAAAGAGTAATTCATGTGGGATAAAAAAACCCAAGCATTAATACAAATCGTAGGTTTATATACAAATATGGTGAAAATAAGAGAAGTACCAAGCTCAACCCCCCAAAAAAACAACACCCACCAAGAAAAGAGAAGAAACACGTTTAAAAATGTGAAAATACAAGGTGGAAAAAAATCCCTTTGTATTGTTGGTGCCTTGACTTTAAGAAATAATTGTTAAAGCTATTTTTTTATTGATATTTGAAACATCCATTGCCATAGGCTTTTCTTTATTACATTTAGCTCGCAACATCCATTAATTTTAACTAGTCAAAAATTATTGTACATCTCTAGAATTGAAACCAATATTTTATTTAATAAAATTGTTTATACGAAAGGAAAAAGATATTTCATTAAAAATAGTAAAACCAGCATGATTGCATCATTCATCTTCTTTTTCAAAAGTTTACAAGCAAATTTTAGTGTGGCAAAATTACCAACACACACAAAAGTGAAGAAGGAAGCACACAGATTCAATATCAAAGCACTTATACATAGGGAGGCCAAATCCTATTAAAGGAGATGAGGTATTTGATAAAACATCCATTAAAAGAGGATCATTCAATCGTTCATCAAATACAACATCCAAAGCATCCATTATAGGACTAAAGATAGAGGTATATCATGTGTAACATTATAAAGGTAATATAAAATTAATTACTTGCTTTCATTAAGGTTAAAAGGAGTTATAAGGTGAACCATATAAGGTTAAATTTACTACTACATTGGATAATTGAGAATTAATCAAGCATTAGTGAATTATAAAGCAAGTTTATATCTTCAAGTGATATTTCACGGTACATTAGTTGAAGTACATATATATTATAATATTTACAAATATTCATAGTAGGAGATATAAGATTTTCAACATTGGATAATTGAAATATTAGTTTGCAAATATTATTATCTTCTATATTTCTCCTTTAGGGAGATTTAAGGAATACTACACCAAACTTTAACTAATTAGAATTTAGAAAATTTAACTATTGATAACTAAAGGTTGAAAAGAAGAAAAATTATTGTTTTCTTGAAAGAGTTGGAATTTATTGCTTATACTTGTCTCATAGACACATTAAAGAGACATAAGAAATCCAACCATAGAAAAATTCATCATATTGATAAGTGCATAGATCAATAGGAGAAATAAGGTGAAATAGGAGTTGATTATTATCATTCCAAAAAACATTACCAAATCAACTCAAAAGATGAACTATTACTTCCTAAAGCACTTTACTAATATTAGAGTATATTCTAATCACTAGGGAGACGTAAGGATCCTACATAACCTAAGTCTTAGAAAGGTTTTATCAAAGTAGTTCACATACTCTAAACTAGGGAGACATAAAGAAGCCAACTTCAAAGGTAATAAAAATACATAAACATAAAAAGTTTTATTATTTAAATTAATATAGAGTAAATAACTAAGAATTAATTAAATGAAAATAGTGAAATTATATTTCATAAACTTAGGTTCTATTCAGAAAATCTAATAGAAAACTTTGATGGATTCAAACTCTTGTCTACAAAGTTGAAAGAAATATTATCTTTTTTTTGAAGGAAACAAAGGAATATAACTTTCATTAATTGAATATCTTCATGAAACTCTATTCAGGACTTGGTGGAACTCAAAATGTGATTTTTCGTTATTCAAAAGAGTGATTAATATTCTATTTGTCATTAATCACTTTTGAGTTCTTTCAAGGAATGAAACAAAAAAAGTAAATGCTAGTAATGAATCGTTGAATCCAAGTCAATTTTATTGTGATGATAGACTAACTCATCATGAAGAAAATATTTCTCTTCTAATAATGTAGAAACAAAGAAGAAGAAGAATAAGGAAAATTAAATAATGCAGAAGAGAACAAGATAAAAATACCCAACAAGATAAAAATAAATAGTATAATGAAGAAAGCATTAATAATGAATCTAATACTAAAGGTAAAGAAGAAGAAGAACTAGATCAAGTAAAAGGACATTTGAATATCGAAGATCCATATTGAAGGCTAAAGTCTTCAATACCCAAATAATGTAATATAGGGGGGTGTTAGAGTATATTACATTATTGGGTACATATCAATGTACCACCTTTGGTACATTACTAGAGTAAGAGTTTACTTTAGAGTAATGTTAAGTAGTTACTTCAACATTTAATAAATGCACAAGTATTAGAATGTGCAATGATGTAAATGTCATGTAGTCCACATGTACATGAGTTATATGATAGAGTCAAAGATAGAGTGAGGACCAAGGAACTTCTATATATAGACCTTATAGTGAGTGAGAATAAGAGGAGATAATATAGAGAGTGCATAGTATAGATTGGTAGAGTACAATGTTGTTCATTTAAAAGTAGTTTATGGAGTGTTCATGTCCTCCATTATAATGCATTGTACTATTAGTTATTGCAAAATTTATCTCTTTATTTTCTTGCATATTATAGTGATATTATCATATAGATATCATAGATTTCTTATATTACATCTTGTGGTTGCACTTACTATATCATATACTCATAAAATGCTAACAGTAGCCTCATTTTTTTCTCAAAGAAGCATAAATGACTCATGGTATATTGGTTCATGGGATATACGACAGATGACTTATAACAAGAATTTCTATGATTCTTTTAAAGTAATAAAATATGCAAGAATATTTTTTGGTGATGATACTTCACATCAAATTAAAGGAATAGAATTAAATATAATGAAAATATATGATAAGGAATTTAAAAGAGAAGGTGTGAATATTGTTCCTAAGTTAAGAAAAAAAAATTGTCATTTGTAAATAACTCAACATGGCTATAAGTTTGACTTCTATTTAGATAGAGGTTTGATAAAGAACATCAATGATGGATTCAAGGTTGTAGCTACAAGAGTTGCAAGTGATGGTATTTATAATTCTTAGTATCTATAGATAAAATGACTTACCTTAATATATGTGACACTATAAGTGAATTATAGCATCAAAATGTTTGGTCATTGGAATTATTAAAGTGTGGCTATGCTTTTAATGATTAACATGGTTGAAGGACTTCCAAGAATTCCATGTGTAGAAACCAAAACAACACCAATCCGATTATGTGGCTGCAAACACTGATCTCTTTGACAAAAATAGCCCCCAGGGAAGCCCTCAGAGGTTAAACAGTGGTCCTAACCACTTTCATAGCAATTTTGTAAGGTCAAGAGGCAATTTGGCACATTCAGGAACTTTGCTCAGTATTCGTCTCACCCAGGGACGAATTATGAATTCGTCTCTGGTCGGGATGAATTCCAAGTTTAACGGGCAAAAAGAAGAATGGCGCCAAGTGGTAGCCAAGGACAGTCAGTTGATGACTCCTACCTCGCACGCGTGTGTGGGTGGGTAGATGGGCCGTTAGAGGACTGTCACAAGGGTAGTTATGAAAGCCCAAGTCATGGAGGACTCCCCTCCCTCATGGGAAGACATGACCGCCACATGGCACCTATGACCAACACATGGCGCTTATGCTTCCCTCTCAAAAGAGACCCCATGGGTCTATAAAAGGTGGGACTTTTCTCACCCAAAGGGAACATATTGGAGGCGATTTCAAGCAATGAAGTGTTGTCTGATTGATTACCCACTTGCATATTTTTGATTCACCTTCTCACATCCACTAATCTCTTTCACAAGGGAGGTTATTGGGTGGATTTTGGAATTTTGGATTCAACCCAAATCCAACATTTGACCACCTTACACCACAAATTCATAGACACCCCAATCCTAAGAGGTTTTGGGCCCATCCCTAGTGGATTGGCACCGGAATCAAGTGCCAACGGTGGGAGGCCCACTTGGGCACCCCCGCACCTTCTAAGTTTTATTCTAAAGCATTCTATATTATTGGTTCATATTGCATCTTATGTTATTCTGTCTGGTTAACTCATAGCTTCAATTTCATAACATTTGGATCAGATTTTATCATGCCTTTTGTCGCTTTGTTGTCCTACTAACTTGCAGGTGGCAATATCGAATTCCCAAGGATAGAGGCCAAATTGGGAGAATCCGACCATCTGGGTCATCCCAAAATGGCCCCAATTACATAACCCCTCTATTTTTAGGTGTTTTGGAGGTCTCAGGAGTTGACATTGGAGCAGCATCACTTTGGCTTTTCCAACACAGTCGAATTCGTCCCACCCAAGGATGAATAGTAGTCAGAATTCGTCCTGCCCAGGGACAAATTCTAGGTGAAGGTAGATTGGCTGACTGTTTCAATAGCAGTGGCCCTCTGGTAATGTCTTCTGACCTCTGTAGAATTTGCAGGTGACTTAGATCCATTTTATTCACTGTATTTGACAATCTGTTGCATGCATCTTTTGGCGATTTCAAAGAACAAACTTTCCTTTTTGTCACAGGTGCTACTGACATCTTTGTTGTTTCTTTGTTCACAGGAGGAGTAGCAGAGGTTAAGGACTCATCAACATCAGTGGCGGCATCGTCTTGGCCCACCCATCTCAAGTGTGGGCACGCGGGAAAAGGAACATTAAGTCTTGATTGTAATCAAATTCTTTTAACGCTCCTAGTCCCTGAAAAGGGAGGAGGTGTCTTTGTAACAGAGACCAAGAGAGTTTAATGAAAGGGCTGTGCTTTCTCCATTTTCTTGTATCTCATTTCAATGTGTCTCTTTCATTTCATGCATTCTACATTTTTAGGACTTAAGCGTATTTGATTTTGAATGCATTGCAATTAGTGTTTCCTTCGCCCAAAATATCGTGCTTTCAGTGGCGATCACGGTGGGACTCTGTTCCTTGGTTTTTAAGATCACAGAAACTGATTAAATTTTTGTGTTTTGTGCTTGACAGGTACCCTTTTTGGTTTTTGACTGTTATTCGTCCTTGACTGTGGCGATTGCTTTACTGCAATTTGTCTGACCCTAAGATGAATTCAAATTCATCTCTGGGAGGGACGAATTCTATTATGTAATTCGTCTCACCGAGGGACCAATTTCTGTCCACAACTTTTCATAGTCGAAGATCAGAAAACAACAGATTTGGGCAGGAAAAGGTAAGGGTTCTAAACTGTTCCTGTTACTTTCTATTTTTTTGTTTCTATTTTCTTTCAAATTTTGCATGCTTAAAGAAAGTAGTGTTGCTGCATGTTTCATTTTTCAAATAAAAGGAATCACACACACTTCACGCAACAACTTTAAACCAAGGAGCTGGTCGTAAGACCCTAGCCCTTGAGCAAGACCAACGGTGGGTTCATCACCACCTTGGCTTAGCTTTGCATCCATTTCCCCGATTGTCACTGTTGTTAGGCGTAAATCCTGATGAAAGCTAACCGAGTGTCATTGGGGTGATTCCCATGCACACGAGGATAAGTCTTCTATGGTAGGTGCCATTAACGGGACAATCCCCCTTCCGTATCGCCTACGTACCATGTACCATCTGCTCTCACGTACCTATAGTCTCCCTCTCATAAGGGCGGGTATATAGAGAGGTTGGTATATCGGCCTGGTTGGTATATTGAAGGGGCGACCATTTTGGGAGTTATATGAGCCTTCATTATGCATTTAAACGTTCTTCAAAAACATTCAAAAAAAAAACAAAGCATCAAAATGCACTAAACCAGTTTAGGACACACCATTAATCCTTAAAAGAGATAATCACGGTTTGTGTATGTGTGTGTTAATTTCTGCTTAGTGTAGACAAAAAGAAAAATCATCATAAACGAGATAAAAATCTGCTTAGATAGTAGAGAAGCACCGCAATGGTGTACACCCGTAGCCAAGCCCAATCAAGGGCTGAAGCTCCGAAAGGTACACAAGAAGTAGGCACAAGTCGCCTGCGAAGAGTTAGAGTACTTATGCCGCCTAAACAAAGAGCGTATGCAGCGTGAAGTGGATGAGTTACGCTATAAACTACCTAAGAGGGAACCAACCCCTCGCACCCAAAGAGTCGAACAATATGAGAGGCATAATCCGTTGGCACATGACAGGTCTACATGACCTCATCAAGCTTTGCCTCCGAGACCTTATAGACCCGAGAGGGAGGCTACTCCCTGAAACAACGATGGGTATCCTCAGCAGGGACTCAATCAGGGTCATAGGCCTTGCCCAGAGACTCCTCAAGGACTTTATGAGGAGTATGAACCAGAAATAGAACATGCTAAAACTCCCCATCAAGGCAAGAGGGCTGCCATTCGGCCACCCCTCCATAGGCCTCCAGTCTCCCATAAATTACAACGGGAGAAAACAAAAGAGGAAGAAATAAAATCTTTCGATGCATACAAAGCGTTATTAGAGCGTTTAGAGTTTGTGGAGACAAAATCTTCTGGGCATCAAAAACCCACATTACGTCAACTCCGCAGTCATCCGGTGCATCCCTCAGTGCCCACACCTCTTTACCCCGAACATTTTAAGTTGCCTCAATTGGTAGTCTTTAAAGGTGAAGAGGACGCACAAGAACATGTAACAATATTTGTAAGCTAATGCTTCGGCATCCAAGATAACGATGCATTGTTGCTTAGAACTTTCATAACCACATTCTCAGGCCCTACCTCGGATTGGTTCATGCAATTACCAAAACACAGCATAAGCAACCTAGATCAATTAGTAGATGCATTTCTTGAACGCTTTGCTTTCAACACAAGGAAGAAAGCATCGCTGAGTGATCTAGCCAGCCTCAGGCAATATGAGGAAGAAACAATGATGGCATATGGGAATTGATGGAGGGCTTTGCTTTCTAAGCTACCCTACCGTCACCCTATGTCTGATCTCACACAGATGTTCGCAAAAAGTTGCTTGAAATCGATCTCTGGGCTATTGCAGGTACAACAATATGCCAGCTTAGAAGAAGCTTTGGCGCAAGCCAGAGTTATAGAAGAGATCAAAATAGGTGAAGGTGTAATCACCAAGCCTAAAAAGAAAGAGTGGAATAAAACCACTAAGACCGGGACAACGCAATCACAACACGTTGCAGTTAACCAAGTTGCGATAAATGTTCCCACGCCTGTGTAAGAAATACAGCCCCAGAAGGCTAATTACCAGGCAGTGCCTCCTAGTTATGAAAGAGAATAGAAAACAGGAGCAGAATCAGCAGCGTCACCCTAGGCAACATTTCACCCCTTACACGGAGTCCAGGGACTCCCTATTTGATCGCTTGTCAACGGCAAATTTAGTCACCCTGCCAGAAATCCAAACTATAGACCCTAACGCTCCTAAGCCTAAGGGATACAGAGAGGAATTGTAATGTAGATTCCATAGGTGCAGAGGACACGACTTGAATGGATGCTGTAAATTCAAAGGATTAATCCAAGATCTGATCGACAATAGAACATTGGCCGTGGACAACCCCATAGCACCAAATAATCAACAAATGGGGGTATTCAAGGACCCTTTGCCTACCCACGACGCACAGGCAAAACCACTCCAGATTAACGAGGTGTGACAGAATCTTCCCATGCAAGGATTTGTGGGAATGATCAGCATAGTGACAAGGAACAAAAAGTACACAACAGTTGCCCCCGAGGTAGCTACGAGGGAAGTTCCGACAACATCGTAGCCTCAACAATGCCCAACGCAGTTGCCTTCGCCTAGACCCGAGGTCACGATACGGACCAAACTCACGCAGAGTTTGCGGACCACATCGGCTATGCTTTCCATCTACGAGGTTATCCAACAGTCAGCACCGCATAGAGAAGCTCTTATGGAAATTATAAAAGCCATCGAATTATAGCCTCATGAAGCAAATTCTTTCAACAACTTCGTGGGACATGTGAAATGATGTACGGAGCCGGTCATAACCTTCAGAGAAGATGAAGTCAAAACAATATCGAATGACATGGCAGATCCACCCCTACATGTTATCGCACGGGTCAACGGGATCCCGTACAAGAGAGTGTTGGTAGATATTGGCTCGTCCAGTAACATCATTACCACTGTGGCCTTAAAACATTTGAAGCTGCCAACCTCTCATATCATAGCCTCCACATACACACTGTGAGCTTTCAACGATGCAATATGCTCAACAATCGGCACAGTTGTTCTGCCTATCCAGGTAGGACAAAATACAATACCAACATTGTGCCATGTTTTGGAAGGCGAAATGGCTTACAATATACTGCTAGGGCGGCCTTGGATCAGGGACATGAAGTGTGTCCCTTCGATCGCTCACCAGTGCTTAGTGTATGCTTTTGAAGCAGAAATACATGTAGTCCCAATGGACCTAGAACCCTTCAAGTATTGCAATGCGATGCAATTAATATCTCAATCGACCCTCCCTTCAACGCATTTGGATTTCCAGCTAAATCCATCTAAACAGGGTCCAATACCGCAGGCAACACTGGTGACCAAAACGGCAAAATCCCAGCCAGGTGAGACTTCATCATCTGCTCCTTCACTACCAACGCCACCTGTCATGGCTAAATAGAAGGACAAGGGAAAACAAATCATGGAAGAGGCTCAGCCCCTAGAAAAGGGGTTGCCCATAATATCAACGGTATCAACAGAGGAAATACCTAGCACAACAAAAGTTAAAATTCCTAAAACACCAAACATGGAATGGACTCAGGAAGGACTACCATTCCCTCCCTCCCAAGCATCAACAATCATTGTTGAAATGGCCAGTACGGGCCTGGGGGAGTATTTAGTGTAGAATGTTGTGGCAACGCCCGCATTGGAATCAGTACAAGACATGGGGAGACCTCGCCTTCCCATAGGAACAATTGTTCCTCTAGGTCATCCACCAAACCAGAAAAAATTTGTGTATGGGGGCCTTGATCATGGTCTTGAACCATGCAAACAAAAGGAAGCAGACGAAGAGCCTTTTGTTGAAAATATCAACTATCTGTCAAACCCGGAATTCGCTCTAAGATATCTCGACCAATGCAATTGGCATGGATACGGGCTAGGCAGATATGAGCAAGGGATGCATGTCCTTTGCCAACCAAGATATCAAATGGCTTATGATAAGTCGGGAGTAGGTTTCAACCTAAAAGCACGAGATTTCGGGCAAAGGAAACACTAATTATGCAATGTAAGACGAAATGTAACGCTTTAACCTTATGCACCAAAACAAAGGAAAGAGACAATTTGGAAAGGAAAGAAAAGATGTAAAGAAATCACAGCCCTCTTTATTCAAATATCTTATCCTCGGTTACATAGACGTCTCCTCCCTTTTTAGGGGCTAGGAGCGTTAAATTTGTCTTTGTTACAATGTGTGACTTAGTCTTCCTCCTTTCGCGTGCCCACGATTGCAATGGGCGGGCCAAGATGATGCCGTCGCTGATGTCGATGAGTTCTTAACCTCCGCTGCTTCTCCTACGAACAAAGAAACAACCAAGATGTCAGTAGCATCTGCCGCAAATGAAAAGTGTTTGTTCTCTAAAACTAACGAAATATGCATGTAAACATTTGCCTGAAACAGTGAATACAGTGAGTCCAAATGGCTTCAAAACTTGACAGAAGATAAGAAAAGTTACCAGAAGGCCACTGCCACTGAGACAGCTGGCCAATCTACCTTCAAATGGAATTCGTCCCTGGGCAGGACGAATTCTGACTGCAATTCGTCCCTGGGTGGGACGAATTCTTCTGTGTTGAAGAAACCGACCTGCTGCTGCTCCAATGTCGGATCCCGAGACCTGCAAAACGCCTGCAAACAGGGGGGTTATGTAATTGGGGCCATTTTGGGACGACCCAGATGGTCGGATTCTCCCAATTTGGCCTCCACCCTCGGGAATTTGACCTCGACACCTGCAAGTCAGCGAAACAACAAAGCGACACAAAACATACTAGAATCTGACCAAAAGTTACAAAATTGCAGCTATGGGTTAATCAAACCTAATAACACAAAATGCAATCTGAAAAGTAATCTAAAATGCTCTAAAACTTAAAATAGGACTTGGGAGGTGCGGGGGTGCCCAAGTGGGCCTCCCACCGTTGGCACTTGATTTTGGAGCCAATCCACCGGGGATGGGCCCAAAACCTCTTAGGATTGGGGGGTCGGCGAATTGGTTGGTTCAGGTGTCCATGTGTTGGATTTGGGTCGGGTTCGAGCTTCCAAAGGCCACCCAACAACCTCCCTTGCAAAAGAGATTGGTGGATGTGGGAAGGTGAACCAAAAGGGATGCAAGTGGGTCTTCAACTCGGCGGCACTTCGTTGCTTGAAAACTCCTTCAACTTTGTATATTTTGGGTGAGAAAAGTCCCACCTTTTATAGACCCAAGGGGTCTCTTTTGGGAGGGAAGCACAAATGCCATGTGTTGGTCATAGGCGCCATGTGGCAGTCTTGTCTTCCCATGAGGGAGGGGAGTCCTCCATTGACTTGGGCTTTGATAAATGCCTTTTGTGACAGTCTTCTAACGGCCCCTCTGTCCACCTACACACGCGTGCAATGCAGGAGTCATCAAGCGACTGTTCTGGGCTGCCACTTGGCGCCATTTGTCTTTTTGCCCGTTAAGCTTAGAATTCGTCCCACCCGGGGACGGATTCAGAATTCGTCCTGGGGTGGGACGGATTCTATTTTGAATTCGTCCCTGGGTGAGACGAATGTTGGGCAAAGTGTCCAAGTGTGCCAAATTGCTTCTTGACCTTACAAAATTGCTATGAAAGTGGTTAAGACCATCTGTTTAACCTACGAGGGCTGCCACAGGGGCTGTGTTTGTCAAAGCGATCGGTGTTTGCAGTCACATAATCGGATTGGTGTTGTTTTGGTGTCTACGAGATGCCCCTTTTTGGGAAGCGCTGCGGGTGATGCGATCCTTGAGCAAAAATAGATAACCAAAGCACTAATGATTAGGGTTTCTTGGTAACCTAACCAACTTTTGATGCCCCAAGTATGGAAAGGGAATGCATTCTTGAATCCTTGCTTCTGATGAGCTAAGGAATTTGATTTCAAGTATTAACCTATTTTGTTGAGGTGTGACTTGAACTTAGACATTGATCGGTCATGAACGAGGCAAAGGGCATTTTTATCCTCGGGGGGAACCTTGTGTTCATGATTCACGAAATGCCAAGTGTTTGATTGATTTGATTGTTGCTTGTTTACTGCCCCAAGCGGGAGCGTGATTGTCTTTGTCAATGATTCTTTGAATGCATGTCGTTTTCCTTAATTGGGTGTGTGATTGTTGGTTGGTGACTAAGTGTGACTACCCCCTCAAGCGACGAATCGATGAGGGAATGACCTTCGTGAGAGAAGCGACGAGTCGCTTGACCCAAGATGACTTGTGCAGGTGTGCCTTTAAAGGGTTTACCGTTAAGCGTGTGCAATTTTTCCAACATTTGGACTTGTTTTTGGTGGGTGTTAACCCTTTTGGTGATGTCGTAATGAGGTGAAATCATCAAAAATCTAACTTCCCGTGGAGCGGTCCGGCTATTGTAGCCTTCTTGGGGAAGTAGGAGAGCGATAATTTGGACCTCGACATCGATTTTCTTTGCCTAGAGGTTAAGTGCAAGAGCACTTATGTCTGGCAATGTTTTTCTGTATTTTTGTTGAATTTTGTACTGTTTTTGAGTGGGCTTTGACCCTTTTGTGATGTCGTTTGGGGATGAAATTGTCTAAAATCCATCTTCCCGTGGAGCGGTCCGGCTATGGTAGCCTTCTTAGGGAGTATGATAGTGACAATTTGTGACTCCAATGTCGATTTTGTATGCCCTTGTTGTCAGGTGCAGTAGCAATCCTGTCGGGCAATTTTATTATCTATTTTTAGTGCATTTTTAGTCATTTTTTTTATTTTTTTTGTGCTGGCCTAAATTCGTCCCTGGGTGGGACGAATTCCAGTGAGAATTCGTCCCTAGGTGGGACGAGCTGATCGAGTGCTCGTCCCAGTCAAGGATGAATTCCAGTGCAAAGGCCTATTTAATGGCCAAAACTTGATTTTGGGCTCATTTGTGTCATTTTTTCTTGCGATTTTGGAGCTGCGGGAGGAGGAGGTAATTGCGAAGTGAAGCGCTGTTGGAATTCTCTCTGCCATCATGAGTGCACAAACTGGTTCGAGCGGCGGAGCGAGGCGAGACCTGTAAGTGACCCTAGAGTTTATTTTGCTTTAATTTAATGCATTGTTTTTGTGTTGACGCTTTTCAAAACTTTAATATTTTTTTTGTGATGTTTTTGTTTAACATTTAAGGTTAGAAACCCTAGAACTGAAAATTTGATCTGTTATATATATATATATATTTTTTTTTTTTTTTTTTTTTTTTTTTGCTTTCAGGTTGTTAGGAGCCGGTACCGTGTACCCGTTGCATTTACTGAGGCGCGGTTGGCATTGACCGATGATGACTGGGAATGGCTTGATGCCCTTGGGCTCAAGTAGGTGGCTCGGCTGGAGCCTGTGGTTTCTGATCAGGCCTATCTGACGGCCCTGATCAAGCTTTGGGATCCGTGGACCAATACTTTCCATCTCCCGATAGGGGAGATGACTGTGACTCTTGAGGACGTCTATCGGTTACTTCGGATTCCGATAGATGGTCTGCCTATTAGGACATCTCCGTTTGATCAGTGGACTGCTATACTTACGAGATGTTTTGGGCATGGGGGGGAGCTGGGTGTAGCAGACCCAGTGGAGACAGTCGAGGTGGATTGCCAAGATGGCGGGATTTTGGTTAGCTGGTGGACGGAGAGGGGGGTGTTAGGAGTGAGGCACGCATTCTTGATGGGCCTCATTTCTAACATTCTTCTCCCTGATTCGTCAGGCGCGAGGTTCCCGTGGAACCTGCTGGATTTGGTGTGGCAGTTGGCAGAGTGTTCGATAGAGGCACCATTGATTCTGAGATGGGGACAGACTTTGTTGGCACAACTCTACGGGGAGCTGTATGGGGTCCGCTGTCGACGACGGAAGGGTGTCAATTGCAATTTTTTGTTGCAGTCTTTGGGGTTGGCAGCACATAGCTGTTGAGAGGCCTACCGGGTTACCGTGGACGACTCGGGCGGTGATGGAGGATGAGGAGATTGGTTACGCAGTTTTGTGGTGACGGTCTACGGAGCAAGGGTAGAGTCGGTGATGGGCAGGTTCCGTTGAGCACTACACTGATGCCTTTTCTTGGCTCACTCCAGGGGAGGTGTTTTGGCGTCCCTATCGGGACTGTCCGGCCTGGCCTGAGGTTGGAGAGTGGCTCCGACGGGTACGGAGGGAGCGATGGTTGACTGGGCGGCACGGGACGGAGCATGAGTTCTTTCCATACCGTCGGGTTACACGATAGTTTGGGGTGCGCCAGGGGTTGCCTGGTGAGCCCGTAGTCTATCGACGTCGGGGAGACGAGAGGGATCTGGAGCCACCGGTCACCGTGCCATTGGGCGAGGAGTCGGATGCGGTGATTGAGGTCCCGGATGTGGATGACGTCGGTACTACCACTGAGTATGACTCGTGGTGGGTATTGCGGCGTTGGAGAGGAGAGGGGCCATTGGGAGGCGCGAAGGCGGCAGTGGAGGATGCTGAGGCAGGAGGGGGTGATTGGGGGGGCCGTTGGATGATGCAGATATGGTGGATGTGGGAGATGAGGATGTGGGCCTGGGTGTTCCGGAGCGGCCGGACATGCAGGATGTGGAGGAGCAGTGGGAGCCTGAGCAGGCTACTGTCCCCGCGAGTCCTATGCATCCGATAGATACAGAGGAGGTGGGGTCGGATGTAGGCGTTGAGGTTGCGTGACTTACAGAGCTGCTACGGATGTGGGATCTAGAGAGGGATCTTCTACGGGCTCAGTTGGCAGAGCGGGATAGAGTTTTGGTGCAGCGTGATGATGCATTGTCTATCTATCATCGGTGAGAGGCAGAGTGGTGTATGTACCGGATAGACTTGGAGAGGGAGGTCATCCGCCTTGGCGGGCGGCTTCCTGAGCCTTCGATCAGTAGATCTTCTCGATGGACGAGGGATAGTTTGACTGAGCAGTCAGCATCATCTCGTCGCAGGCGGTTAGATGAGGGGGGTAGCAGGCATGATGCGGGGGCTAGCAGTAGCCGCCCTGCAGGGTCCCGTAGGACCCACACCACGGGGGGTAGTTCCCGTCGCACCGATCCTGCGTGATCATGGTGGTCGACGCCTTAGGTTGGGTTTTTGGATATGATTGCGGGGTCTGAGGACCGGTTTTGTAGCCTGCGGGCATATTTTTGACGATATATATATATATATATACGGTTTTATTTTTGGTTTTGTACATGTGATGATGTGATTTTTTTTGTTATGCATGTTTATTTATTTTGATGAATGCAGATGTTATGATAAATGTATATGTTTTTGATGTCTATGTGATATGCGAGGTGAAATGGATGAATGACATTTGTGATGATTGCACTATTATTGTTTAAGAAGCTCTTTATTTACATGGTTTTTCTTTTTTGTATTTTCTGATGGTATCATAAAGATGATAAGTAGCGCAGATGGTTTTGGGATGAATGTAAGATTTTCTGAGATTCAGTCAGTTTTAACTCACCATCCATGACTGTACTTTATCTTACAAGACTTTTTGACCAAAGTATGAATCAGACTTGTTTTTGACCCAGTTATTTCATATCCCTGTGTGTGCAATTGAGTTCATTTAGTGGTATTTGTTAGGATACCGCCAGTGCCAGATGGGCTTTCAACCGAACCTGTACTGAGGATCACCTAATTAGCTCCACGAATTCCTTTGTTGTATGTACTAAGATTAATCTGCGGTGTAATCCAGGATGCCATAAGCTAGCTCATCCACATGCAAACATTGATATGTACGCAAGTTAATGTGACAGATATATCGTCATGCGGGAGGTTTACTTACATTACCGATAGGCTATCAACCAAATTGGTACTGAAGCTTGCCTTATGACCTATAGAATCTTGAGAGTTCCAGGGATTCAAGGTCAACTCCCTTCTTTTCTTCAATTGTATTGGGATACTTGCTCATTGTAGTGATGAGATCACTTATTTATTTTGATTTGTTTTTCTTTCGAGCAAGGGATTGGGGATATGGAGTGATGAAAATCACTGTTGTTTGTGCCTTTTGATGTTTGCACTATAGTTTGTCAAATTTAGAGTTTTGACATTTTGCAACTTTTTGTGTTTTGCAACTATTGAGAACTTTAGGGATTCTTAGGGAATTGGGTAGGGAGGATGCTTGTCCTTTTGCCAACTCTCAGCATTCTAGGGGTCATTCGCACAGGGGGATGAGCAAGATAACCGTTTCGCTTGTGGTGACCTAGATTATTTTGCTAGGTTTCGTCTTTCGTTCACACAATTTGGGAATTTTAGTGTTTTGATTTGTGTTGGGATGTTACGTAACAAGGTGTATTTCAAGTATGACTCTACCTTCGTAAAATCTGTTCGACTTGATACACTACATGGCTAAAGAGGAAAATGATGAGTGAATCACTGAAACTCTTGGTACATTCCCGGACCATCGTTGTAGTGTGGTAAAGGTTATGCTTGGTGTTTTTGTTGTTTTTGTAACATGAGACAATGCGGAACAAGGTGGACTATCAGAGCTATTGCAGCTTATGGTGCCTCTGACCTTTATGACTACAAATATGCAATGTGTGGATGCAATGCTTAATGCAGCTATGTATTTTTGTAATTTTGATGGATTGTTTTTGGTGAAGGTGAAGATGAGGTGCGAGAATTTGAATTTTTTTGATGAATTTGAGTATTCCTAGAATTGAGATGCTAATCTTTGTTGTTTTTGATGATTTTTGTTGTTTTGTTTTTTGAATTTCTTGATTTTTTTTGACCAAGCGATTGCGATAATCGTTGGAGCTTTTTGGGTTGACCAAGAGATTGCGATAATCCTTGGAGCTTTTTGTATTGACCAAGAGATTGCGATAATCCTTGGAGCTTTTTTGACCAAGAGATTGCGATAATCCTTGGAGCTTTTTGGTGACCAAGAGATTGCGATAATCCTTGGAGCTTTTTGGGTTGACCAAGAGATTGCGATAATCCTTGGAGCTTTTTGGTGACCAAGAGATTGCGATAATCCTTGGAGCTTTTTGGATTGACCAAGAGATTGCGATAATCCTTGGAGCTTTTTGGAGTGACCAAGAGATTGCGATAATCCTTGGAGCTTTTTGAGTTGACCAAGAGATTGCGATAATCCTTGGAGCTTTTTGGATTGACCAAGAGATTGCGATAATCCTTGGAGCTTTTTGGTATTGACCAAGAGATGCGATAATCCTTGGAGCTTTTGGATTGACCAAGAGATTGCGATAATCCTTGGAGCTTTTTGGTGACCAAGAGATTGCGATAATCCTTGGAGCTTTTTTTTTTTTTTGGTATATGGCTTTCTTAGATATGAAATGGTCTCAAATGACTGATATTCAAGGGTTATGTTTCCTTGATACCGTCAAGAGAAGCTAGCCTGTACGTCCTGGGTCCTATTTTGCTATCAATGACATAAGGACCTAACCAATTTGCCATGAATTTGTCCCTCATATGGGACGGCAAATTAGAGTTTTGTTGGTTTTCCTTCAAAACCAAATCACCAACCCGAAAGTCTCTTAGGTGAACTTTCATGTTGTAAGCTCTCTTAAGCCGCTCTTGATAGATACGTAAGTGCTCGAGAGCATTAACGCGTCGTTCGTCAAGCAACGTAAGCTGGTCTAATCGGGCCTGCCGTGCAGTGTTATCATCGATGAACTCCTGCATTGATATGCGCAGGGAAGGAATTTCCAACTCGAGAGGCATTACTGCCTCTGAGCCATACACTAGTGAAAACGGAGTTGCCCCGGTGGGCGTCCGAATGCTAGTGCGATAAGCCCAAAGGGCAAGTGGGATTTGTATGTGCCAATCCTTATGACTGTCTGCGACGGTCTTTTTAAGGATGGCGACTAGCGTTTTGTTTGACGCCTCTGCTTGCCCATTTGCTTGCGGATAATAGGGTGTTGAAAAGTTGTGCTGAATTTTGTACTTTGTGGTTAAAGCACGCACGTCTTTGTTCTTGAATGATGGCCCATTATCCAAGATTATTTTGGATGGAATACCAAAACGACATATGATGTAATGCAAAATGAACTCCGCAATGCGGGGTCCTATCGTAGAGGTTAACGGAATTGCTTCCACCCATTTGGTAAAATATTATGTGGCCGTTATGATAAACGTGTGACGGCCTGACGATGCAGGGGAGATCTTTTCGATTAGATCGAGGCCCCACTACGAAAATGGCCAAGCGACTGGACTATCTGTAGGGCCTGGGAAGGTGCGTGCATCAAATTGGCATGATGTTGACACTTTACGCACTTCTTGACATACTCGCAACAATCTCGCTCTAAAGATGGCCAATAATAGCCCATGCGAAGAATGCGCTTTGCAATGGCCATACCACTGAAGTGGCCGCCACATGTACCGTCATGCGCTTGGGTGATTGCCCAAGTGGACTCTTGTTGGTCCAAACAACGAAGAAGAATTCCGTCATAGCTTCGACGATACAAAATGTCTCCTATCAAGACATACTTAGCCGCTTTTTGCTTGAATGTTCGTTTTGCGGCGTGCGTCAATCCAAAGGGAAGATTACCTAATTTGAGGTAATCTCTTATGGGTAAATACCAGTCCTGTTGATCAGAAACCTCGATAGTATGAACAGCCAATCCCTTTTGAAGTTCTTCCCTAACAAATGCTGAATGGGATAGAACTTGTAAGAATAGCGTTGTGTTGCTATTAATGGGAGTGGGGGAAAATAAAGACCCCCAGTTGGCATGTTTCAAACAGTCTCGGATTCGAAAGAACTTATCCGAAGATGGTTCGATCCGGATCATGTGGACTCCTGGCGTCAAGTCTGAGCTTGCGCGCTCCATCGCGGGTTGCGATAAGGTTTTGACCTGAATGGTTGTTATATCACCGGAAAGGTCTTGCGGGATTAGTGACCCCAAGGAGGCCATTGTGTCCGCAAAATGATTCGATGATCGAGGGAGTGCCTCGATGTCATACCACTCAAGTTTTGCCGGGAATTTATCCACGAGGGCTTTATAGGCCTTTAGAGGCTGGGCATTTGCATTGATATACCCCTTTGACTTGATTGACGATTAACAGTGAATCGCCAAAGATGTTCGGTCTTTTGATGTTCATGGCGATTGTTGTTTGAAGACCTAGGAGCAAGGCTTCATATTCTGCATTGTTGTTGGTGCACTTGGAAATTTAATTTAAATGACAGGGGCATTGGAGCGCCCTGCGGTGTGAAGAATACAATTCCTGCGCCACCACCTTGCTCGCATTTAGAACCATCAAAAAATAAGGTTATGTCGGCCTGAGACTCAGGCTCTTCAGAATCTGGCGATTACGAGACATGGAAGACCCCATCATCGGGTAGTTCTATGACTAGAGGCTGATCGTCTTCAAGAGGAGCCTCTGCTAGTTGATCGGCTATGACTTGTCCTTTTATAGATTTTTGCCCAATAAACTCAATGTCAAATTCCGTCAACAACATGATCCATTTCGCCGTGCGACTACTATGATAAGTACGACTCATCATGTATCGCAATGGATTCTCCTTAGACACAACATACGTAGTGTTGCTCGGCATGTAGTGGCGTAGCCTTTTGGTAGCAAACACCAGCGCCAAGCGAGTTTTTCAACGTATGCATAGTTAAGTTACGTAGCCCGACCAGGGTGCGGCTAAGATAGTAAGTAGCACTGTTCTTTGTGAAGTTCATTCTTACGGGCTAGCATTGCGCCCGGTGCCACCTCGATAGGCTGAGATGTATAAGTAGAACGGCACACCTGGTCTAGGTGGTGCCAATACTGCGGCGAAGCCAAGTACTTGTTTGATTTCGTCAAAGGTGAGCGGCACTCGTCATCCCAATGAAATGTGACCCCCTTGTGCAATAATTTGTTCATGGGTCGGCATTTGTCGGATAATTGCGCTATGAAGCGTTTAATCGACGCGACCTTTCCTTGCAGACTTACGAGCTGCTTGATAGTGGTTGGGGGAGCCATTTCAAGGATTGCCTTGACTTTGTTTGGGTCCACTTCGATGCCTCTCTTTGAGACTATAAAACCCAAGAGTTTTCCGGATGTGACGCCGAACACGCACTTCTTGGGATTCGATCGACCTTATGCTCTATGAGGCGATCGAGAATCTTGCTTAAGTCACCGAGATGATCTGAGCGCAAGAGAGACTTGGCTAACAAATCATCCATGTAATCTTCCAAAGTTTTGTGCATGTAATCGTGGAAGATATAAGTCATAGCACGTTGGTATGTAGCGCCAGCATTTTTAAGGCCAAAAGGCATGACCTTATAGCAAAATGTCCCCCAAGGCATTGTGAATGCCGTTTTGAGTTGGTCTTCAGGATTGATACGAATTTGATTGTATCCTGAGAAACCGTCCATTAGGGAGAGCATTTCGTGACCTGCTTTAGCGTCTACCAATGCGTCGATGCTTGGCAAGGGGAAATCATCCTTAGGACTCGCTTTGTTTAGGTCTCGAAAGTCGGTGCATATGCGAATCCTCCCGTCGGGCTTCTTGACGGGAACCATGTTGGACAACCATGGCGGATAATCCACGTAGATGACAAATTGTGCATCCAACAGCTTTTGCAATTCGTCTTTGACCATCAAGGCCATTGTTGGGTGCATCTTTCTTAGTTTTTGCTTTACAGGCTTGATTTTCGGATCAAGCGTTAAGTTGTGCATGACTAGGCTGCGGGTCTAGTCCTGGCATATCTTTGTACGACCATGCAAAAACTTCCTTCTTCTCTTTGAGAAGGGCAATATATTCGGCTTGCTCTTCGGGGGAAAGGCTTACCCCCGACTTGAGAATCCGTGGATTCATTGGATCATGTGCCGATGTCTACGTCGGTCGTCTCCTCGGCCGACATGTGGGATCCGTCCTCCAACTGATGTGGAGTTGGGATTAAATGGATATCATCAGCTGAGTTAAGATCTACGTTTGGAACCTCGGGTCCCTCTTCAGCTTGAAAAATATCCTGAGTTGTCCTTGGGGTAAAATGAAGCATTTCACCGAAAGGCCAATACTCTGATGGTGACAATGGTGAATTGACGCGATCCCAATCGATGGCATCCATGTCTAGATGCAATGACCGTGATGGATCGGTCGGATTGCGGATGGGTGCGGTTAAATCAATGGAGATCATGTGGATGGAATGAATTTGGTCTCCAGAACCGCGGGTGTGATGACTTGATTCTTTTAGATGTTCCCTATACTTTGGATCTGGCTCTACGGGAACGGGCACGAATGGATCCTCTCTAGGTGCAAATTCATCTCTATGTGTGAAAAGGAAGGCGGGGTCTTCCCTTGGCACTGCTGTCATGATGGGATCTCGAGGTGGACGATGCTCATCTTGAATTTGGAGCCATAGGTCTAACACTTGGTCCCACCTCGCTGGGTCTACGTGCCATTCATGTCCTAACGGTATACCCATTTGTCCCATTAGATCTTCATGAGTTAGAGCGCGGTGATGTCGTCGCGCATGTCTGAGATAGTCCATTTCAGTTTCATCTTCTGAATCGCTTTCATAGATCCAAAATTGTTCATCCTCTTCAGCATCTGTTGCTTGCGACATTGAGGACTCTTCCTGTTCCAGTGAATTAATCTGGTCCCATTGCGGTTGTTCCACTCTTAGTGGAGGGACCTGATTCTCTTGAGACTGTGTTATTTCATCTGGAACCTCTAAGGGGAACAGTTTCGAGAAAGATGTTCGGCAGCCGTTGATGTTCTTTTTGAGGATTAATCTCTAAACTTTCGCTTCTTTCTAGCAAAGAAGAGGGATTACTGTTGCTACCAGTGGTGTTTGTTGACCATGGGAGGTAGTCTCCCAATGTGTATTATGTATTCGGATTGGCATAAGGATCCAATGTCAATCCCCCCTTGTTGCCTATTTCTAGGCCTTGCATATTTTCAACCAAGATGTCTAATGGCAGGGGATGGTTGAACCCTACCCCTGACTTGTCATATGGCATATGATATCTTGGTTGGCAAAGGATCCGCATCCCTTGCTCATATCTGCCGAGCCCGTATCCATGCCAATTGCATTGGCCTAGATATTTTAGGGCAAATTATGGGTTTGACAGATAATTGATGTTTTCCACAAAAGGTTCTTCGTCTGTTTCCTTTTGTTGGCATGGTTCAAGACCATGATCAAAGCCCCCATACACAAAATTTGTCTGGTTCGGTGGGTAGCCTAGAGGGACGATTGTTCCAATGGGAAGGCGAGGTCTTCCCATGTCTTGTACTGACTCCAATGTGGGGGTTGCCACAACATTTTGCACTAAATATTCCCCCAGGCCTGTACTGGCCATTTCAACGGTGATTGTTGATGATTGGGTGGGAGGAAACGGTAGTCCTTCTTGAGTCCATTCCATGTTTGGTGGTTCAGGAATCTTGGTTTCCGTTGCGTTGGGCGCTTCCTCTGTTGTTATTGTTGAAATTGTGGGCAACTTTTCTTCTAAGGGCTTAACTTCTTCCATGATTTGTTTTCCCTTGTCCTTCTGTTGGGCCGTGATAGGTGGCGTTGATGATGAAGGAGCCGATGATGAAGTCTCACCTGGCTGGGATTTTGCCTTATTGGCCACCAGTGGTGCCTGCGGTATTGGACCCTGTTTAGATGGATTTAATTGGAAATCCAAGTGCGTTGAAGGGAGGGTCGATTGAGGTATGAATTGTACCGCATTGCAATACTTGAAGGGCTCTAAGTCCATTGGGACTACATGTATTTCTCCTTCATAAGCATATTTCAAGCACTGGTGGGCGATCGAAGGGACACATTTCATATCCATGATCCAAGGCCGCCCTAGCAGTATATTATAAGCCATTTCTCCTTCCAGCACATGGCACAGTGTAGGTATTGACTTTTGTCCTACACGGATTGGCGAACAGTCGTGTCGATTGTCGAGCATATTGCATCGTTAAAAGCTCATAGTGTGTACGTGGAGGCTGTGATGTGAGAGGCTGGCAGCTTCAAATGCTTCAAGGCTGCAGTGGTTATGATGTTCCTTGGACGAGCCGGTATCTATCGGCACTCTCTTGTACGGAATCCCGTTGACCCGCGCGATAACGTGCGGGGGTGGATCTGCCATGTCATTTGATATCGTTTTGACCTCATCTTCTCTGAATGTGATGACCGGCTCCGTACATTGTTTCACATGTCCCACGAAGGCGTTGAAAGAATTTGCCTCGTGGGGTTGTAATTCAATGGCTTTTAAAATGTCCATAAGAGCTTCTCTATGGGGAGCTGATTGTTGAATAAGCTCGTAGATGGACAGCCTAGCCGACGTGGTCCGCAAACTCTGCGTGAGTTTGGTTCGTATCGTGACCTCAGGTCTAGGCGGAGGTAAATGCGTTGGGCGTTGTTGAGGATGCGATGTTGCTTGGAACTTCCCTCGTAGCTACCTCAGGGGCAGCTGTCGGGTACCTTCTGTTCCTTGTTACTATGCTAATCATTCCCACAAATCCCTGTGTAGGAAGATCTTGTCGCACCTCGTTAATCTGGAGTGGTTTTGTTTGTGCCTCGTGGGCTGGCAAGGGGTCCTTGAATACCCCCATTTGCTGGTTGTTTGGTGCGATGGGATTGTCCACAACTAATGTTCGGTTGTCGATCAAATCCTGGACTAGTTCTTTGAATTTCCAGCACCCATTCAAGTCATGTCCTCTGCGCCTATGGAATCTACAATACAATTCCTCTCTGTACCCCCTAGGCTTGGGAATGTTTGGGTCTATAATTTGGATTTCTGGCAGAGTGACTAAATTTGCCGCTGACAAGCGGTCAAATAAGGAGTCCCTAGACTCCGCATATGGGGTAAAATTTTGCCTAGGGCGACGCGGGTAATTTTGCTCCTGTCTTCTATTATCTCTTTCATAAGCAGGAGGCACTGCCTGGTAGTTAGCCTTTTGAGGCTGCGTTTCTTGCACAGGCGCGGGGACATTTATCGCAACTTGGTTGACTGCAGCGTGTTGTGGTTGCGTTGTCCCGGTTTTAGTGGTTTTATTCCACTCTTTCTTCTTAGGCTTGGCAATTGCGCCTTCGCCTATCTTAATCTCTTCTATGACTGCGGCTTGCGCCAAAGCTTCTTCTAAGCTGTCGTATTGTCGCGGCAACAATAGACCGAGAGATTGATTTTAAGCAACTTTTTGCGAACATCTACGTGAGATCAGACATAGGAGGACGGTAGGGTAACCTAGAAAGCAAAGCTCTCCATCGATTCCCGTACGCTGCCATTGTTTCCTCTTCAAATTGCTTGAGGCTCGCTAAATCACTTAGTGATGCCTTCTTCCTTGTGTTGAAGGCAAAGCGTTCAAGAAACGCGTCTACTAATTGATCTAAATTGCTTATGCTATGTTTGGGCAGTTGTGTGAACCAATCCGAGGCAGGGCCTGCGAATGTGGTTATGAATGTTCTAAGCAACAATGCGTCATTATCTTGGATGCCGAAGCATTGGCTTAGAAATCGTGTAACGTGTTCCTGTGCGTCCTCTTCACCCTTAAAAACTGCCAATTGAGGCAACTTGAAGTGTTCGGGGTAAAGAGGTGTAGGTACTGAGGGATGCACCGGATTACTGCGGAGTAGACGTAATGTGGGTTTTTGATGCCCAGCAACTTTTGTCTCCACAGACTCCAAACGCTCCAATAGCGCTTGGTATGCATCGGAGGATTTTACTTCTTCCTCTCTTGTTCGCTCTTGTTGCAAGTTACGGTAAACTGGAGGCCTATGGAGGGGTGGCCGAATGGCATCCTTCCTGCCTTGATGGGGAGTTTCAACATATTCCTCTTACGGTTCATACTCCTCGTAAAATTCTTGAGGAGTCTCTGGGTGAAACCTATGACCCTGATCAAGCTCTTGCTGAAGGTACCCATCATTGTTTCGGGGAGTTGCCTCCCTCTCGAATCTATGAGGTCTTGGAGGCAGAGCTTGACGAGGTCGTGGAGACCTGTCCTGCACCAACGGATTACACCTCTCATACTGTTCAGCTTTTTGGATGCGAGGGGTTGGCCCCCTCTCAGGTATTTCATAGCGTAACTCATCCGCTTCGCGTTGCATGCGCTCTCTATCCAAGCGGTGTCGATACTCTATCTCCTGATGACTTTGTTTAAGCCGCATGATTTGGGCTTGACGGGCGGTATATCTGGCGACAGCTGGGTCAATTTGGTCTACCCTATTTTGTTCAGGAGGTCCGAATGTTTCTTCTATGTGTTTACCTCGAGTTTGCTGGTCTAAGGTTTCAATGGGTCGCTTCCCTCTGTCGAGGTAAGCGGTATGTGCTCGAGGTTCTGGCCTCAAGGGGTGATCATGATATCCTGTCTGGTGCGGAAATGCAAGGTTCCCGCGTTGTTTGTTGCCCTCGAGGAATGCGATGGCTTTCCTCATACTCCCTTTCACGGGTGTAAATGGGGTGGGCGGAGTTAGGTCGCCCTATGTAAGGAGCCCTGCGCTCCGGATTTGGTCTCTCTGTTATGATGATAGGTAAAGAAGGGACGCCATATCCACGTTGCCCCTCCAAATGGACGGTGTGCCTGTCTAGCGCTTCATCGCGCGGTGGCCACTCATGCCTAACTTCAAGAGGTGATTCTCTATTTATGTCAAGGTCTACATGTAAGGCATCTTCCCGAAAGGGGCTACTTTGAATAGGCATACCCCACCGAGGATTCGGAATTGGATTCTTTTGTAGGTTAGACCTATAAGGTGGTATGACCAAATACTCAGGACTGAAGTGAAGGCGACTTGTGCCTGCTTTTTGTGTACCTTCCGGAGCTTCTGCCCTTGATTGGGCTTGATTGCGGGTGTACACCATTGCGGTGCTTCTATGCTATCTAAATAAGTTTTTATCTCGTTTATGATTTTTTTTTTTTGTCTACACTAAGCAGAATTAAGCACACACATTCACAAAATCGTGATTATCTCTTTTAAGGATTAAATGGTGTGTCCTAAAGCTGGTTTAGTGCATTTTGATGTTTTGTTTTGTTTTTGTAGGTTTTGAAGATCGTTTAAATGCATTATGACGGCTCATATAACTCCCAAAATGGTAGCCCCTTCAATATACCAACCAGGCCGATATACCAACCTCTCTATATACCCGCCCTTACGAGAGGGAGACTATAGGTACGTGAGAGCAGAAGGTACGTGGTACATAGGTGGTACGGAAGGGGGATTGTCCTGTTAATGGCACCTACCATAGAAGACTTATCCTCGCGCGCATGGGAATCACCCCAGCGACACTCGGTCTGTCTTCGTCAGGATTTACGCCTAACAACAGTTGACAATCGGGAAATGGATGCAAATCAAGCCAAGGTGGTGATGAAATCCACCAATGGTCTTGATCAAGGGCTGGGGTCTTACGACCAGCTCCTTGGTTTAAAATTGTTTCGTGATGTGTGTGGGATTCGTTTTATTCAACAAAAATGAAACAAGCATACATGACTTTTCTTATGCAATGCGGGACAAGATGAAAACAATCAAAGGAACAGAAACAGAAACAAAAAATATAACAGAGATCATGAAAATCCCTACCTCTTCTCTGCCTGCTCTGTTGTCTACGAATTTATGCTCTGAAAATCTGCGAGCGAGGAATTCGTCCCTACGGGAGACGAATTGCGAGAACAGAATTCGTCCCTCCCGAGAGACGAATTTGAATTCGTCCCGGAGTCGAGACGAATTGCAGAAAAGAATTCGTCCCTGTCAGAGACGAATAGCAGTCTGCAACAAAAAAATGTACCTGTCAAGCACAAACACAAAACTTTGATCAGTTTTTTGTGATTTCAAAAACCAGGGAACAGGGTCCCACCGTGATCGCCACTGAAAGCACGAGATTTCGGGCAAAGGAAACACTAATTATGCAATGTAAGACGAAATGTAACGCTTTAACCTTATGCACCAAAACGAAGGAAAGAGACAATTTGGAAAGGAAAGAAAAGATGTAAAGAAATCACAGCCCTCTTTATTCAAATATCTTATCCTCGGTTACATAGACGTCTCCTCCCTTTTTAGGGGCTAGGAGCGTTAAATTTGTCTTTGTTACAATGTGTGACTTAGTCTTCCTCCTTCCGCGTGCCCACGATTGCAATGGGCGGGCCAAGATGATGCCGCCGCTGATGTCGATGAGTTCTTAACCTCCGTTGCTTCTCCTACGAACAAAGAAACAACCAAGATGTCAGTAGCATCTGCCGCAAATGAAAAGTGTTTGTTCTCTAAAACTAACGAAATATGCATGTAAACATTTGCCTGAAACAAGTGAATACGGTGAGTCCAAATGGCTTCAAAACTTGAGAGAAGATAGGAAAAGTTACCGGAAGGCCACTTGCCATGAGACAGTGGCCAATCTACCTTCAAATGGAATTCGTCCCCAGGCAGGACGAATTCTGACTGCAATTCGTCCCTGGGTGGGACGAATTCTTTTGTGTTGAAGAAACCGACCTGCTGCTGCTCCAATGTCGCATCCCGAGACCCGCAAAATGCCTACAAATAGGGGGTTATGTAATTGGGGCCATTTTGGGATGACCCAGATGGTCGAATTCTCCCAATTTTTCCTCCACCCTCGGGAATTCGACCTCGACACCTGCAAGTCGAGCGAAACAACAAAGCGACACAAAACATACTAGAATCTGACCAAAAGTTACAAAATTGCAGCTATGGGTTAATCAAACCTAATAACACAAAATGCAATCTGAAAAGTAATCTAAAATGCTCTAAAACTTAAAATATGACTTGGGGAGTGCGGGGGTGCCCAAGTGGGCCTCCCCCGGTGGGGCCCTGATTTTGGAGCCAATCCCCCGGGGATGGGCCCAAAACCTCTTAGGATTGGGGGTCGGCGAATTGGTTGGTTCGGGTGTCCATGTGTTGGATTTGGGTCAGGTTCGAGCTTCCAAAGGCCACCCAACAACCTCCCTTGCAAAAGAGATTGGTGGATGTGGGAAGGTGAACCAAAAGGGATGCAAGTGGGTCTTCAACTCGGCGGCACTTCGTTGCTTGAAAACTCCTTCAACCTGTATATTTTGGGTGAGAAAAGTCCCACCTTTTATAGACCCAAGGGGTCTCTTTTGGGAGGGAAGCACAAATGCCATGTGTTGGTCATAGGCGCCATGTGGCAGTCTTGTCTTCCCATGAGGGAGGGGAGTCCTCCATTGACTTGGGCTTTGATAAATGCCTTTTGTAACAATCTTCTAACGGCCCCTCTGTCCACCTACACACGCGTGCAAGGCGGGAGTCATCAAGCGAGCCGTTATGGGCTGCCACTTGGCGCCATTTGTCTTTTTGCCCGTTAAGCTTAGAATTCGTCCCACCCAGGGACGGATTCAGAATTCGTCCTGGGGTGGGACGGATTCTATTTTGAATTCGTCCCTGGGTGAGACGAATACTGGGCAAAGTGTCCAAGTGTGCCAAATTGCTTCTTGACCTTACAAAATTGCTATGAAAGTGGTTAAGACCATTGTTTAACCTCTGAGGGCTGCCCTGGGGGCTGTGTTTGTCAAAGCGATCAGTGTTTGCAGTCACATAATCGGATTGGTGCTGTTTTGGTGTCTACACAACCACCCCCTGCCCTTAGACATCTTGGTAGAAAACATGCAAGGCCTAGAAATAGGCAGCAAGGGGGGATTGGCACCAGATCCTTATGCCAACCCAAATACAGAATATACATTGGGAGATTACCTCCCATGGTCAACAAACACCCTTGGCAACAACAGTAATCCCTCTCCTTTGCTAGAGAGAGGTGAAAGTTCAGAAATTAATCCCCAAAGAGAACATCAACGGTGTCCAGACATATTTTTGAAGCTATTCCCCTTAGAGGTTCCAGTTGAATCAACACAGTGTCAAGAGAATCAGGTCCCTCCACCAAGAGTGGAACAACCGCAATGGGACCAGATTAACTTACTGGAACAAGGAGAACCCTCAATGTCGCAAGTAATAGTTGTCGAAGAGAATGAACATTTTTGGATCTCCGAAAGTGATTCAGAAGATGAGACTGAGATGATCTATCTCAGACATGCGTGACGGAATAATCGCCCTTTAACCCATGAAGATCTAATGGGGCAGATGGGCATACTGCTAGGGCATGAATGGTGGGTAGACCCAGCAGGGTGGGACCAAGTGTTGGATCCATGGCTCCAAATTCAAGATGAGCACCGTCCACCCCGAGACCCTATCATGACATCGATACCGAGGGAAGACCCCGTCTTCCTATCAACACATAGGGCCGATCCATTCATGCCCGTCCCTACAGAACCAGACCCAGAGCATAGGGAGCATCCAGAATGTTCGAGTTATAACACCCGTGGTAATGGAGACCAAACTCATTTCATCCACATGATCTCCATTGACTTGACCGCACCCATTCACAATCCGGCCGATCCAGCACGGTCATTGCATCTAGACATAGATGCCATCGACTGGGATCGCGTCAATTCACCTTTATCACCATCAGAGTACTGGCCTTTCGGTGAAATGCCTCATTTTACCCCAAGGACAACTCAAGATATTTTTCAGGCTGAAGAGGGACCCGAGGTTCCAAACGTAGATCTAAACTCAGCCAATGATATCCATTTGATCCCAACTCCACATCAGTTGGAGGACGGATCCCACATGTCAGTCGAGGAAACGACTGACGTAGACATCGGCTTAGACCCAATGAATCCACAGATTATCAAGTTGGGGGTAAGTCTTATCCCCCAAAGAGCAAGCCGACTACATTGCCCTTCTCAAAGCGAAGAAGGAGGTTTTTGCATGGTCGTACAAGGATATGCCAGGACTAGACCCGCAGCTAGTCATGCATAATTTAACGCTTGATCCGACAATCAAGCCCGTAAAGCAAAAACTACGAAAGATGCACCCAACAGTGGCCTTGATGGTCAAAGACGAATTGCAAAAGCTTGTTGGATGCACAGTTTGTCATCTGCATGGATTATCCGCCATGGCTGTCCAACATGGTTCCCGTCAAGAAGCCCGACGGGAGGATTCGCATATGCACCAATTTTTGAGATCTAAACAAAGCGAGTCCTAAGGATGATTTCCCCTTGCCAAGCATCGACGCATTGGTAGACGCTACAGCAGGTCACGAAATGCTCTCCCTAATGGATGGTTTCTCAGGATACAATCAAATTCGTATCAATCCTGAAGACCAACTAAAAACGGCGTTCACAACGCCTTGGGGGACATTTTGTTATAAGGTCATGCCTTTTGGCCTTAAAAATGTCTGGCGCCACCTACCAACGTGCCATGACATATATCTTCCATGATTACATGCACAAAACTTTGGAAGATTACATGGATGATTTGTTAGCCAAGTCTCTTTTGCGCTCGAATCATCTCGATGACTTAAGCAAGATTCTCGATCGCCTCATAGAGCATAAAGTTAGACTAAATCCCAAGAAGTGCGTATTTGGAGTCACATCTGGAAAACTCTTGGGTTTCATAGTCTCAAAATGAGGAATCGAGGTGGACCCAAAGAAAGTCAAGGCAATCCTTGAAATGGCTCCCCCAACTACCATCAAGCAGCTCAGAAGTCTGCAAGGAAAGGTCGCGTCGATTAAACGCTTCATAGCACAATTATCTGACAAATGCCGACCCATGAACAAATTATTGCACAAAGGGGTTACATTTCATTGGGATGACGAGTGCCAGTCAGCCTTTGACGAAATCAAACAATACCTGGCTTCGCCACCAGTATTGGCACCACCTAGACCAGGAGTGTCGTTCTACTTATACATCTCAGCTACTGAGGTGGCACTGGGCGCCATGCTAGCCCAGAAGAATGAACTTCACAAGGAACAGGCTACTTATTATCTTAGCCGCACCCTGGTCAGTTACGAACTTAACTATGCATACGTTGAGAAACTCTGCTTGGCAGTGGTGTTTGCTACCAAAAAGCTACGCCACTACATGCTGAGCAACACTACGTATGTTGTGTCTAAGGAGAATCCATTGCGATACATGATGAGTCGTACTTATCATAGTAGTCGCACGACGAAATGGATCATGTTGTTGACGGAATTTGACATAGAGTTTATTGGACAAAAATCTATCAAAGGACAAGTCATAGCCGATCAACTAGCAGAGGCTCCTCTTGAAGACGATCAGCCTCTGGCCATAGAACTACCCGATGATGGGGTCTTCCATGTCTCAGAATCGCCAGATTCTGATGAGCCTGAGTCACGAGCCGACATAACCCTATTCTTTGATGGTTCTAAATGTGAGCAAGGTGGTGGCGCGGGAATTGTATTCTTCACACCGCAGGGTGCTCCAATGCCCCTGTCATTTAAATTAAACTTCCAGTGCACCAACAATAATGCAGAATATGAAGCCTTGCTCCTAGGTCTTCAGACAACAATCGCCATGAACATCAAACGACTGAACATCTTTGGTGATTCGCTGTTAATAGTCAATCAAGTCAAAGGGGTATATCAATGCAAATGCCCAGTTCTGAAGGCCTATAAAGCCCTTGTGGACAAATTCCTGGCAAAACTTGAGTGGTATGACATCGAGGCACTCCCTCGATCATCGAATCATTTTGCGGACACAATGGCCTCCTTGGGGTCACTAATCCCGCAAGACCTTTCCGGTGATATGACAACCATTCAAGTCAAAACCTTATCGCAATCCACGATGGAGCGTGCAAGCTCAGACTTGACGCCAGGAATCCACATGATCCAGATTGAACCATCCTCGGATAAGTTCTTTCGAATCCGAGATCGTCTGAAACGTGCCAACTGGGGGTCCTTGTTTTCCCCCACTCCCACTAATAGCAACACAACGCTATTCTTACAAGTTCTATCCCATTCAGCATTTGTTAGGGAAGAACTTCAAAAGGGATTGGCTGTTCATACTGTCGAGGTTTCCGATCAACAGGACTGGTATTTACCCATTAGAGACTACCTCAAGTTAGGTAATCTTCCCCTTGGATTGACGCATGCCGCAAAATGAACATTCAAGCAGAAAGCGGCAAAGTATGTCTTGATAGGAGACATTTTGTATCGTCGCAGCTATGAAGGAATCCTTCTTCATTGCTTGGACCAGCAAGAGTCCACTTGGGCGATCGCCCAAGCGCACGACGGTACATGTGGTGGCCACTTTAGTGGTATGGCCATCGCAAAGCGCATTCTTCGCATGGGCTATTATTGGCCATATTTAGAGCGAGATTGTTGCGCATATGTCAAGAAGTGCGTGAAGTGTCAACATCATGCCAATTTGATGCACGTACCTTCCCAGGCCTTGCAGACAGTCCAATCTGCTTGGCCATTTTCGCAATGGGGCTTCGATCTAATTGGAAAGATCTCCCCTGCATCGTCAGGCCATCACACGTTTATCATAACGGCCACAGAGTATTTTACCAAGTGGGTGGAAGCAATTCCGTTGACCTCTACGACAGGACCCCGCATTGTGGAGTTCATCTTGCATAACATCATATGTCGTTTTGGTATTCCATCCAAAATAATCTCGGATAATGGGCCATCATTCAAGAACAAAGACGTGCGTGCTTTGACCACAAAGTACAAAATTCAGCACAGTTTTTCGACACCCTATTATCCACAGGCAAATGGGCAAGCAGAGGCGTCAAACAAAATGCTAGTTGCCATCCTTAAAAATATGGTCGCAGATAGTCATAAGGATTGGCACATCCAAATCCCACTTGCCCTTTGGGCTTATCGCACTAGCATTCGGACGCCAACTGGGGCAACTCCGTTTTCGCTCGTGTATGGCTCAGAGGCAGTAATGCCTCTCGAGTTGGAAATTCCTTCCCTCCGCATATCAATGCAGGAGTTCATCGATGATGACACTGCACGGCAGGCCCGGTTAGACCAACTTACGTTGCTTGATGAACGACGCGTTAATGCTCTCGAGCACTTACGTATCTATCAAGAGTGGCTTAAGAAAGCTTACAACATGAAAGTTCACCTAAGGGACTTTCGGGTTGGTGATTTGGTTTTGAAGGAAAACCAACAGAACTCTAATTTGCCGTCCCACCTAAGGGACAAGTTCACGGCAAATTGGTTAGGTCCATATGTCATTGATAGCAAAATAGGACCCGGGACGTACCGGCTAGCTTCTCTTGACGGTATCAAGGAAACAGAACCCTTGAATATCAGTCATTTACGACCATTTCATATCTAAGAGAGCCATATCCCAAAAATGCTCCAAGGATTCCTAAAATCACTTGGTCAATCCAAAAATGCTCCAAGGATTATCGCAATCGCTTGGTCACCCCAAAAGCTCCAAGGATTATCGCAATCACTTGGTCACCCAAAAGCTCCAAGGATTATCGCAATCACTTGGTCACCCCAAAAGCTCCAAGGATTATCGCAATCACTTGGTCACCCCAAAAGCTCCAAGGATTATCGCAATCACTTGGTCACCCCAAAAGCTCCAAGGATTATCGCAATCACTTGGTCACCCCAAAAGCTCCAAGGATTATCGCAATCACTTGGTCAAACCCAAAAAGCTCCAAGGATTATCGCAATCACTTGGTCACCCCAAAAGCTCCAAGGATTATCGCAATCACTTGGTCAACCCCAAAAGCTCCAAGGATTATCGCAATCACTTGGTCACCCCAAAAGCTCCAAGGATTATCGCAATCACTTGGTCAACCCCAAAAAGCTCCAAGGATTATCGCAATCACTTGGTCACCCCAAAAGCTCCAAGGATTATCGCAATCACTTGGTCAACCCCAAAAGCTCCAAGGATTATCGCAATCACTTGGTCACCCCAAAAGCTCCAAGGATTATCGCAATCACTTGGTCACCCCAAAAGCTCCAAGGATTATCGCAATCACTTGGTCACCCCAAATGCTCCAAGGATTATCGCAATCACTTGGTCACCCCAAAAGCTCCAAGGATTATCGCAATCGCTTGGTCACCCCAAAAATGCCCCAAGGATTCTCAACAATCCCTTGGTCACCATCAAGAAAATTCAAAAACAACAAAAATCATCAAAAACAACAAAAATTTGCATCTCATTTCTAGGCATACTCAAATTCATCAATAGAGAGTTCTTCTCGCACTTCATCTTCATATTCACAAAAATCAATCCATCAAAAATACAAAAATATGTAGCTGCATCAAGCATTGCATCCATACATTGCATACTTGTGGTCGTACAGGTCAAAGGCACCATAGGCTGTAATTGTTTTGCTAGTCCATCCTGTTCCACATTTTTACTTTACAAAAACAACAAAAACACCATGCATCGCTTTTACCACACTAGAGTCAGTGGTCTTTTAATGTATCAAGAGTTTTCGTGATTCAGTCATCATTTTGCTCTTTAGCCATGTAATGTACCGAGTCAGACAGATTTTACGAAGGTAGAGTTATACTTGAAATACACCTTGTTACGTAACATCCCAACACAAATTAAAACACATAAAACAATTCCTAAGTTGTGTGAACGAAAGATGAAACCTGTAGGGTAATCCAAGTCACCATAAGCGAAACGGTTATCTTGCTCATCCCCCTGTGCGAATGACCCCAAGAATGCTTGAGAGTTGGCAAAAGGACAAGCATCCTCCCTACCCAATTCCCTAAGAATCCCTAGTTCTCAATAGTTGCAAAAAATCAAAAATTTGCAAAACGTCAAAACTCAAATATTTGACATCCTACAGTGCACACATCAAACGGCACAAACGATAGTGATTTTCGTCACTCCATATCCCCAATCCCTTGCTCAAAAGAAAAACAAATCAAAATAAACAGTGATCTTATCACTACAAACGAGCAAGTATCCCAATATAATTGAAGAAAAGAAGGGAGTTGAACTTGAATCCCTGGAACTCTCAGCATTCTAATAGGTCATGAGGCAAGCCTCGGTACCGGTTTGGTTGATAGCCTATCGATAACTGGCGGTAAACCTCTCGCATGACGATATATCTGTCACATTAACTTGCGTACAGATCAATGTTTGCATGTGGATGAGCTAGCTTATGGCATCCTGGATAACATCGCAGATTAATCTAACTGAATACAACAAAGGAGTTAGTGGAGCTAATTAGGTGATCCTCAGTACGAGTTCGGTTGAAAGCCCATCTGGCACTGGCGGTATCCTGACAAATACCACATAAATGAACTCAATTGCACACACAGGGATGTGAAATAGCTTGGTCAAAAACAAGTCCGATTCATACCTTGTTCAAAAGTCTTGTAAGATAGAGTACAGTCGTGGCTAGTGAGTTAAAACCGTCTGAGTCTCAGAAAAAACTTAGCTACATTTCTAAACCAACTGCGCTGCTTTTCATCCTTACAATACCATCAGAAAATACAAAAAGAGAAAAACCACATGTATACATACAGAGTCATACATCATAGCAATCGCCTAAAAACAAAATAAAGAGCGTCTTAAATAGTCTATGGTGTCATAACCAACCATCACAAAATTCCATTCATCCATTTTTGCATATCACATAAAAAATCAAAAACATTTGCATTCATCATAACATAAGCATTCATCAAAATAAATAAACACGCATTCATCCATAGTCATTAAGCCATCATGAATAAACATCAGATCATCACATGTACATAACCAAAATAAAACCGGTATATATATATATATCGTCAAAAAAATGCCCGTAGGCTACAAAACTGGTCCTCAGACCCCGCAATCATATAACAAAACCCACCCTAAGGCGTCGACCACCATGATCACGCAGGATCGGTGCGACGGGAACTACCCCCGTGGTGTGGGTCCTATGGGACCCTGTAGGGCGGCTACTACTAGCCCCCGCATCACGCCTGCTACCGCCTCCCTCATCCAATCGCCTGCGACGAGATGATGTTGACTGCTCAGTCGCACTATCCCTCATCCGACATGAAGATCCACTCCCCGAGGGCTCAGGTAGCCGCCCACCAAGGCGGATGACCTCCCTCTCCAAGTCTAGCCGGTGTCGACACCACTCTGCCTCCCGTCGATGGTAGTAAGATACCGCATCATCACGCTGTGCCAAAACCCTATCCCGCTCGGCTAGCTGGGCCCGTAGGAGATCCCTCTCCCGCAGCGCGTCCCCCAGCTCTAGATCTCGCATCCGCAGTAGCTCTGTCAGTCACGCATTTTCAGCGCGTATCTCAGACTCCATCCCCTCTGTATCAGCCTGAAGTACAGGACCCTCCAGAATAGCAGCCTGCTCTGGCTCCCACTGCTCCTCCATGTCCTGCATGTCCGGCTGATCCGGAGCTCCCAAATCTACATCCTCATCCCCCACCTCAACCATGTCCGCATCATCCACTGGAACTCCCCAATCATCCCCTGCTGCCTCAGCACCATCCACTGCCGCCTCCGTGCCTCCTAGTGGCCCCTCTCCTCTCCATCGCCGTAGCACCCACCACGAGTCATACTCAGTGGTAGTCCCGACGTCATCCACGTCCGGGACGTCAATCACAGCATCTGACTCCTCGCCCAATGGCGCGGTGACCGGTCGATCTAGAGCCCTCTCATCTCCCCGACGTCGATAGACCACGGGCTCACCAGGCAACCCCTGGCGCACCCCAAACTGTCGTGTAACCCGGCTATATGAGAAAAACTCATGCTCGGTCCCGTGTCGCCCAATCAACCACCGCTCCCTGCGTACCCGTCGGAGCCACTCCCCAGCCTCCGGCCAGGCTGGACAGTCCCGATACGGGCGCCAAACCACCTCCCCTAGAGTGAGCCGAGAAAAGGCATCAGTATAGTGCTCTACGGCACCTGCCCATCGCCGACTCTGCCCCTGCTCCGTAGACCGCCGCCACAGAACTGCGTAACCTATCTCCCTGTCCTCCATCGCCGCCCGAGTCGTCCATGGTAACCCGGTCGGCCTCTCAACTGCTATGTGCTGCCAACCCCAGCACTACAGCAGGTAACTGTAGCTGACCCCTTTCGCTGCCGACAGCGGACCCCATACAGCTCCCCATAGAGCTATGCCAACAATGTCTGTCCCCATCTCAAAATCAATGGTGCCTCTATCGGGCACTCTACCAACTGCCACACCAAATCCAGCAGGTTCCATGGGAACCTCGTGCCTGACGAATCAGGTAGAAGCATGTTAGAAATGAGGCCCATCAAGAATGCGTGCCTCACTCCTAACACCCCCCTCTCCTGCCACCAGCCAACCAAAATCCCGCCAGCCTGGCAGTCCACCTCGGCTGTCTCCACTGGGTTCGCTACACCCAGCCGCTCCCCATGCCCAAAGCATCTCATAAGTACAGCAGTCCACTGATCAAACGGTGATGTCCTAATAGGCAGTCCATCTATCAAAATCCGAAGCAACCGATAGACATCCTCCAGAGTCACAGTCATCTCCCCTATCGAAAGATGAAAGGTATTGGTCCATGGATCCCAAAGTTTGATCAGGGCCATCAGATAGGCCTGATCCGGGACCACAGGCTCCAGTCGAGCCACCTGCTTGAGCCCAAGGGCATCAAGCCATTCCCAGTCATCATCAGTCAGTGCCCCTCGTGCCTCAGTAAAAGCAGCAGGTACACGGTACCGGCTCCTAACAACCTGCAAAAGAAAACAATTCAACAAAAAAATTAAAAATCATGGAAAAGAACTGTACAGCAATAACAAGCGCAAAAATTCAAATAAAAAAACAAATTTTCAGTTCCAAGGTTTCTAATCTTAACTGATTAATTCAAAAACAGCATAAAAAAAAATTAAAAACACAAAAAAAATACGTCTAGGGTTTTACGTTCCGTTATCCTAGGGTTTAGTCGTAACCAAAATTCTTTACCTAGGTTTTACGTTACGTTTAATTGTACACTAAGTCTTAGTTGTCTTCAATCCAGTTTAAGGATTTAAGTTTTAAAACAAATTTTGAAAACATCATCACAAAAATAATTAAATAAAACAAGTGCAATTTTAAACAAAAATAAACTCTAGGCAGCACTTACAGGTTTCGCTTCGGCTCCGCCGCTCGAACCAGTGTGTGCACTCATGATGGCAGAGAGAATTTCAGCAGCGCTTCGCTTCGCAAAATTACCTCCTCCTCCCAGAGCTCCAAAATCGCAAGAAAAATTTGACACAAATGAGCCCAAATTCAAGTTTTGGCCCTTAAATAGGCCTTTTGAGCTGGAATTCATCCTTGACTGGGACGAGCGCTCTGGTTAGCGCTCGTCCCACCCAGGGACGAATTCTACAGCTGGAATTCGTCCCACCCAGGGACGAATTCAGGCCAGAACTTCAAAAACATCAAAAAATGATCAAAAATGCACTAAAAATAGACAATAAATTTGCCCGATAGGAGTGCTGCTGCACCTGACATCCAGGGCATACAAAATAGACATTGGAGTCACAAATTATCATTATCCTACTCCCTAAGAAGGCTACCATAGCCGGACCGCTCCACGGGAAGACGGATTTCCGATAATTTAATCCCCAAATGGTGTCACAAAAAACAACAAAAACAATAAAAAATGCAACACAAACAAACAACAATAAGCATTGCCGGACACAAGTGCTCTTGCACTTAACCTCTGGGCAAAGAAATTCGATGTCGGGGTTCAAATTCTCACTCTCCTACTTCCCCAAGAAGGCTACCATAGCCGGACCGCTCCACGGGAAGATGGGTTTTCGATGATTTCACCCCATTACGGCATCACCAAAAGGGTTAACACCCACCAAAAATAGGTCCAAATGTTGGAAAAATTGCAAATGCTTAACGGTAAACCCTCTAAAGGCCCCCTTGCACAAGTCATCTTGGGTCAAGCGACTCGTCGCTTTTCTCACGAAGGTCATTCCCTCATCGATTCGTCGCTTGAGGGGGTAGTCACACTTAGTCACCAATCAACAATCACACACCCAATTAAGGAAAACGACATGCATTCAAAGAATCATTGACAAAGACAATTACGCTCCTGCTTGGGGCAGTAAACAAGCAACAATCAAATTGATCAAACGCTTGGCATTTCGTGAATCATGAACACAAGGTTCCCCCGAGGACAAAAGGTTGCGCCCTTTGCCTAATCATGACTGATCAATGTCCAAGCTCAAGTCACACCTCACCAAAATAGGTTAATACTTGAAATCAAACTCCTTAGCTCGTCAGAAGCAAGGATTCAAGAATGCATGCCCTTTCCATGCTTGGGGCATCAAAAGTTGGTTAGGTTACCAAGAAACCCTAATCATTAGTGCTTTGGTTATCTATTTTTGCTCGACGCTGCGCCATGCACAGCGCATCCCAAAAAGGGGCATCTGTAGACACCAAAACAACACCAATCCGATTATGTGGCTGCAAACACTGATCGCTTTGACAAACACAGCCCCCAGGGCAGCCCTCAGAGGTCAAACAGTGGTCCTAACCACTTTCATAGCAATTTTGTAAGGTCAAGAGGCAATTTGGCACATTCAGGCACTTTGCTCAGTATTCGTCTCACCCAGGGACGAATTCAAACTGGGATCCGTCTCACCCAGGGACGAATTCTGAATTCGTCTCTGGTCGGGACGAATTCCAAGTTTAACGGGCAAAAAGAAGAATGGCGCCAAGTGGCAGCCAAGGACAGTCGATTGATGACTCCTGCCTCGCACGCGTGTGTGGGTGGGCAAATGGGCCGTTAGAGGACTCGTCACAAGGGCAGTTATGAAAGCCCAAGTCATGGAGGACTCCCCTCCCTCATGGGAAGACATGACCGCCACATGGCACCTATGACCAACACATGGCGCTTATGCTTCCCTCTCAAAAGAGACCCCATGGGTCTATAAAAGGTGGGACTTTTCTCACCCAAAGGAGAACAGATTGGAGGCGATTTCAAGCAACGAAGTGTTGTCCGATTGATTACCCACTTGCATATTTTTGATTCACCTTCTCACATCCACTAATCTCTTTCGCAAGGGAGGTTATTGGGTGGCTTTTGGAAGCGTGGATCCAACCCAAATCCAACATTTGACCACCTTACACCACCAATTTGCAGACACCCCAATCCTAAGAGGTTTTGGGCCCATCCCTAGTGGATTGGCGCCGAAATCAAGTGCCAACGGTGGGAGGCCCACTTGGGCACCCCCGCACTTTCTAAGTTTTATTCTAAAGCATTCTAGATTATTTTTTCATGTTGCATCTTATGTTATTCTATCTGGTTAACTCATAGCTTCAATTTCATAACATTTTGATCAGATTTTATCATGCCTTTTGTCGCTTTGTTGTCCTACTAACTTGCAGGTGGCGATATCGAATTCCCGAGGATAGAGGCCAAATTGGGAGAATCCGACCATCTGGGTCATCCCAAAATGGCCCCAATTACATAACCCCTCTGTTTGCAGGTGTTTTGGAGGTCTCGGGAGTCGACATTGGAGCAGCATCACTTCGGCTTTTCCAACACAGTAGAATTCGTCCCACCCAGGGACGAATAGCAGTCAGAATTCGTCCTGCCCAGGGACGAATTCCAGGTGAAGGCAGATTGGCCGACTGTTTCAATGGCAATGGCCTTTTGGTAATGTCTTCTGACCTCTGTCAAATTTGCAGGTGACTTAGATCCATTTTATTCATTGTATTTGACAATCTTTTGCATGCATCTTTTGGCAATTTCAAAGAACAAACTTTCCTTTTTGTCACAGGTGCTACTGACATCTTTGTTGTTTCTTTGTTCACAGGAGGAGCAGCAGAGGTTAAGGACTCATCAACATCAGCGGCGGCATCGTCTTGGCCCGCCCATCTCAAGTGTGGGCACGCGGAAAGAGGAACATTAAGTCTTGATTGTAATCAAATTCTTTTAACGCTCCTAGCCCCTGAAAAGGGAGGAGGCGTCTTTGTAACAGAGATCAAGAGAGTTTAATGAAAGGGCTGTGTTTTCTCCATTTTCTTGTATCTCATTTCAATGCGTCTCTTTCATTTCATGCATTCTACATTTTTAGGACTTAAGCGTATTTGATTTTGAATGCATCGCAATTAGTGTTTCCTTCGCCCGAAATCTCGTGCTTTCACCATGGATTAGGGTAAACATGGTTGATGTAAATTTTTGAAAAATTAAATTGGAGGACAAGTGAGCCTCTTGAACTTGTCCATAGTGATTTATGTAGGCCTATGAATCCTCAATAAAAGGGAGGGACTAAGTAAATTTTAAAATTCATTTATGATTTCTTAAGAAATTTTTGGGTATCCTTACTCAACTAAAAATATTAAGTGCTTGGAAAATTCGAAATGCTTGAAGGCATTTGTGTAAAATCAAAATTTTAATACATATAGAGGATAAGAGCATATAGAAGTGGAGAATATGTCAATACATATTCAATAATTTTTGTGAGCATGATGGGATTAAGAGAGATATGACCAAAAGGTATTCTCCCTAGCAAAATGGTGTTGCAAAAATTAAGAATAGGACCTTGATGGAGATGGGCCAATACATGCTACAATATAAGGATATTCCTTTATTTAATTGAGGTGAGGTAGTCAATACAACATCTCATATTTTAAATAGAACACCTACAATTATTTTGAAAAAAATCACTTCATAGTAAGCATGGAGTGACAAGAAGACCAATATTAAGTATTTTATAATATTTGGACATGAAGCATTTGATCACATACATGATGAGGTTAGAGAAAATAAATTTGATAAAAGAAGTATTAAATGTATCTATGTTTGTTATTATGATTAGAAGAAGGGGTAAAAATTGTATGATTATAGTGTGGAGGATGTGTTCACAAGTAGGGATATCAAATTCAATTGAGAGATTGAGGGTATGATGTAATACTCTCTCACTCCTATCCCACAGGTGAACATAAATGATGATGTACCACACAATGCCTTTTAATTGGGTAAATGTTCAAAAGCAAGTTCTAGTGAATATGAAGAATCAAGTCCTCCTAAGAAGACCAAGATTCCTAAAGATATATATCAATGTACTCAACAAGTTAATTATACCCTAATGACCATAATTATGAAGTATAATGATCTTAAAACATATGCAGAGACTAAGAGAAAACCTAAGTTGGAATAGGCTATGTAAAGTGACTATGACTATTTAAGCATTTAGGACAAAATTGTATAGTTTACAAGTTGAGAAAATTTCAGTTTGGATTATAGCAAACTCTCAAGTCTTGCTATGCTAATATTTATGAGTACTTTAAGGCACAAGGATTTCATAATAGTATCTATGATTTCAACTTGTATGTGAAGAACATTTATGGAGATGACATACTTATTATTGTGCTTTATGTTTATGATTTTATCATTACAAGTGATAGATTGGACAAAATCAATAAAACAAGGATGAATTTGAAAGATAAATTTTAGATGATAGACCTTAGTTTTTTACATTGTTTTCTTGCAATTTAGGTGTGGAAAAAATATAATGTTATTTATCTCTCTCAAACAAAATATGCTATAGACTTGTTGAGTAGGTTCAATATGGAAAATTAAAAGTGTTTCTACTCCACTTTATTTTGGCTTGAAGTTAATAAAGGATATGGAAGATGATCATGTTGATCCTACCTTGTACAAACGACTTGTTAGAAGCCTTTTGTACTTGAATTGAACTTGGAAAAAAATATATATTTTATAGTTGGTGGTCTTTAGGTTTTTGAGTTCTCCTAAGGTTCCAAATTGGAGGGTACTGAAGAGAATATTGAGATATATATAAAGGACTTTGACTATCAGTATTTACTTTTCATCCTTTCGAGACTTAACACTTATAGGATTTTCTAATTCAAATTGGGTAGGTTATGCAGTGATAGAATGTCTACCACATGATATATTTCTTATCTTGGTGTCGGTCCAATTTCATGGTATAGTAAGAAGTAATAAACTATTACCTTATTGACTATAAAGGCCAAATATGTAGTAGCAAATAAGGTGACTAAAGAAGATAATTTGTTATATTTTATTATTCTAGTACTCCAATAGCATCCAACAAGACCACCTTTGCTCTATTGTCACAATCATACTGCTATTTTTCTTTCCAAAAATCTATTATTTCATGCTCACATAAATCCTATTGTGATAAACCACTTTTATATTAGACAACTCATCTAGTAGAAGGTGATACATCCCTAGTATTACAAAATAGAGGATCAAATAGCTAATATTTTCACCAAGGTATTATGTGCAACCAAGTTTTTACATAATAGACATCTCTTAATCTTAAGAGAGGTAAAATAAATTTTTGGTATTGACATTTAAAGGGGGAATGTTATGAATTTACAACCCCTATTTTTGTATTAGGTTTTATAACCCCTAATATTAATAGGGGATGTTAACAGGTTAAATGTTAGGTGTCACGATGAGGTGATATCATAGTAAATTAGTTATTGCTTAGTTATCTTAGTATTTTAATTATAATTGACGAGATGTCCCAATTTATGGTCAATCTAGATGCACTTTCATAGATAATAAATAATTTAAAATTTTCTATATATTCTTTTGTCTACTTAGTAATAACAAACAAAACTCTTAAATAATAAATCTTTAAAATAATATTTTAAAATATTATACTTTTTCATTAATTTATCTATTGTTTTTCTCCACATATTTTTTACATAAAATATCAATTTGTTTGGAATCTATTGAAATATGGTTGATAATATTTCAAGTTGTGATCTGAAGATTTAGAAAAATTAAAATTTCCTACTCCTTTTTGCTTGGAAGAATGATTGGTCACTAGTGGATCTTCATAAGGCCTCAACAATTTTTTGGTTAAGAATTCAAAGTAAGATTCTAATGAGAAAAATAATAGAATATCATGCATCTTTCATATATATCAAAATAAGATGAGTTTAAAATTGATAAGGTATTTGAGGATGAGAGGCATTCCTACAACGGCAGACAAGGGGGTGGGAGACAAAGAGGTCATACATGTCACACCGTAAACAATATTTTTTTTTATATTAAAAAATCTGACATTAACAAAAAATATTTAAACTAAAACAGCTGACTAACCAACCATTGCAAGAAATGAGATAGGCGCCTTGAGATTGATAACTCTCAACATTTTTAGATATTTATAATACTAATTTTTGTAAATCAAAGGAGTGGCTGCATTTCATCCTATACTTCTTCTTTTTTTAACTTTCTAAATATTAATATTTTTTTTATTTTTTATTTTTGGTAATATTAAGAAAGGGGTTTTTGAAGGGAAACTCACAACCGTACACAACAATTCCCAAAGGGAGAGAAAAAAAAATACAACCCAAAATTAATATCCAAAAGGAGATTAACAACAACACCTTCAAGGGGAAAAAATGTCAACCGCACTAATCAAGAACAAGAGAAATCACATCCAAGGTGCGAAGAAGCCGAAAGGATGCGAAGAAACCACACAGGCCACAACACGAACCTCACGCTCAGAAAGGCAGAAGAAAAATAAAATTTGAAATTTAAATAGCCTGCCCATCCCACAAGGAATGGGCAAACCCTGATAACTAGAGCAGCAAGGACAACTATCCCATCAACAGAAGGGCCAAGGCAGATATCAAAACAACCTGTGCACAAGATTTTAAAATGAAACCACTCTGCCCAAAAACCACTGATGAAAAACAAACCAAAAACCAAATCCTACAACATCGATAAAAGCAACAACAAGCAATAGAACAGGACCTCAGATCAACCAAAGAAATCTGGAATACGATATCCCAGCAGATGAAACTGACCAACAAACCAAATTTCCATTACAAAGCCGATGAAAAACACTTTCGCACAAAATGGCAAATGCAAGAACAAAATTCATTTGAAACACTTTAAAAATAGAGTCCAAAAATAAAGCTCACGCAGGAGCAAACCGTCCACAAAAATAACATACAATCAAACCCCACACACCGATGAACAAAGAAACCCAAAAACCCCAGTAAAATTGGGTTTGTACAAAAAATCCCACAAAATGGGGATCACGAAGGTAATACTTCCAAAAATTATGAAGAAATAACCTTTGATCTGCTACCAAAACCACCAACCAACGACCTGAGTGATGAAACTCTAACTTGGCACTCTCAAGGAAACTAGCCAAAAGCAACTGCAACAACAACACTCCATAATCACCCCAACAGGTTTGGTTCAGCCTTTGGTCCAATCCCCTTCCCATAGGGACCTCGACCGTATATTCAGTGGTATACCGAGACCAAGAAGAAAAGTAGAGCTGAATGACCAAAATCCCCGGCAAGCAACCAACCCACAAGAAGTCGACACTCACCAAACTAGGCGTCAAGAACCAAACAAGGGACCACCAACCAGAACCCCAAATACACCAAAGCAACAATAGAATATCATGCATCTTTCATATATATCAAAATAAGATAAGTTCAATTTAAATATTCAAAGAAAATACCTAAGATAAAATTATACCAAGCTATACATATATAATTGCCAAAAATATTGTTATAACATATTATCTAATAATTGCATAGAAATATCTCTAAAATATTGATATTTTTCTTGTTCATTCAAGAGTTAGTAGGTTAGTATTATGGTAATGCAAAAATGTTTACACAAATATAAATAAATAAATAAATTATGAAGAAATGAGATGCTTAATTTCTATTGATATGAATAAAATACTTTTGAGATGTTGACCAAAATTGATTATATATATATATATATATATATATATATATATATTATTAAAAAAAATTACTTGAGAGATGGTATACATTATTTTACATTTTAATAAAAATTAAATAAATAATAATTTATAAGTATATAATTAAATAGTTTTATTATAATAATTACTATGAATGTAAAGGTTTAGTGCCTCCTCTAACTAATGAGATGAAAGGTTAATCTGGTGGGTTGAATTTGCTACACAGATAAGATGACATTATGTTACTATATAAAAATAGACTATATATCAAGTTAGAACTAGGTCACTTGTTAACTTATAATTCTAAGTATAATTACTTGGTATCATGAATATAACTGCCAAGTAAGTTAGGAATACTATCATAGAATATTTTTATTAGGTGGATATTGAGGGTTTTGATAGCGACCTATAACCCAGTACAAAGGAATCTAGAACAAAACTAGGCAATTAACAATGATTAAATAAGAAAAATATTCCTGAGGACAAAGGGAAACAAGGGATAATCCTCCAAGGGCAGTCCCAGGTTTGAATCTCCACCCTACAAAAAAGTTGAAATGGGTACGTAAAATCCAATTGATAATGTTGGTGCGGGTAGGGTTGGGTGCAATTCCTGGGTGACTTTAACGGTGTAGAACCCCCTCTTTGTGGTATATCATACCAAGGCGGTCTCACAAGAGGTTTTTTTCTTAAAAAAAAAAAAAAGGAAACAAGGGATAAATTGAAAAGAAACCTCAAACAAACATATACAAAAAATTTACAGCATGGGTTGGGGGTTGAAGTCTGAAACTTTACCTAAGGACACCATATCTAAAACACCACTCATCAATTTCTTCACATCCTTGGTAAAATCTAGTGCAATCTTCAAGGTACCCACAATCGAATTCTACTTATCATCAATTTCCTTAATCACCTATAGAAGGGAATGGTGGAGGTCTAATTTACAAGACTGAAATTCAAGGGCCATCATTTACAAGGCAAAGGTGAAGAATAATTAACCGATGTCCACCTGACTTGGGCCAAACAGATCGACATTGAAAATGAACATAAGATCCTCGAGAAAGTTTGATAGCCAACCAAACCTGCCTAAATGGGCCACACCCCAATATTGTCATAAAATATTATTATTTTTATCAATACTATGTGTAATTTTTATCAATACTATGTGTAAACAATATTGGTGTCTTTTTTATCAATACTATGTGTAATCATAGTTAGAATTATCTTTGAAATTGATTTTTTTATCTCATTACAACTCGAGACTAAGCAATTTTAGGTTAAATATTTGTATGAGAAGAAGAGGTTCATTATAATTTCAAAGATATATAGACTTTCTTGATGAAATAAAATTATTTAGGAAAATATCCCTACCCAAAGTATTAGCAAACATGGAAATTTAGATTAGATAGTCACAATTGACCAAGAAATATATTTTATGGTCATTCACTAAGGGAATTTATGTAAATTCTTTGGTCTAATGCTTGGATGAAGACTTATCCTTTTATCTATGATTGAGAATGACAACCATTGGCTTAGGTATTCCTAACTTGTAAAGGTCCAAAAAACAAATATTATATTAATGTGAACAACAACTTAAGTATAATGAATTTCTATTAGTAACTTGGTTGAAGGGGAGAAACTCAAATAAATTACAAATGGACTTTCAAATATCCTTTAGAATTTTTATTTGATACAAAAGGATGATTTGGTTTGGAATATGTGGAAATATGGTGGATACTTCTTCAAATTGAGATATGAGGATTTGAATCAATTAAAATTTCCTACTCCCAAATGTTTTCCTTGGAAGAATGTTTGGTCACTAGAGGCTCTCCCTAAGGCCTCAACATTTCTTTGGTTAGCAATTCAAAATAAGACTTTTACAATAAAGAGCCTACAAAAAAGAGGATATCATGGACCTTTCATATATGTTAAAATAAGATGAGTCCAATCGAGATATTCAAGGAAGAGACCTAAGCTTGAATTATGCAAGGCTATACATATATAATTGCCAAAAATATTGTGATAACACCATAATTTAATCATTGCATGAAAAAAAAACCTTAAAATATTGATATTTTCTTTTGCATTCAAGAGTTAGTATGTTAGTATTATGGTTATACATAAATGACCCAAGAAAAATAATTTAAACTTTGAATTATGAGGAAAGGAGGTGGGTAGCTTCTATTGATATGAATAGAAATATTTTTATAATATTGATCAAATATTATAATTTGATTCTTTTAAAAAATTAATGTAAATTAAACTGATTAATATATTCAAAATTAATTTTAAAACATGTATACATTATTTTACATTTTAATAAAAATTCAAATAAATAATATTTTATAAATATATAATCAAATAAATTTTATTATATTAATTATCATTAAATATACCTAAAATAATATGATCTCAATAAAGATATTAAAGAGAAAACCTAAGTTTACATATTATTGTCCTAGGGATACAGTTTAACGGTTCAGGTTTGGCTTTAGCTTCTTCTTTGGGAGGTCCAAAGTTCAAACCGTGAGCGAGGGTGTGAGGAGGTGGATGTGTGGTGGCTATGTGTTAAATTCTCTATTGATAAGCATAGCTCTCGACTTTATGAGGGGTCATGGTTGAGAGGAGAATGCTCAGCCCTGTGCATTGGTCATAGGGGTTTCTCACACTAACCAAATCAAGGGGTCATAGTTGGGAGGAAACTACTTAGCCTTGTGTGTTGGTCATAGGGGTTTCTCACGTCAACCAAATCAAAAAAGAAAAAAAAAATTACATATTATCAAACTTTATAAGTATAATTATAAAAAATAATATTATGGTACTATAATGTAGTCATTTTATAATACATGAAGATCTTTTAATTATATATAATTAGTTAAAATTAAATTATATATATATATATTTATTTTTTATTTATATTTATATTTGTTTGATTAATTTTTTTTTTTATCGATAATCATAGTTTTCAGTTTTATGATGAATCATGGTGGACTTTACAAAGGATCATAATTGAGAAGAGAAGTAAAGGTTTCTCACATTAACCAAATCAAAAAATATATATTCCAAAATAAATTTATTCTTATCTTATTTTATTAAAAAAATTTTAAAATAAAATAAACTAGGTTTAGGTTTGTCTGTCTGCCTTCTTTAAGGATATTAAAGAGGACCACTAAAACCTAAGACTATGAAAGATATTAGCTGAAAATTTATTCTTATTTTATTTTATTAAAAACTTTTTAAAATAAAATAAACTAGGTTTAGGCTTGTGTATGTCTGCCTTCTTTAAGGATATTAACGAGGACCACCTAAAACCTAAGACTATGAAAGATATTAGCTGGAAAAATTGACAAATGTGTACAACTTAGATAGGTCTCCTCCACCTAATGACATGAAAGGTTAAGTTGGCGGGTTAGTTACTGAAAGGATGCGACGGTTCTCTAAATTAATTTACTGAGTGTCACATCAAGCAAAATCAAGGGTTGCATAAGTCTTCGAACAATAATTTGATTAGCTGTTCCAGCATTTTCGTGCTAGAGGTAGGTATTACTACAAACAAAATGAAAAGATTTCATATAATTTTTTTAATAATTTTTTAAAAAGAAATTGTCAATGGTTATGTATAAAAATAATAATTATTAGCATAACTTAATAGATAATATGGTAGATTATCGACTGCATTTAGACAGCTTCTAGAAAAAGCATCAATAAATGTTAAATTTTGTTTATTTCCTATTCATATGTTAAGGTCCATAATCCATAACAGGATTGATGCTTTAGCCCCGTTATATCTGATTGATTTAGAGATATTATCGAAACTTTGGTCAACGACTTAAAAAATTGACGCCAACCAGCTCTACAGACCGAAAGGGAGCAATAATTGGTGTAGCAGTTACTAACGTGAAAAATAGGCTCAACGGACAATAATATAAAAAAATTTACAGTCGATTCCTGAATTTTCTTGTAGGAGGCTTTGCTGCTTTTGCCTTGTTCCAATAGCTATTAATCTTTGATTGGCACTTTTGCAGGCTGTAACACTAGTCACTGATTCCTCTACCTATTTTGAAATCTATACAGTTTTAAGTATGTCTATTAGCAGAGCCTTACATGCTGCGGTTAGGGGAAGGTAATTGAGTTTATTTTCTTCCGTCTTTTAATGTTATCCAAGCCTGGATTTTTACGAGTTTCATTCTATGTTGCAGATTGGAAGGCAAAGTTGCAATAATCACAGGCGGAGCAGCAGGCATCGGAGCAGCCGCTGTCCGTCTCTTCGTTAAACATAGAGCCAAAGTCATCATAGCCGACATTGCAGACGAAACTGGTCAAAAACTTGCCGAAACCCTTTCACCGTCTGCGAGATTCATCCACTGCGATGTAACGAAAGAGCAAGACGTGAGTTCCACGGTGGATGTGGCCATGGAAAATCACGGCCAACTGGACATTATGTTCAACAACGCCGGAACCATGGATTTACAGATGAAGAACGTGGCAGAGTATGATATGGAACAATTTCAAATCGTAATGGACGTAAACGTAAAAGGAGTAATGCACGGGATCATGCAGTGATAGGGTTGACAAAGAACGGGGCAGCCGAGCTGGGGAAGTATGGTGTGAGAGTCAATTGCATTTCTCCTTCTGCCGTCCTCACAGATGCTATGTTGCGGCCCTTAGGGGTGAATACGGAAGAGGCTAGGAGGAAGGCGGAGGAGTTCTGTAACAATATAGCCAACTTAAAGGGGGTGACTCTTAAAGCAGAGGATATTGCAGAGGCTGCTCTGTATTTGGCAAGTGATGAAGCCAGTTACGTAAGTGGTCATAATCTTGTGGTGGATGGCGGACAGACTGTTGTAAACCACGATTGGAAGATGTACCGGCCATAAGTTCCCATATTGTGGTCCTCCTCTAAGTTAGCAAAAATAAGCATAGAGAGATGATCGTGTAATTCTCTGTACACTGCTTCAATGTTACTTGATTATTGACAAGCTAGATTTACAAAATTATAATAAGAGCCAGCCTAGAGATGAGAATGGAGTATAAGTTTCTAATGTATATTCGAAGTTTTTAATGAACTTTAACTTATGTTTACTTGCAAGTGTAGAATAAAATTTTACAGTATAAAGAGTATATATACAGAACAGAACATGGAACACAATTTTATTGAAACACTTCGTAAAAACCATATATCATAAAGACCCTTGAGGTAAAAGGCACAGTTATCTCAACACAAGACCGAGGAGTTGCATTTCGAAGAGTCACTCCCATGAGGAGAGTTAAGACTTCTATTTATATGAAGCCTGTAATCCCATTAAAGCATAGAGGTTGCCACAACCGCATGAATTAAAATTTTGTCCGCTAAATTTCAAACACTTGGCAACATGGCACTATAAATTTCAGCAACCATAGGAGGGGGCCTGAACGTACGCAGCAACCTAAAGTTTTCCTTAAGAAAGGCTATTTCATTTATTTTTTTCCCCTAGCATTTCAGACCACATTTCTTTTTCTAAGGTGTACTCTTCGGCGTCCATCGAACACGACCTTGCTTGCTTCGGGGAAGCTGTTAAGTAATTTGTTTTAATGCTTAAGGACGGACAGTTAGGTGCTCCGTTACAGAAACTGCCCAACTGTTATGTTCTTTCTATTTAATAAACATTTGGCAATGTAAGAGAAAGCTTTTTCCCTCGAATGCAATTTTATCAAGTATTCTGTTTCTTCTTCGTTTTTTTAGTGCTCTGTAAACTGTTCTGCATCTGCTCTGTTTTAAATTACTGTGTATTTGGGTTCTGTTTGCGGTATTGTGTTTTGCAAGCACAGTTTTTCAACAGAACCATATCGTTATTTAAACACGACCGTGCAACCATTGGCTTATTTTTTCTTAGAAGAAAAGGTGGGTTTTGAAAGAAACTCTACAACAGATTAACTTGTCACAAAGACAATTAGAAGAGAAAACCACACAAAAAAATAACCAAAGAAATAAAGAGGCACAACCAAACATATCAAGGACAAAGATAATTAGGAGAGAAAACTAAAAAAAAAATAACCAAAGGCACAACCAAACACATCAAGGAAAAACAAAGACTAGATCAAATAAGAGAACCGAGGGAGTTCTACAACATCATATTGATTTCGTGGACTATTGTTCCAGACATATGTACAACTTCTTCAACATAATCTAACATCATTTAAACAGAACTCTACATAGCACGCTGCTTGATTTCAATCAATTTCAGGCTGTGCAAAACTGCACTCTTCCTCGTAGAGGCCTTCCCTGGAGCATAAACATTATAAAATATCTTATCCCTAAAAAAATCCCTAGGAAGAACCTCCACATCATTCGGGTGGGATAAAGGATTAGACTCAGCCTCCTCCCGCTTTTTGTTGAGCAAACACAACGATTTCCGAGTACCACTGCCATCCACCTTGCTAACTGAAGGAGGACCCCACCACAGGTGAGGCCGCAGGAAAAAACGGTGAATTATTAACAACCTCATCAATACTACACTTTGATGCTTTTCCCCTCACGCATTTAGCAGAAACATGAATTTTGTGAGAGATCTTATCCGAACCAAAACCCAACGAGAATGAGTAAACGTCCTCAGAACCTTCACTCAAACTTTCAGAAGCCACTAAGACCTAGCCAAGCGTAGGGACCGGGAAATCAGCCAAAGATTTTAGAATTTCCTCCGCCATGATCCCTTTATCCACCTCCGCTTGCTCAAAAACTAAAAGGACCAATCCCTGGTGAAGGGGAAACTGGTTGTGCCTGCCTTGAACTTCCATCATAAACTTCCTCATAGAATAAAATAAAAATAAGGGTATATTCATCCACATTTGTCTCCTAAGATGATTCAGAAACATAGCCATGGAAACTACGTATGACATCATGCATAAAATTCAGAGTAACATAATCCATAATGACCTTAATCACCCTATCCCACAACGGAGACAAGACCTTGGCACTGTAGCCATTCTATATTCTTAGGAAAAATTCCTTACCATCTATAGCTTTTTTTTTATAATAAAAAGTAATGATTATTTAACAAATACAATTTTCAATAGTTCAAATATGTTATAAAAATTAAAGCAACATTGTTATGATTGTATCACGACACTTCATTAATACATTACAACAAATTACAAATTATGGACAATTACCATCTCTTATTTATTTTTATATTCATTATATGTCTTATATTTTAACCTAGGCATTTTTTATTATAATTTTAATGCATGTTTATATCAAAATGAAATATATCCGTAAAAATTATACAAATATTTTTATTATATTTGTTGTTAAATTTTTTTTTTTTTTCAATTTATAAAGTTCTCTGGTTGTTACTGAGAGATGTTAATGTGATCCACATATAAACTACCAATTAAAGTAAGAACATCTAACTTATAGTAATATAAGAAATTTAATAATGAAGTTACATATTTTAAGAAAATATTTATTATTAAAGAGTAAGAAGTTATTGTTTAAGGAAGATAGTTGTTTTTTTTTTTTTCTTTTTGGTTTAATAATACAATTCTTTTTACATTATTTCAATGTTACTTTATTGTTGTCCACTTAGATTTGTAAAATATAGTGGGAGCCAATATAGAGATGTGACTTTACTATAATTATAGATTTGATTAACAAGTTATAATTTGAATATGATAATAATTTGTCTAGCGAATAATTAGTTGACAAGACAACATATGGAAATAGACTATGAATTTCTTCATAACATTTGCATCAATGGGTGAAGAATTTAGATTTTAAATTTGGTTAAAGTAGTTAAGTATATTTTAGTTTACTCTTTAATTTTTTATAGGCCTATCAATTTAGCCATACTATAAGGATGTTCAATTCCTACTCATATATTGTTAAGAATATTTGCTTCTCATATACATAAAAGCATCTACAATTTACTAAATAATAAATAAATAATTCACACATCAATCCACACAATAAAAAATATATGGAAGATTCCCTTAAGGTAGAGAAATAAATATAATATTCCTTATGGAAGAGACCACTCCACAATATCTTACCAAGATGAGAGGTACTCCATGAGCAAAGACAAACACAATAATGAATATTTAGATTGGATGATTTACAATTACCAAGTCCCTTATTTATATAATCATCCTCTAGTGATACTATAGGAAAGGCATAACCTTATCCTTATGTTGAATATTTTACATGTTATGTAGGAGGGGTTAACTTTAAAAGTAATTTACACTCTATAAACATTTCCTTGTTACGGTTTGAGGAGAGTGTAACCATTTCCTTATCAGGATTCGAGCTCAGGTCGAGAACTGAGCAAGGGTATGGGGGTGGCAGCCCCTGATTGGGGATCTAGGGGCATTAACCCTCAAAGAAATGTTTTTGGGGTTTAATATATTTTTAGACCCCTATGGTTATTTTTGGGTTGATGGAATGTCGGCCCATGGTATTGTAAAATCCCTTCTTGTGTTGTTGGTATATAAAGCAGCACTTGCATGAGGGTTTGATAATAAATTTGCAAGAAATATAATTGCAAGTGAAAAGCTACCAAAAATATATTATTGTATTGAAGATGATCAAGTTTATACAATAAGGAAATATTATTGCTAGAGATTTTTTTGAAGGGGTTTCCCAAGATAAATTATTGTGTAATTTATTATTCTATGCTTTTCCTTTGATTCTACAATTACTTTTTTTTTTTTTATTGGGGTATTATTTCTCTTCATTTTGTATCAAAGCTAGGTTTTAAATTTGTTCAAATAATAAGGGTTTCAACCCTAGGATAAATTGATTCTTGAGTGGAAGTAGTGAATGAAAGAATATAGGTGAAGGAAAATGATAGGAAGCACACAAGTAGAGATCAAAAAATTCAATGGATAGAATTTTGAGTTATGGAAACTCAAGAAGAGGATCTATTGGTGGATAAATATCAATGGGTCGTAGTCTCGAGATTAAAACCTATATAAACGATAGATGAGGAATGGATAAAGATCGATATGAAGGTAAGGATATTTATCATATTGTGTTTATCTTATTCAATATTGTTGAATGTATCGATAAAA